>VHKM01000162.1:22500-597500 GCA_007210695.1 Neogobius melanostomus
AACAGATTGCCATGCCTGTCAGTGACCTTTTTGGAGCAATACCTCTACGATATTCTCCAGATTGAGGCAAAAGGAGTTACAGTATGCAGTGGAGGGATATATTCAAGAACTATCCAACGAAGGATAATGGACCATTGAGACTATTGAGACTACAGCAAACAGACAGGTCTCCAGAAATATCAGAGAAACCTTCTGATCTCTTCCTTAAATGCAACAGCACAGCCTTGTGGACCAGTCGTGCTCTTGCACTGCCCGGTAAGCACCAGTAAGCACCAGCTTAGGTTTTAAATATTTCTAAAAATAGGAAAATTTCTCCGTGCATTTCTTCGGTGCGCTAAAGTTAGCTAACGCTAGCTAAACCTACAGGTGCCACAATGACAAACAGCTACAGCCAGTTATAAGGGCCGTGAAAAAAATACACAGTACTTTTATCAAAAAGGGAGGCAAAAACATGTCAGACTGGAGGCTTGTAAAAGTTCACTGCCGCAGTTAAAGTTACAGCTCCAGTGCGAGTTTGTGTAACATTATGTGACTGTCAGTAGCTATGATGTTAGCATGCTAAGGTGCTAGCCTAACTATAGGCTCTTGCCTTACCTTAGAGCAGACATTTGCTTGTTTATTTTGGAGAAATTTAGCTGGGCGTAGGCCGTCCACATTGTTTGATCCATTGTAGGCAGTGCTCAGGTTGTGTTTTCGCTTTGGGAAGGGGAATAACTGGACTCTCGCTGACACACTCATGTGGTACCTAGTGTCCGATTTACATACTCCATAGGCAGATCGCTTCACCATTTTGCTTCTTCTTCTTTGTCTGGTGGGTTTTTGGTGGTTAGCAGTAAAAAAAAAAGGGCATCTGCTCAGTGCTCATTGCTGGTATGTCCCATTGTTTTGCATTGGAGATCTGCGGCATGACGGACCTAGCTACATAGTAACGGTTGCTAGGATGTCTGATTGGACAATTACCGGTTTGGGGCGTGGTTTTGCGAAAGGTCAATTGTCCCGCCCATTTTCTCCAATCAGTTAAGTTACGAAAACAAAGCCGATTTTAGGCCGTGCAGAGAAACAGTATTGACTTGTTGGTGCAAGTGAACATTTTACACAAATCAATCTACTAAACATCAGATCTGAGCGGAGAATATTTTCCCTTGTTCTCCGTTTAAATGAACGGACTTTGCGCTCGACTGGAAGTGTCAATACAACAGAAGTGCCGAGACAAGGCAAAAAGAGGCAAAAGCTGGCGGGGCGGAATAAGATGGATAGGGAGCGGCGACACAGTTTTAAGCACACTGAGCAGATGAAGAGGGGCGGATCGTTGAGAGGGAGGGATGTGCAGCAGCTAGCTTGACCCATACTGACTTTGGTATTGATACTATCGATGCTTGGATCAATCTGCTCAGCCCTAGTTTCCTGCTGTCGCACGAGCAAGGCAAACTGTGTAGGTAAAGTCATGAATAACACGCGTGTAATATGTCTGTAACATGTCCATACCACTGCTGTTGGTACTATTGTGTGCTCTGATGCTGCAGGTGTGTGATCTGCAGCTGTACGACCTTCACTGGGCTCCAGACTCTGCCACTGCCTCCACACCTCAAAGACTACCTCACCCACTACCACCTGAAGACCTGACCGGATCCACCAGGGGTCGCTGCGCCACAGACTGTGCACACTCTTAAAGCTGCACCTCAGGATTCAGCGCAGATTTGAATAAAACGACTGAACCACGCGGTGAATAACAGAAATAAAAAGGAGAAGTGGTGTTCAAGTCCGGGAAACTTTGCGTTAGCCTGCTCATGTAGTTTTTTTCCTGTAGCCGCGTTAGCATTTAGCCTGAAGCGTTGCAAATTATGAACGATCCAGATGTTTTCAGCTGTTGCCCCCGTCGAGCTGCACTAAGGAATCTTTATAAAATAATATTAAAACCACATTTAGTTGAATTTGAGTGGTGCGCTCCACAAGCAGGTGACATGATGGATAAATCTGTTTGGATAAATACGAGGGACAACTGGGGCTCGTTCTCTCTAAGTTATGTTTATCTCAGGAAAATAAGACTTTCAATGTACTTTCCACATGAAAGAGCGACACTTTGCAGTTCGTTTGTGAAACTCACATCCACCGTTTTAGGCTTCAAACACCGACATGGAGGCTGGGACAACCTGCCCCGACTGTGGGGTGCGTCGTCACATTGAACTTTTACTGTAGTTTGACCAAATAAATGAGTCCATAAATGTATGAAAGGAATAGGGTACGCAGACCCTATTCAGTGACAACAGTTCCCTTGTTTATGATTTGTTTATGATTCGTTAAATGAAATGTTATTGTTTTTACTTTTGGGGTGGACGTTTATAAGCCTTTGGCTTCGGCCCACTCCCTTTGAGCAGATAAACTGCTCAAATAAATAAATAAAATAAAGAAATAACAATTCATTTTACCATTGCACTGTTGAAAGTAAACTCCAGTCTCTGCAAATGTGTCTTAGTGATGTGAAGTTTTCAAATGAATCAGATTGTTTTATTTTACCAGTCGCACTCACAAACACGTTTTTAGTTTTAGGGAAAACTGGGGCACCCAGGAGGAACCTACTCAGACACGAGGAGAACATGCAGACACCTCACTGAAGGAAGGGAGGTCACAAAGCGCTTTACACTTTCATACATTTAATATGTAGAGATGCATTATCATCATTCATGGTAATAGCCCCGCCTTTTTGTGAAAATAAGACGCGCCTTACTCCTCCTACAGAGCATGTTCTTAAAGAGTAACTAAACACCAAATCAAGTTTTTGTTACTGATAAACTGTCTCAATGGGTGTCTCATAGTGTTGTCCACTGGTCCCTGACATTATTCTGACATTATAGCGCAAACATGTGTCAAATCCTAACTTTGGCCTGAAAACGAATGGGTTGCGCCCCCTTCAGGGTAAACTCTGCTACTAAATTAGAATTTCCTGATTGGCTGGAGAGTGTCCACGGCCTCCACAGAACGTCATAAGCCGCACCAGCTCCCCCCCCCCCCCCCGCATGTCGCCCCCAAACTTCAGAGACCGCCTCTTTCGTGGCAATTTTTGACTTTTGTTTGTGGGTGGGGAAAGGCTTTGGCACGCCTGTTTAGGTACTCTTTAAAAAGGCAGGAGGCCCCGCCCTCGCAAGCTTCAGGGCTTGTCAATCAAAGCCTCGGGCTTAAACTGTTAAATTCCACAGAACAAAAACCAGCGTGGTTAAAAATATGACCGTGTCTACTGTCCAGAGTTGGCACATGGGTCACAGCGATCATTAGAAAAAATCCATCTCTTTAGAGCCAGGCTTTAAAGCTGTTGTTGGGAGGTGTAAAGTCTCCATTTGAATCAGTTAGAAATATATATATTGTGGAGTCGCCCCTGTCCACCAGGAGTTAGTATTGCAACAATATGAGCACCCCGCCATGAGGACCAAAGAGAAGCACTTTCCTCGCTCAATGGACAATTTATATTCACAGCGGTCGTTAGAAGCAACGACAACGGACCCTCCGCCCACCACTGTTCACTCACTCAGACGTCATTCAGAAAGGTCCGGCCCAGAGGTAGAACCTGAGACCGACGCCACAGACCAGCCCTAACCCCAGGGGCAGTCTTCTAGGCTCTGGCTGAAGCAACAATGAACTCATGAATTGAATCCACTGTGATGAGGATCTCACGCCTGTTCAGTGTTGGCTCTAAGTCACCGTGACACCAACACTGCAGCACAGCCCAGGTCTTACAATTTACACACGCTAGATTATAAAAGAATTAGATCAGGTGTATTCATGAAAGATTAAAACAATACAATTATGTACAGCCATTTCATAAACGTGAGTAAATGTTATATACACAAATGTAGATTCCTTAATGTAATGCCTTAAAACTGTGTGGGAACATTATCTGTATGAACTAATCAAAAATATATATTTTTAGTCATTTGTTTTATCTTTTGCATTTTTCAAAAAGAGAAAAACAAAACAACTTTACACAACCTGTTCCTGTGGCACTGAAAACATGTGCCCTGGGGGCGCCCTCTAGTGACACAAACAGGTACCACCCCAAACTCACACAGGTTGACTTTTTCTTTTTTTACTTTTGTCCATTAAAATGTTCTCATGAAGATATCTGTTGATTTTTAGAGCTCTTTGATGTGACAACGTGCCCCGCTCTCACCTACTTTATACTTTCACGTTTAAAACAACAAATATAAAGAATACGATTTTAACAGGATTCAAACCTACATCTGAAATGTCACAGAAATATTTACTGCAGACACAATATTAAAGATTTATGGAAAACAGATATTTTTGTCATTGCTCTACAGAGACCTCTGCTGGAGGCGGATGGTATTACAACTTCATACATCTGAGCTAGAAATTCTGAGCGCTTTAGTTTCATATCACAGTGAAACATTAGAAAACACTAAACAAAGCCATTATTTAGGCTTTCAAATTTTGTCGCTAAATAAATAGTGTAAGCTTCATAACGATGAGCTTTGGAAAAGGCTTTGGAAACTCAGGTAAAGTGTTTCACAGTTTCCCGGTGGATAAATACAAGATGACTTGTGTACTTGACAAGTGGAATTTAGCATAATTAAAGCAAATAGGGAGTTAATATATAGGTCTGAAACAACTAATGGATTGATTGGTGCCTGAGGAGTCACTTCATGTGGTTGAATGTGATAAATCCGCCTTTTGTTTCTAAGGATTCATTGTAAAAAAAAAACAACAACAACAGATTAATCGATGACCACATGACTTCATCACTTAAGTTTATAAGTGATGTTGTCATCACTCCACTTCCGGGTCTTTTTAGTGATTAGCCATGTTGACAAATGAAATTTAAAAGCCAATTCAAAGTTTGCATTTCTTGTACGAACTTCATTCATAGTTTTAAAATGCTCCTCTTTAGCTTTAGGTGGAACAGGAAATCGAATGTAATTGCATCTGATCTTTTTGACTGGTCAATCTGTTCTCAGAGATAAGGGGAAGTATTTATTGGTTAGGTCTGCCAATTAGTCTCTTAACAAATAAACTTTCACCTGGAAACAAAAACATGTGTAATTATTGCAGCGGAGTCAATGTTTCTCCATAGATTTATTTGGGAAATTGTCATTTCAAAGCCATTTGCTCCAAATACATTTCTCACATCTCACATTGTGGCAAAAGTATCTCCACATCAGTAGCTCTTTGTTATAGTCTGTTTATTTTATTTTTTTACTGTTTATACTTTTTGTCCCCATAAAGTTCTAGGTAGTGATTGTTTATAAGATACCACGATTTACTATTTAATAGTTTTTCACATTTCCTGCCTATTTGCACACCCTGAGTGTTTCTAAGAGCTGAATGTAACAAGTACATTTCTCTATCAATAAAGGCTTCAAACTTTCCAGTTTTGGACTGAACAAAGGTGTTTTCAGTTTTTTTTTCTTTGTATAATCCCTAACCTGATTTATTGAGATTTGAATTTCTCAAATGTTCATGTTTACAGATTTTTCCACTAAGAAACAGCTTATTTCAAACTAAACAACATCCAAAATTCCTCTGAAAACGTGTCATAAGTCATAAAATAAAGCCATACTGCATTTAAACCGGGCTCAATCTATTATTCAGATTTTGTCGCCGAAAATATAGGACATTTTGGGCATTTTTAAAGTTACTCGAAGCTGGTCCAGCATCACTGCGTTCCCACATTGCATCATTAGATGCGCCACACTCGCTAACAGCAGCGGACTACAGTGTGCAGGAGACCGGCGCTGCACCTCCCTCACCTCACAGCACACCCCCTAACACACCCTCAATACACACCCCCAACACACCCCTCACCCCCAACACACCCCTCACCCCCCAACACACCCTCACCCCAACACACACCCCCAACACACCCTTCACCCTTCACCCCCCAACACACCCTCACCCCAACACACACCCCCAACACATCCCTCACCCCCAACACACCCCAACACACACCCCCAACACACCCCTCACCCCAACACACACCCCCAACACACCCCTCACCCCCCAACACACCCTCACCCCAACACACACCCCCAACACACCCTTCACCCCCAACACACCCCTCACCCCAACACACACCCCCAACACACCCTTCACCCCCCAACACACCCCTCACCCCAACACACACCCCCAACACACCCTTCACCCCCCAACACACCCCTCACCCCCAACACACCCTCACCCCAACACACACCCCCAACACACCCTTCACCCCCCAACACACCCCTCACCCCAACACACCCTCACCCCCAACACACCCTCACCCCAACACACCTCACCCTCACCCCCAACACACCCTCACCCCCAACACACCCTCACCCCAACACACCCCTCACCACACACACCCTCACCCCAACACACCCTCACCCCCAACACCCCCCCCCCCCCCCCCCCCCCCCTCACCCCAACACACCCTCACCCCCAACACCCCTCACCCCCCCCCCCCCCAACACACCCCTCACCACAACACACCCTCACCCCAACACACCCTTCACCCCCAACACACCCTCACCCCCACACCCCTCACCCAACACACCCTCACCCCAACACACCCCTCACCCCCAACACACCCTCACCCCAACACACCCTCACCCCCAACACCCCTCACCCCCAACACACCCTCACCCCCAACACACCCCTCACCCCCCAACACACCCTCACCCCCAACACACCCTCACCCCCCAACACATCCCTCACCCCCAACACACCCTCACCCCAACACACCCCCAAACACCCCTCACCCCAACACACCCTTCACCCAACACACCCCCTGAAGTTCGAAAAGATTCGAGCGCACACAGCAGTCTGGCGTTAGCCAGGCTAGGCCGCTGCACACACAGTCTGAGCCTGATACAAAAACACAATCAGCACAAGTTATGTAGATAAAAACATTTATTTGACCACTTTTCTACCTTTCACTGCCTTTTAGTCTCTTAACTCGCGCAGACACTTGTCTCCGCTGGATTGGACTGCACCAACTTGAATTAAAGCGGAGGGGTGTTCCACTTAAACACCCCTCTTAGTTAGTTCAATATGAAATGGTATCTCCCCGCCGCAAGAATGAAAAGTTCGATGCGAATATTTTTCAGATTTTCATTCATCAGTCGTTATTTTGATAGATTTCCATGACAATTACGCTTGTGTTACTTCATTTATATCTGGAACAGCAGCTCATGCTCCTGCTGCAGCCCAGTTAAAGCATTTAGGAATAGTGAGTTATTATTTCATTATTTTATTCTGATGGCCCGGCCCAGAAGCACCGGAACCGAGCGGCCCACCGGGAAACGTCACGACTCTCCCTATGGCCAGCACGCCTCTGCCCTCACCCCCAACACACCCTCACCCCCAACACACCCCTCACCCCAACACGCCCTCACCCCCAACAAACCCTTACCCCAACACACCCTCACCCCCAACACACCCCTCACCCCAACACACCCCTCACCCCAACACACCCTCACCCCCCAACACACCCCTCACCCCAACACACCCTTCACCCCCCAACAAACCCTCACCCCAACGCACCCCTCACCCCAACACACCCTTCACCCCCCAACAAACCCCTCACCCAACACACCCTTCACCCCCCAACAAACCCCTCACCCCAACACACCCTTCACCCCCAACAAACCCCTCACCCCAACACACCCTTCACCCCCAACAAACCCCTCACCCCAACACACCCTCACCCAACACACCCTCACCCCCAACACGCCCTTCACCCCAACACGCCTTCACCCAACACACCCTCACCCCCAACAAACCCTCACCCCAACACACCCTCACCCCAACTAGGCCTGCCGCGATAATTACTATATCGACTTATCGCTCGATAAGTAAAATGAAGGACGATAACATTTTTAGTCTCGATAAATGCACGTGCTGCGTGTGCTTAAAATAAATACAGAAGAATGAACGCTATCACAGCGCTGACTGAGCGGAGCGTCCAGCCTACCCGTCTCCATGTGCGTAAAGACAGCACTGAAACACATCAGCCGTATCCCCGCATGTATCCAGATCAATTATACATCAGCGCTGCTTATGGAAAGAGGCGGGGTGTAAACAAAGTGCCGTGTCGGAATCAGCTTCTCCGTAGTAGAGAAGCTGATTCCGACACTTTCTGTGAACTTTATCGCGGAGCAAGAGGGGCTCGTGTGAAAACACTTGGAGTTCCAGCCAAAAGAAGCATCACGGAGAGAATAACAACATTAATGCGACTGCAGGTTTGTCCAACTGAGAACGAAACGAAACCACCTCCCAGTCAGTGTATCAAAGCTAATCAGCGCTACTGTTAGCGAGAGGAACCCGAGCGCTTTAGCCACTATCCAAATACAAGCGCGATAGTCCTGAGAACATATTACTGGTCCACACTTTTCAAAAGCCAGAGAAACGCTGCAGCAGTTTGACAAACAGTCACTAAGTTCCCCCCCCCCCAAAAAAAAGCTGCTTTACTCCGACAGCCGTGTGTACAGGAGGTGAGATTTGAAAAGAAAAGGAAAAAAACAAAACATATGGCTACTCTATTTTTGCAGTAATACAGTATTATCTGAATCCATACATTTAATATACATTTTATTCTAACCAGGTTTAATTCAACATAGAAGTGAGTTTTTGTCGGGGAATATTTAACCAGACTAATGTAGATGAAATATCAATATTGTTATTGGGATATTTTTAAAGAGGACACTGTATATTGGCTATTTAAAAAAAATGTCATGACAGACCTAGTTCAAACACAGAACCTGGTGAGAGTGTAAGTTATGTTAAAAGGTTGAGAAGCACAGATGGATACAGTGTCCTAGAATATATCGACCCTTCTAGTTGGCACTTTGTTTGGTATAAGGTGTTAATATTGAATGCCAAAAGTTCAATACATTTCAATTAAAATAGTTGCTTACAGTTTTCTTTTTATTGCCTACAGTATTTGCATTATACTCAATATTATCGTTTATCGCGATATTTTCTGAGACGATATATCGTCCTCAAAAAAATTTATCGTGGCAGGCCTAACCCCAACACACCCTTCACCCCCAACACACCCCTCACCCCAACACACCCTTCACCCCCAACAAACCCCTCACCCCAACACACCCTCACCCCCAACACACCCCTCACCCCACACCCTCACCCAACACACCCCTCACCCAACACGCCCTTCACCCCCAACACACCCTCGCCTCCAACACACCCTCACCCCAACACACCCCTCACCCCAACACACCCTTCACCCCCCAACAAACCCTCACCCCAACACACCCCTCACCCCAACACACCCTTCACCCCCAACAAACCCCTCACCCCAACACGCCCTTCACCCACCAACAACCCTCACCCCAACACACCCTCACCCCAACACGCCCTTCACCCCCAACACACCCCTCGCCTCCAACACACCCTCACCCCAACACACCCTTCACCCCCAACAAACCCTCACCCCAACACACCCCTCACCCAACACACCCTTCACCCCCAACAAACCCTCACCCCAACACACCCCTCACCCCAACACACCCTTCACCCCCAACAAACCCTCACCCCAACACACCCTCACCCACCAACAAACCCCTCACCCCAACACACCCCTCACCCCAACACACCCCCACCCCAACACACCCCTCACCCCAACACACCCTCACCCACCAACAAACCCCTCACCCAACACACCCTCACCCACCAACAAACCCCTCACCCCAACACACCCTTCACCCCCAACAAACCCCTCACCCCAACACGCCCTTCACCCACCAACAAACCCCTCACCCAACACACCCTCACCCACCAACAACCCCTCACCCCAACACACCCTTCACCCCCCAACAAACCCTCACCCCAACACACCCCTCACCCCAACACACCCTTCACCCCCAACAAACCCCTCACCCCAACACGCCCTTCACCCACCAACAAACCCCTCACCCCAACACACCCCTCACCCCAACACACCCCTCACCCCAACACACCCCTCACCCCAACACGCCCTTCACCCCCAACACACCCCTCGCCTCCAACACACCCTCACCCCAACACACCCCTCACCCCAACACACCCTTCACCCCCAACAAACCCTCACCCCAACACACCCCTCACCCCAACACACCCTTCACCCCCAACAAACCCCTCACCCAACACACCCCTCACCCACCAACAAACCCCTCACCCCAACACACCCTCACCCCAACACACCCCTCACCCCAACACACCCTCACCCACCAACAAACCCCTCACCCCAACACACCCCTCACCCACCAACAAACCCCTCACCCCAACACACCCTTCACCCCCAACAAACCCCTCACCCCAACACGCCCTTCACCACCAACAAACCCCTCACCCCAACACACCCTCACCCACCAACAAACCCCTCACCCCAACACACCCTTCACCCCCAACACACCCTCACCCCAACACGCCCTTCACCCCCAACACACCCTCACCCCAACACGCCCTTCACCCCCCAACACACCCCTCACCTCCAACACACCCTCACCCCCAACACACCCCTCACCCAACACACCCTCACCTCAACACACCCTTCACCCCCAACAAACCCCTCACCCCAACACACCCTCACCCCAACGCACCCTCACCCCAACGCACCCTCACCCCAACGCACCCTCACCCAACGCACCCCTCACCCCAACGCACCCCTCACCCCAACGCACCCCTCACCCCAACGCACCCCTCACCCCAACGCACCCCCCCCCAACGCACCCTTCACCCCAACAACATGCACTGTCAACTGTGAGACCTTATATAGACAGGTGTGTGCCTTTCCAAATCATGTCCAATCAACTTCATTTACCACAGGTGGACTCCAATGAAGCTGTAGAACCATCTCAAGGATGACCAGTGGAAATAGGATGCACCTGAGCTCAAGTTTGAGCTTCATGGCAAAGGCTGTGAATACTTATGTACATGTGATTTTTTTGTTTTTTATTTGTAATACATTTGCAAAAATCTCAAAAAACTTTTTCACGTTGTCATTATGGGGTGTTATGTGTAGAATTTTGACGGAAAAAATGGATAGAATCAATTTTGGAATAAGGCTGTAACAACAAAATGTGAAAAAAGTGAAGCGCTGTGAATACTTTCCGGATGCACTGTATTCCTAAAGTCAACAAAAAGACAATATTATGGCCCTCGCCTCTGGAACGACCTGAGGAGGAGCTCAGGGCCGCAGAGAATGTTGTGTATTTATTTAGTTTATTTAGTCCTAATTACAGTGCCTTGCTAAAGTACTAATACACCTTGAACTTTTGCACATTTTGTCATGTTTACAACCCTAAACATAAATATTTTGTTTTTTAATTTTTTTACTGAAAGTTCACACACAAGTAACAGACAACTGTGAAGTGAAAGCAAAATGATACATGATTCTGTTATTTTACAAAAACATAGAAAAGTGAAAAGTGGGGGGTGCTTAAGTATTCATACAGCATTTTCTGAGTGCATTTCCCAAGATTTGAACATCTCACGGAGCACTGTTCAATCCATCATTCGGAAATGGAAAGAGTATAGCACCACTGTGAACTTACCAAGACACGGGCGTCCACCTAAACTAACAGACCGAACAAGGAGAGCACTGGTCAGAAATGCAACCAAGTGCCCCAAGATAACTCTGGAGGAGCTGCGACGTACTGCCGCTGAGCTGGGGGAATCTGTACATGGGACAACTATAAGTCGTACTCTACACAAATCTGGCCTTCATGGACGAGTGGCAAGAAGAAAGCCATTATTGAAAGG
Source organism: Neogobius melanostomus (assembly GCA_007210695.1). Lineage (NCBI taxonomy): Eukaryota > Metazoa > Chordata > Actinopteri > Gobiiformes > Gobiidae > Neogobius > Neogobius melanostomus. Next base: position 34,249 of record VHKM01000162.1, read on the forward strand.
AGGCCATAAGAAATCCCGTTTGAAGTTTGCTAGAAGTCATATGGAGGACACAGCTACCATGTGGAAGAAGGTGCTTTGGTCAGATGAGACAAAAATTGAACTTTTTGGCCCAAATGTAAAACGTTATGTATGGAGCAAACCTAACACTGCTCATCGTCCTGAGTGCACCATCCCCAGTGTCAAATATGGTGGGGGGAGCATCATGCTATGGGGCTGCTTTTCCTCAGCGGGGACTGGGAAGATTGTAAGAATAGTTGGGAAGATGGATGGAGCCAAATACAGAGACATTTTGGAGGAAAAGCTGCTGGAGTCAGCAAGAGAATTGAGGCTGGGGCGGAGATTCACCTTCCAGCAGGACAATGACCCTAAACACAAAGCTAAATCTACAATGGAATGGTTTAAAAACAAACATATTAATGTGTTAGAATGGCCCAGTCAAAGTCCTGACCTAAATCCTATTGAAAATCTGTGGAAAGACCTGAAAACTGCTGTTCACAAACGCTCTCCTTCTAATTTGACAGAGCTTGAGTTGTTTTGTAAAGAGGAATGGGCTAAAATGTCAGTCTCTACATGTGCAAACCTTGTAGAGTCATACCCCAGAAGACTTGCTGCTGTTATTGCAGCAAAAGGGGGTTCCACAAAGTATTAAGTCATACTGTATGAATACTTATGCACACCCCACTTTTCTATTTTTGAAAAATAACAGAATCATGTATCATTTTGCTTTCACTTCACAGTTGTCTGTTACTTGTGTGTGAACTTTCAGTAAAACATTTAAATAAAATCTTTATGTTTAGGGTTGTAAACATGACAAAATGTGCAAAAGTTCAAGGTGTATTAGTACTTTCGAGAGACACTGTATGTATTGTATATTGTGTGTACGTATGTGTGTGTTTATATATATATATATATATATATATATATACTGTATATGATGCGGGGTGTATTGTTTTAAATATTGTAATCTGTAAAGTACTTTGTGATACCTTTTGGTATGAAAAGTGCTTTATAAATAAAGTTTGATTGATTGATAAAACGGTAAAAATGGCGGCCGCGACACACTGGCTGTTTCCCAATTGCGAGGATCCGTCCTCCGTTTGTCCACTTCGTTGACGTCCTCGGTGGCTCCTCCCAAACGGAGGCGTGTCCTCTCACCGCCGCATTTGAGCTCAGTTGGAAAGGCCTCCGGAGCGGCTGCGTCATGTCACGTGTCAAATCATATAATTAAATGTCAATCCATGCTTACAAAAACGACTGTTTTATGAATAAAAGCTGTTTATAAACTGGTTTTGGTTGGATGTCTTACTGTTTGAACATTTTGGCCTGAATAAAATAATAACATTTCTGCAAAGATTTGTAAGAAATTCAATTAAAATATCAAATATATTTAGCAGGTCCAGTTTATCACTAATCGCCTTCAATTGCACAACAACCATAGGCCTGATTTATCAATAAATAGGCCTATTTATTAGGCTTTTCATTAACTTTATATAAACCTCTTTTTTACATCTTTACTTGCTTACAACACGTCTACTAATGATTTTATTATTACAATGATTTTTTTGCACAAATGTGGAACAAAACTTCAAACTAATAAAGTTTTGCGAGAAAAGGAAAGAAAAAAAACAGTGTTGCAGTGCATCATGGGTAATGTCAGCTCTCCGAGGCAGCGGAGGATCCACCGGTGCATCCTTCATAAATGAGCCAAACGGAGGAGTCGAGCTGCGAGGAGGCGAGTGGTCTGAGTGAATTGGAACACCACTAGGCGGCGCTGTGATGACGTGAATTATGTTCGAAGTGGTCGAGACGCAGTGCCTCCAAACTCACTTCCTTCCAGTCCAAGGCTTTGGTCCTGCCTTGGATCAAAAAGAGCTGCTAATGGAACACACTTCAGAGGTAAAGGAAGTGACATCACAAACTTAAAAAGGAAGATATGTTTCATCCAGAGGAGAGGGGAGGGTCTGCTCAGGAGGGAGGATTCTGAAGCGCTGGGGGTGAAAGTAATTATACTTTTACAAACTAAAAATAAATAATTAAAAAGCAGTCAGAGATGATGAAACCAGAGATCGGAAAATACTATTTTTTTTAAAGACTAAGAGTAACATGAACACGGGCTGCAGAACCATTAAACAGGTCAAAGTATGTTTTTTTTTTTGTTAAAAAGTGGAATTTAAGTGCTTTAACAAGTCACACAAGCCAGCACCACCTTTCTTTCTTTCTTGTTTTCTTGAGAGCTGTGGTGCATTATGGGTAATTTTGGCTTGAGCAAGACAGTGAAGCTACACTGATGTATCCTTGGTATATTAGCCACATGCTAACCAAAGGGACGGCACAGGCCTCCAGGTGACTTGAACATTGGAACAGCACTGGGGCGGCGAGTGATGATGTGGATGCCTGACCACGCCCACATCAGACCAAGGCAAGGTGAGGTACCTGGGCTTTGGGAAACAGCCAGTGATCCAGAGCCCTTTCTTCTGTTTTAAATGAGCTGGACTTGTCCTTAAAGCCACAGCAAGAAGCTGCTCTGAGGACTTTCACCAGAACATTTACTCGATTGCATGTGTGGACTACAAACAAACATGGTGTAGGACGTAAACACAAAGCGTAGGTTGTTTTGTGTTTGATTGGTTCGCTCTCATTCAAACTGCGATCGTTAACCCCGCCTTCTGTCTCAATTTGGAATTTGCGTCCTATTACCACAATTCCAGACTGTCTTTATATGTATTTAAAAAATACATAAATAAAGTCAGTCTGGCTTTATGCCAGGCTAGGATTTTAGAGGCAGTTATGGTGAACAGGTCTGGGCTCATTCAGGGTTGCCAGATGTACGATAACTATCGTATTTGTACGATAATTTTGACCCCTGTACGATGTACGATCAATAATTCAAAAAAGCCCTAAATGTAGGATAATTTCAGAGTGCCAGATAAAGTCTGGTTAAATGCACTGTCCCACCTCAGCAGCGCTTCGCTTTCGCTCGGAGTCAGACTTAGCCTCCGTATTCACGAAGGCATAATATCTGCTGTAAGAAGGAGAGACTGTCCCTGGATCAGTTTTACAGTTCCACTATTGCATTATCCTTCTGCCTTGGCTGCAGCCATGGCATTGATTGGTCAACAAGACGTAGCCCCGTCTCTCACCTCTCACGGCGCCCTAATTTACCCGCTTCTTTATTACAGTTTAGCTAGTAATAGTCAAAATGAGACCATGGCTTCTACACAAACAACAGCGGTCTTAAAAGAAAAAATAATGAAGGAAAATAAGACAAAACAACACCGGACACAACTCTATAGGAGCGTGTGGGAGTCGGAGCCGCTTTTCAAAGGTTGGCTTGCACCTGTTGTTGGAAATGAGTCCAAGGCTTATTGCCGATGCTGCAATATCCAAATAGTATCTGAAATCACCGTGCTAAAAAACCACGCCAAGGGACAAAGGCACAAAGAAAGAGTAAAAAGTATTGCTCCAAGCCAGGTATCTATATTGAAAAGTCTTCAACAAACAAATGAAAAGGAAAGGTTCCAAAATGCCGTAAAAACAGCGGAAATCAAGCTAGCAGGATTTATGTCAGAGCATAACATTTCAATGAGAACCGCGGATCACCTGGTGGATGTGATGAAGGACATTTTTAGTGACTCCAAAACAGCCCAAGTGATTATTCTGGGGCGTACAAAAGCAACAGCTATAATAAAAAATGTCATTGGAGAATGCTACTTTGAGGACTTGTCAGAAATACTAAAACAGAAAAAGTTGAGTGTATTAATTGACGAGTCTACTGACATTGGCACTGTTAAAACTCTTTGCATTGTAGTTCGCTTTTTGATGATGCCTCTAAATCAGTGCAGACAAGATTTTGGAAACTGGTTCAACTTCATACAAATGGTCAGCGACAGGGGAACTATAGTGCAAACGCCTTTACGCCTTTACACCCAATTGATGGAATCTTTTACAGCGGTTGGCATGCCTCTGGATAATATTGTGGGCTTTGCATCCGACAGGTGTAACACCATGATGGGACAACATAATTCTGTTTCGAGCCGCCTTAAGAAAGATCTTCCTTCTTTGCGCAAGTGAGGCATGCAAGCAGCTGCCTGGAAATGCGAAGATTTGGCAAGAGATATATATTCTTACTTCAAAAACAGCGCAAAACGTCAGGCATTCCCTTCAGCAAGTTGTGAAGCGCATAAACACCCAGTGGAGCGCACTTCGGCTTTTTTTCACTGACCAGTGGATGGGCGAGCGATTAAAATGCGGCGGAGAACATTTACAAGGCCCTACACGATGACTCGCTGCGGCTTTTCTTCTACTTTTTGGATTGGGTGCTACCAAAATTCACACAACTAAATGAACATTTTCAGAGCGAAAAAGTAGTCTTAACGTCCTTGCAAAAGAAAATGGCAGAGGCTTATAAAGACCTTCTATTATCATTCATGGACAGAAACTACGTTCTCCAGACAAAGCTCAGTCAGGTGGACCCCTCAGATAGCTCCAGGTACCTGCCAATTAATAGCTTGTACTTGGGAATCTGCATAATGCAACAGCTCCAGAACACTCGCCTCAGCCCGGCTGTTACTACGGATTTTTATATCCGCTGCCAGAAGTTCCTTCAGATCGCTTGTTTGGAAATAAGAAAACGCCACGACTTTGATGATCCTCTTCTCTGCGCGCTGGAGGCCCTTTCTCCAGCGGTTGCAACAGATCCACAGACCCGCGCCGCTCACCCCTCTCTTCCCCCTGATGCGCGCTGTTCCACGCATACTTGACATGGAGGACACTGAGCTGATGACCAGTGGAGACGGTTGCTTCTCACAGATCTCGGAGAAAGTTATGCAAGCATGGATGTGGACTCTTTCTGGTACAATTTATCAGCAATGACAGACATGAGTGGAAAGAAGTTGTTTGAGGATGTCGCAACATTTGCTTTAGGAGTTCTCATTTTTCCTCATTCAAACGCCTCATGGGAGCGTGTGTTCTCCAAACCTGATAAAGACCAAATCCCGCAATCGACTGATTACTCCAACTCTTAACAGGCTTATCCAAGCATCAGAGTGTGTGAACAATGGAGGGGGATGTTCGGATTTCAAACCAACAAAAACTATGTTGTGCTCAATGACTTCAGCAAACTTGTACAAGAACGCGTCTACATCAGAAGGTCCTGCAGAGGAGAATGACTCCGACGAGGAGGTGGAGTTCATCTCTTAAGTGAGTATAGGCTTGTTGATGTCATGAGTGTGAATTTGATTGAAGCAGCCCATTTATGTTGCCGTTGTGCTTTGTAGGTTGTCCTGATCAAAACAAACCATACCTACCGTGGGGAGTGAGGACGCATGTTTAAAAACAAAACAGGACACTATACTACAGAAGAACAAGCACGAAATGTATAAAATTTAGATTTTCTGTTTTGAATGTTGCACTGCATGTTGTTTGCACAATAAAGAGCAAGTTTTCTAAAAATATAAAAATCAAATTTATTTGTGCGGAAAAACTGAACAAAACAAAGGGGCAGACGCATCCTCTTTGGTTAGCAGGTAATGCGTGTGCGTAATGTAATAAATGGGACAGTGTGTTGTAGTTAGGGGTGATGATGATATGAGCAATATTTTGCGCGGGTGCTACAGCGATATTGGCATATTTATAGTGTACGATAGTTTGTGCTGAAAAACGATAGTTTTGGAAGCTTTGTACCATATAATGGTTTTCAGAATCTGGCAACCCTGGGCTCATTCTACACATTAGGACATGGCTGGAACATGTAGGAGGAGGAAAATACTTAATTTTAACATTTTTAAACTCCATATAGTCCCTTTAATACCTCATGTGACAATCCACCCTGAGTGTCCACTAGCTAACACATGGCTTTAGCATGTTAGCTCTAAAATGTCTCAAACCAAAGCTAATGTCTTCTTTTGTTCATGGCACTAACAAAAGGAAAGCTCTTACTACAAAAAGAACCCAGACATTAAAGTGTGTGTCCTCTCATGTCTTCAGTCCAAATGAGAGAATGAAGACCAAAACACAAATGATATATCAGTACCAGCGGTGATAAGCAGTTCCTAATTACCGGTTAGTTAGCACCAGAGGTCCCTATGCTAAAGTGGCTATGATAGTTAGCATTACAGGCTCCTTTTCCTTTCCCTACCTCCTTCCTAACTGACGGCCCAATTCAGAGGCTTCTTATCACGGCGGACGCTGACCACATCCGGTTTGGCGTTAGACCTCTTACCAATTTTTCTGGTTTCGGATCCAGCCTCACTCTTGTCGCTTGGAAGATCAGACTGGTGCAGAGGAGCAGATGAAGCGGAGGCAGAGGAGCGTGTGGTGGTTGTGTGTTGCAGTTTCCTGACATTTTGACGCGTGTGACGGTGAAATTGTGCGTAAAGAGTGGTGCTTTTTGAAGATTGTTTCCGCAAAGTGAATCCAAAAGGACACGGAAATGTCAGGCAGCTGTGAGGGACAGATAAGGACACCAGGGGGCGCTCTTCTTAATCACTTTACACTTTGAAATTGAGATCAGTTTGAACTTGATTGAATTGCTGGGTTGCAGGTCGCATTATATAGAGGTAATATTTTGTTTTTGAGGACATTTTTGGTCTTGTACAGAGACATCATGGACTTGTGAAAGTGTAATGCTGTTAATAGGAAAAACTGGGTCCTGCGACATCATCACATTCTACTACCTGCAACCCAGCTATAGGTTCATGTCATGATTCAAATGACCTGACAGTCATTTAGAACGCTTTCTCCCCTTTTGGACGCCTTTGTGACCTTAGTTCATATGTGCAGAGAGCAGGCCCGGACTGGCCATATATTTTACTGGGCATTTGACTGGTGGGCCGGTTCCAAAATGAGCCGGTGCGTTAGATTTTATTTTTTTATTTTCTGCACAGCCCGTGTTTTCTGGAATGGAATCATCCAATGGCCCATCACAGGCGCATCAGTGGCACATGTGCCACACGCATGAGCCGGCCCAGTCTATTTATTTTATTTTGTGCGCGCGCTCAATGAAGCATGTTCCTAATAAGGGCATAACGGCGGGATCTTCACAGTAGACTCCGCCCTTGCGTGACGTGTAGCTCGTGTAGCTCCAATGCTAACAGTCCGACCCTCATTAAAGAGTACCTAAACGGGCGTGCCAAAGCCTTTCCCCACACACAAACAAAAGTCAAAAATTGCCATGAAAGAGGCGGTCTCTGAAGTTTGGGGGTGACATGTGGGGGTGAGCGTGTGGGCCTTTGCATTGGCACAATCACAGCAGACTGATTACGTGGGAGGGACTTGGTTATAAACCACAGGTACAGAGGCAGGACAATGGGCAGCACCTGATGACGATGTGTGGAGCTGGTGCGGCTTATGACGTTCTGTGGAGGCCGTGGACACTCTCCAGCCAATCAGGAAATTCTAATTTAGTAGCAGAGTTAACCCTGAAGGGGGCGCAACCCATTCGTTTTCAGACCAAAGTTAGGATTTTACACATGTTTGCACTATAATGTCAGAATAATGTCAGGGACCAGTAGACAACACTATGAGACACCCATTGAGACTTGATTTGGCGTTTAGTTGCTCTTTAAGTACGAGATTTCTCAAATGTATCCTACCATAACCAGCCCGGTGCCTCTGATTGTGTCTAACCCAGCGTAATCACAGGAGGAATATCTAGCTGTAGACAGTTCCAAAAAATGAAGCACCGGGGCATTAAAGTTGTTTTTAACGTGTCTAAAGTGCAATGGATTCCAATGGGGGACTAGCGGCTACAGTATATGGAGGTACTACAGCAATGGCGGCCTCCAGTGTCGTTGTCGCAAAGCAGAGCAGCCAGCGGCCATTGGAGAAGACGCTGGACTTTGGGACTGTTTCATGTTGATAGATCCAGCCGTTGGAGTCCTGATCAAAAGTTTAAGACCATTTGAAAAATTCACATTTTGCATGGTTGAATCTTAAAGGGGGGGTATTATGCTTTTTTCAATCACATAGCACCAGTCTATAGCATACTACAATGATGACGTAACCTTCTGTTGGTCTGTATATGCAGTAAATTAAAATAACTGCCTTGAATAAAATTGCTCTCTCAAAATGGCTGTACTGAACGGCTGCATCCGAAACCATTAAATTGTAGCCACTAAGTACTAACACTAGCAACTAATCCTTAACCTTTCATGGGGTCAACAGTGAGAACACTATGGCTAGTAGTCTAGGGAGCCGTTCGCGAATGTGCCCATTTCGAACAGCCTGTCTACCCGACGTCATTACGCGACGAAAACGCACATGAATGACGCAAATCAAAACCGGGACTCCAGATTTCCGAACAATGGACTACAAAACACGCTCGTAAGGCTACTCTTGCCCATGGCTGAACCTTTCCGTTACACATAAAGCACAACATGTAAAGGTGCGGAAATGTGCCACATGCTGCACACGTGGAGCAGGAATATTGCACACATTAATTCGCGTCCACGACTAACCCATCCAGCGTGCCAATATGCTGCCAGTGAGTATGCCCACAGTAGCAACACGTTATACATTTGTTGCAAGCCAAATCCACTACAAACACTGACAAATACATTCCACAAGTCATTGTATCACGGAAAATCAAAGCGTGACACGGTAAATTCAATAGTCATCATACACATTACCCTATCATCATAACAACAACAACTACATGAATATGAAATCATCATAACAAATGATTGCATGGTGTCCAAAAAACACGGCCAGACCTGGTACACACGTGTCCGATGTTTACGTTACATCCAAACACCTGAACACCATCAGGGAACATGTATAATTGGCATGCTATTTAAGGGCAGCTGAGCTTAAGAAGAACAGATGAAACAAAAATGGACCTGATCGTTCTAACATGTCTGTCTGTTGTGAGGAGCAACCATCAGAACATCATGATGAGGAGGGCACGGCTTCGGAGACTATTGGCCTTGTGCCGCCAAAATGTGAGTAAATAAATGCTACAATCGCTCGTGAACAGGCAACTGTGGACATTAAATAAGTTGATACTCATCCCACAATGGAGACTTTACATATTACTACAGTGCCATAGGATGGATCAAAAGCAGAGGACACATTTTGTTGTATAGTAGTGGTATAATGACAACTAAAACACCACACCCATACCACAGGGGTCGCAGATAGTAATGAAATGTGGAAATAAAACCAATGTGAAACTGGCCAAGTGGGCACAAAATGCTGGGATAATCTGGTATGCATCCATTCAACCACAACCAAAAGTTTAGGACTTTGAAATCACTGTACTGAAGTACAAGTAAAAAGTTATGACCCAAACGATTACTTGAGGAGAAAAGGTAACAAAAGTACTTGGTGAAACTGTTTCGTTAGTACTGTGAGTAACGATTTGAGGGAAAAAGTGATTATTGTCCATGACGCTATATATTCTGTGAAACAAAACGTAAAACATGAACATTCCTCACAACATTCTTACAAAATATACATACAGAACACACAGAAAAGATAAATAATTCCAAATAACAAAGTCCACTTCAGTAAATGAGTACTACCTGCCTCTGAGTGTCAGCCAATCACACTCACCCGACATTGAATCCCTGTTGTTTACCCTACAGGACACACCGATCTATGCGACCCCCAACTCCAGAGTGCCTCTGTTGGCATGGTACCTGGACCATGATCAAGACCTACGCCATGACTACAGGCTGTCCAGGACCACCATTGAGGCACCCTTGGTCCTGCTCAGGAGGGAGAAGACACACTGTCTCGGGCATTTGATGTCCCGAGATCTACTGTTTGTGACATTGTCCACCGTGTGTGTGATGCCATTTTGACCCTCCTAGAGAGAGTTATTCGGTTCCCCCTCCCGGCACAGTATGCAGAAGTAGGACACGGCTTTCAACAACTGGGCCGCAGTCCTGCTTTCAGCAACTGTGTTGGAGCTATTGATGGGTGTCACATCCGCATCAAAGCTCCCCATGATGGAATAGCCACAGATTACCTGAAGCAGGATGCTGTTTCACAGCATCCTGCTTCAGGTAATCTGTGACAGCACTGGCAAATTCCTGGATGTGTTCATTGGTTACCCTGGTTCTGTACATGACACCAGGGTGCTGAGGAACAGTCCAGTGTTTGTCAGCGCTGTCTACCCTCCACCTGGCTATTTCATCGTGGGGGATACCCGTGCATCAACGCACCGATAACTCTCATCACGCCCTACCGTGAGCCATTGAGGGGACCAGTCGAGGCACGCTTCAACGCCCATCATGCCAAGGTAAAAAGGTGACCCTGTAATAATGCTTTTCAGGGGCAGACATACATTAAACCCAGCCCAGATCTACAGGAGTGCAAAATGGTGCATTGCAACACTGCAATATGTCTGCACACTCGGTCTCAATTATGTCTCAGACTGAGACATTATGAGTCTGTCTCTCGTATTTCAATGGAGAGAATCCCTGTTTGTACCATTTTCAAAATCTGATGCACCGTCAGTCCGTTTGTTACGTAGCCTGCGCTCCTAACTGCATGTTTTGTCACCCAAAGGCCCGCAACATCATCGAGAGGGCCTTCGGCATGATGAAGGCCAGATGGCGAGGGATCTTCTTCAAAGCCCTGGAAGTGAACACCATCTTCGTTCCTAAGGTTGTGGCAGTGTGTACCATGCTCCACAACCTTGCGGTCACAAATGGCGACCACCTGGACCCGGCTGAAGAAGATCCCCTGCCTCCACCTGATCCCCCACCTCCTGAGCGGGACAATGAACAAGGGGGTCGTGCATTAAGGAACATATTGGCAGCACAAGGCAAGGCAAGGCAAGGCAATTTTATTTATACCGCGCATTTCATACACAAGGCAACTCAATGCGCCTTACAAAAGAAGATATGCGAAATTACAATCAGGTTAAGTTAAGGCAAAGCACATATATAGAAACATCAAGACATGGGAAATACACGAAGACTGGCCATTGACCAAGCTGCGGGGCTGAAGAAACGTGTTGAGGCAGACGCAGAATGATGGGGGTGTGGTTAGGGAGGGGGCATGTGTGTGCAGTTATTTACAGTCTGAAAGTCAGTGTTTTGCAAAATATGACCCAGAGAGCCCAGTCCTTATCAGGTTTAGCTCCTTGGTTTGGCCTTGAAGACAAGTGTTGACGGCATAGGAGAGAGGTCCAGCTGCTTCAAACCTCCTCTCTGAGGAGGAAGAGAATTATTCCACAATAGTTCATAAATTTATAGTCAATTAGCTTTTACTTGTCTCAGCATTAGTTCAGTTCTCCAGAGCAGGTAGTTCCTTCACAGTTCAACCCTTTTCCTCCCAGAATATAGTCCAACTATTGTCCGTCTCCACAGCGAGCTGCCAGGTCGTACATAACAGTTCATCGTTGTTGTGCGTTACTTTCCGGTGTAATTCCATCACTCGGTCACTCCCTGCTCTAAAGTGCTCGTTAATTTTAACGGACAGCAGCGTGGTCCGATTGCAAACTGCTGTCATTCCAAATTTCCGATAATCCAGGCCAGTCCATCCAATAAGCAGGTCCCTGTTATCAAGAGTCCAAATAAGTAAATATCTTTGATGTGTCCGACCGACAGGACCGCTAGGCAAACGACATCCATCACAAACCGAGCTGTGACAATCCAGTCAGGGAAGACGACCTCCTCCGTGGCCTCACTTTGTTAAAAAAAACGTATCAATTGCGCTGAGATTCCAGTTAATCAATTCCATAGTTTAGCGGTTCGGGAGGACAGCGAGCAGGTGGTCTAAGAGGAAAAATAAAATTCAGACAAGACACTCGTAGAGGCAACAAAAAAGCACGAAAGCCAGGAGAAAACACGTCCGCACTCGACAGAGACAGAGACAGCACACGTCTCTGTCCGTCGCCAGCTCCCTCCTCATCTTCACGAACATGACTACTTCTGATGGTTGCTCCTCTGTTATGTTTTGTTTGTTTCATAGTGATGTTTAGGTGTTCACATTTATGTGTCATAAATTATTTGTTTTATACACCCACAATTGGATGTTGTGTTGTCATTATAGAAAGAACTGGTGCTCATGCCATTGTGTGAGAATTGCCACAATAGGGTGTCACACAATAGCTTCACACATTTAGACATACTTTATCGTATATGTCAGCTACCTTTGTTAAAGTGGATTGTTGGATAGTAATGGGATGTATTCAGATGTGTATTTTAATTTCAGTACTACTTTTAAGGTAACTGTATCTAGTACATTTACTCTTTCAAGTTAGGGTGTGTAGAATACTTGTACTGTCCTGAAATCACACAATACATTGTTGCATCAAATTAAATGTCATCTTGCATGACATGACAGCTAATGTCAAAATTGGCAGCGATGGGTTGTGATACACTCCTGGTGTGCATTTGCAATATGTGTCTTCAATTAGCAGTTAACAGGTCATAGCAGGCTGCCTACTAGCACAGTACACGCCTCAAGGTATGAGTATTCATGTATAGATATGGCGCACATTAATACAAGTTTGTCATCAAACCATCAATGCAAAAGTCTCTCCAGTATAATAGTGTAATACAATACTGTGGTCAAAGTAGCCCAATGTGGTACTGTAATTACATAGTGTGCTATCCAACACCGCATGCGCAAAATGCAACTCAAGAATGAGAGGGCATCACAATGTTCATAACATTAGGATGTGTCTGACCCTTCCATGGGTATATATATTTCAGTCAGTAATATATAATTAGTTTAGCCCCAAGACATTAACAGTTTTTCATATTTGTCCCTACTCTGCCCCCCACTGGCTTTGATAATTGATTTCAATTCAACCAAATGTTTGCTACAGGACATGGGGACAGGGACCAAATATATGGCTGGTAAAGGCCACCAGCAGTGTTATCATTCCTACAAATGCTGAAAAGGAGTGTTATGTCAGGGTGAATTGTGACAAATCCAAATTTGTATATAGAATGAACATTTTGTCACAAAGTGTGCATCTGTGTGTGTTTGTGCACACCATTGTTTTGCCTTTGAAGGCGCATACAAATGGTCATGACATTTGTGGTCACAATGTACAGTTTTACCAACATGCTTCTATGAATACTCATGAGAGTTTTGGGCACATCCATGTTTCATGTTACAGACCATGAGGGCCACTGTCATGCAGGTAATGATTACATGTGGAAATTCCAACAGGGTGACAACTCTGAAGATGCCCTTACATTTGTAGAGTTATTCCAATGATGAGCTTTTAATGTGTATATCTGTATTACATATTAAAATGGCAATATGGCAATATGGCAATAATGGCCGGTGCTCGGGTGCTCGTGCTCGGGTGCTCGTGGCCGGTGCTCGGGTGCTCGTGGCCGGTGCTCGGGTGCTCGTGGCCGGTGCTCAAATGCTCGTGGCTGGTGCTCGGCGGTGGTATGGTGGCGACATGGCCCTGTTTTGATGCCACACATGAGGCAATGGTGAGTGGTGGGACAATTGACGGCCGGGACCCTATTGCCTCATGCATGGCATCAAACCAGGGCCATGTGTCTGCCGTGCCCTCGTCTGTGCCAGTCCCAGTGGGGGGATTCAATAACTCCTGAAAATGGAAAACATCATTCATATCTTGCCACAGTGACAGCCATGTGATACCCTTTATTCCACTCAAGTGCAACACTATTTCCTGCAGGGTGACTTTATATGTGTGGGATTACATGCCATTCACCATCAATTAAATGTCTCACCCAGTTGAGAAATGTGCAAGCACGGTCTACTGAATGTGACCCAGTGTTCACATGTGAGCTACCTTGTACTTTGACTTGAGGTTGTCCCACTTTTTATTTGCCTGTGCTGGTGTAATCTGGCCCTCTAGCCCTATCTCTTGGACAACCTGCCTTTTGATGAGAAAAGGATGTAATTAGTCAGTGTACTTTCATTCTTTATGTGAACGAAGGTTGAGAGTGATGGGATTCTGCTTAATGATATACTACATGATGATGATGTACTTACTGCCATGCAGCCGCGACCTTGCCTCTCTTCCCTGTGAACAGGTGGGCCAGCCTGGTTCTTGCTGCAATCAGGGCCTTGGTGTCTTCATCAGTGACTGAAAGTTCAAAATGACCATGGTGTGAGGCTACTTGCGCACAAATATGCACGTGTGTGGATTAATTCCACAGGACAATACTTGCACAACAGGGTTTTTTTTTACCAGGAGTTGTCGAATTGTTCAGTGCTGTCCTTATATACAGGGTTGCTGTTTTGCACTCATTGTGGACAAATTGGAGGTGAGATTAGATGGGAATGAATCCATGTTGGAATGGAGAACATCTCTCGTTTAAGCAGATTTGAGGTACACTTAGGGGTCCAGTATGAAGGACAATGTGCTACTAGCACATGTTCCATTTCACTATGTGTAAGTCCCATACATATGGGAGTACAAGTAGCTCACAACTGTTGTGTAAAACGTATGCGTAACGTACCAAAATTGAGTGGCTGTGTCTGTCAGGTTTTCCTTAGCATTGTCCCTCAATTTGGTGTTATCGTTTGATCCGTCCATTTATTTGAGGTTCCATTTGTATTACGATGTGAATGTTATGGTGCATAATCTTCTATGTTTTTCAGTGAATATTCAGCTGTTGCACTGTCACACAATGAATGGGTTAATATTTACGGTACACAACATGCGCGCAGATGACCAACAGGCTTGTTGTACAAACGGAGTGGTGATAGACCGCTAAACCTTCGGAAGAGGTTGTTGTACTCACATGCGCGCGTCTTCTTCCTTTCGGCCATTTTCGTTATTTTACGTGAGGTGGGCCGGGCGACTTGTATTTATGACGTCTTGTGGCGCAAGGGATTGTGGGATGGCACATAGCTCCTAATCGCCAGTGAGTTGGCATCAGAGGTCCCTATGCTAAAGTGGCTATGATAGTTAGCATACAGGCCACTTTCCCTAACTCCTTCCTAACTGGACGCCCAATTCGGACGCATCTTATCATGGCGGACGCTGACGCACGTCCGGTTTGGCGTTAGACCTCTTACCAATTTACTGGTTTCGGATGGGGCCAACGTCTTGAAATAGGCCTCTGTCTCTTTAAGAAGCTTTCCGACACGCCCCCTTCAGCACACTGCTGTGGCATCTAAACAACACTACTGTGCGGGGAGGGGGCTCTGCTGAGCTGAGGAGCAGTGGTTGGTGGCTTGGCTGGTGACAAAAGGTCCAGAGGCGTCTCCAGGAGGTGGGGGCGTTCCTAGGAGGACTGAGGCATAGCTACACCTAAAATGGCTGCCGTCTAAGTTTTTACTGATTACTCAAAAATATGTGAATGAGCCAAGGCAACACTCCAGGCATGTGTTTAATGAGGGAATGACATAATAACATGATATAAAGCTTGAAAAAGTCCATTTTACATAATACCCCCCCTTTAAGAATTTTTTTTTTTGCAACAAGAAATGGGAGACATCTTTTTTTTGGTAAAGCCTTTATTGAAAGTGGTCCTAAACTTAGCTGCAAAACCAGACCATTTCAGTTTAACCCTCAATAACACCTTTGCAAAGATAGGCTGTGGCCCTTCGACACAAAAATGTGCTTGAAACTTTTGAGAGCTTTACGAAAATAAAGGAATATTTTTTTCATTTTTTACTTTTTTCGTTTTTAAGGTCTGACTCTTTTTATACATATAAAAATAAGATTACATAAAATAAAATAAAAACATTTTAACCCTTTAATTGCCAACTCTTTTTTTCTCAATTTTAAGTGAAATTTTTACATTTCTGTTCTGGCTGATGTGGCCTGTTGTCTGTGAAATATGACCTGAAGGATTTGTTTCCAAGTTGAAATGTGTTTATGTAGCGGCAATTTTAGTAAAAAATAAACTCCTGTTGTGCTTCGACACAAAAATGTGTTCAAACTTTAGAAGGCTATAAAAAAAAAAATTTAACTTTTATATATTGAAGGTCTAACTCTCCATGTCATACATATAATATATTCAATATTTGAACTTTGTCGCCAAGTCACTAAAATGTCCCGCCATTGTGGGCCCTTTGATTTACATAGTAGCCCATAGACTTGCATTGTAATCACGGTTTTTCAAAAGGCTACTATTAAACAGATTAATACATTTTAAACTTCTGCATATTTTCTGAAAATTGAGGCTTCAAACTAATCCCCGGACACATTTCTTTCACCATGAGGTCATTTTTACCTAGTTTGGCAAGAGGAAGAAAATGCCTGTTTTTTGCCTTTTATGATCAATGGAACAAGCAGCGATTCCCATTGAAACCCATCTGCTGCACACACCAAATATGTTATGAGATACTTTCTCATTACACCAGCATATGTCCTCATATTATAAAATAAGGTTTTTCAAAACTTTCTAACCCCTAACTTGTCTTTTGGTCATATATTGGAATTCTACGGTGGTCTCCTGCCGTGTATACAGCTGGTCAAGTCTTTGCCAAAGCAATTTTTTTTTGTACAAGTACTGGCTGAAAAAGCTCTAACACCATCTTGCCCCTTTCCTAAACACTTCCATAGATTCGCGCCGATGTATAAACTCACAAAATAAAAGGGCAAGATTTAGTAATGTAGTTGGTTATTTACCACACATTTTCTTCCTCTTGCCATACTCTGTAAAAATGACCTCATGGTGATAAATGTGTCAGGTTGAAGCCTCAAGGTGCAGAAAATAAGTTTGAAATTACATTTGTAATCTTTTTAATAGCCTTTTGAAAAATCATGATTACAAAGTATGTAAATCAAAGGGCCCACAACAGCAATACATTCAACTGACTTGGCAACAAAGTGGGCAAAGAAAGGGTTAAAATATTTAGAAAGGGTTAATTTAGAAAGGGTTAAAATATTTAAGAAAAAAAAAGTTAAGTGTTCCTTTACGGCCAACACATTTGTGTCGAAGCACCCACAACGGGAGTTTACCAAAACAAATTTAGAAACTGAAATATGACCCAAAGGATTTTTTTCATATTTCACAGACATCTGGTCACACTAGCCAGGACAGACATTTCCCATTTTGCCTTTGAAAAAGTGTTAAAAGTTTGAAATATATGTATGGAAAATCAGACCTTCAAAAAAGTTTGAAAAAAATATCTTTTATTGCTTTCTAAAGTTTCAAGCACATTGTTTTGAAGCTCCCTTGGAGTATCAAGCATTTACAATGGGATAAAAATCCAAATGGCATTTTAGACCATACAAAAATACACTCCCTGGGAAAATGTCAATTGGTATTAAAAGGAAATGGAGAAAAGAAAAAAAAAAGCCCGGCCCTCAAAGCATTGCCTTAAAGAGGCGACACCAATGTTTTCATTGACAAAGATTGTGACTGGGCCATTAGTCTATTTGAGAATAGTAATCATTTGAAACCACATTAACTGGTCTGGCCCTCGAGGAAAGCTCCAATACACAACTTTGCCCATTATCTCTCTCTACAACATCGTGACATCATGTGAGTGCACCCTACAGTCAGGTGTGAAGAAAACGAATGAAGCAGAAACTTTCAGAAGGTTCTAGTTTTATTAAAGAGTTTAAAAACAATGTAGATTAAAGATTTAAAACCACCAGACTTCATACGAGTAAAAACAAGGCCACGTGCACGTTATACAAATACACACCTGCCCCTCCCACCACAGGGAGAGAGAACCAGTTAAACGACTGAACTGTGGACTCAAACACTGCTCTGACGAGGCCCTGATCTGGACTTCCACCAGCCTCTTCCTCAGATGTGTTTGTGAGCTGCCAAGAGTCGCCAAGTCCACAAAAAAAAAAAAAACTGTTTTATTTAAATTAGTGCAATGGCACCACCTTCTGAAACAAACATTCATCTGTGATCAGAGCGACTGCTGGAGAGGCTGGACAGTTCAGGTTTAAAAAACATCAGTATCAGTACGACTGGACTGAGGCGTTTACAACTGACACAAGCAGGATCCACTGGGACCAACACATTTACTCAGTTACATTTACACGACAGTCCGAGGCAGGTCCAGAGGGGGGCCGGGTTCAGGTCTAGGTCCGGATCAGGGTGAGGAACTCATCTCTGGTTTTTGGATCTTCTCTGAAGACTCCGAGCATTGTACTGGTCACAGTCTTCGAATTCATCTTCTGCACACCGCGCATCACCATGCACATGTGACTGTGGGAGAAGATTCAGAATTAAAACACGCACAGGTGGAACAATTTTTAAACTCAACCATAACTAGTGTGGTGCTGGGAGCTTTTCTTAGGCTCATTTAAAATATGGGTAGTCTTCATCAATCTGCCTTTATTGGCCAATAACTGATTATGAGATACAAATCAAGAGGGTTAGACACACATCCCATGTTAGTTTAGTGGCGTGCAAGATAGTACGCGAGTAAAGGCTAGGGGAAACTGCACTGCTGTTGCGCTCAAATAATTTATATTGCACCACAAAATATCATTTCGGGCGTCACTAGCCCTTTGTCAGACGAAGCCTGAAACGTTTTGGTGTGAAATAAATTTGGGAGCGCAACAGTGGTGCAGAGTGTCCTATCCTTTCAAGATTCAAATATCAGCTGGCTGATATATTGATGATCTGAAGGTCTGGTCATTTCCATATAAATCAGGGCTGGATGCTCCACAGACTGAGTATATGTGGAACTCTGCTGACTTTCACACATGGTTTACAGCTGGGACAAAAGTGCTCACACACACAGACTCACGTGGCCTCGACGACGACACCAACGCCCGACGGCTGCAGCGCTTCAGTGATGGCCACCGCGATCTGCTTCGTCAGACGCTCCTGAACTGAACACACATACAGGGTTAACCACCCTGCCACAGCGACAGGAGGCCGGTCAACCACCCTGCCACAGCGACAGGAGGCCGGTCAACCACCCTGCCACAGCGACAGGAGGCCGGTCAACCACCCTGCCACAGCGACAGGAGGCCGGTCAACCACCCTGCCACAGCGACAGGAGGCCGGTCAACCACCCTGCCACAGCGACAGGAGGCCGGTCAACCACCCTGCCACAGCGACAGGAGGCCGGTCAACCACCCTGCCACAGCGAGAGGCCGGTCAACCACCCTGCCACAGGAGGATGCCTTTGTAATACCTTGCAGGCGTCGGCTGTAGATCTCCACGATCCTGAAAAGGAAATAAAAACATGTGACTGACCCGTTTCTTGAAGTTAATCTTGTATTAAGTGTCAGAGGATCACAACAGGATAAGGAGCTTACAGCAGCTTCAAACCCCAGACCCGGACCAGTCTTACCTGGCCAGTTTGCTGAGGCCCAGGACCCGCTTGTTGGGCAGGTATCCGATGTGGACCTGCAGACGAGGAGACCGTTTAAGGCAGAAGACCACAGAACTCAAATACTTCGACAGATCATAAAAGACTGCGAAAGATGAGCAGCTGAACATCTTAAGAGCCACCTTTTGTTTCTCGTTTATGTTCTGAAGTGCCTGGTGGCTTTTTGATGGTTCAGAGACTTGGACTGAAACTGGACTTGCTAAAAAGTCCAGTGGATAACTGCTGTGAGGAGGCCATCTGGATGGGCAGCGAAAGTCTCCGCTCTTTTTTCTTAAAGTCCAGTTGTTTTGATTTACCGTTTACATTTTAAACTACCTGGATGACTAAGGAACTACATCGTTTTATCAAAGCAGAATTTGGCAGAGAGACCAGGGCGGTGTCTGAATGTCTACCCCTGACCTTCATTCACTATGTGGGAGACTATAGTGTACTGATTCTTCTGGTGTTTCAGACAGAACTTACTGGTTTCTCTGTCTGGCAAGGGGGAAGTTGTGAGCCCCAAGTCCAAAACGCCAGAACAGTGACAACCATGACAAGTCACTAAACGTGCCGGAAGAATTGATTTCAGCGTTAAAATTCAGAGATGAAAACAGCTTGATTGTTGCCTTTTGGCCTGAGGGGATGCAAGTTAACCACTCGAGCTAAAGGTAACCACTCTTCACTGTTACAGGTTATATTTACATGGTTCACTCATGAACAGCATTTAGAGTGGACATACGGCCACAGCTCATGTGACTCAGATGAAAACTGGAAGCACTCACTCGTCCGTAGAAGGGCACCAGGTGGTGTTCACACATGGAGAACATGTCAATGTCTTTGACGATCACCATCTCGTCATGATCCTCATCGAAGATGGCGTCGTTCATCACATCTACACAGTAAGGATTACAGTAAGGTTAAAGCATGGGGCGACCTGTCGGAGCAGTGAGCAGCCAGGGACCCATCTCCAGATGTGGAGCCAGGCTCAGGACACACCTGGCCAGATATTTAACCCATTGTTCATTAGTGATGGGGTCTCTTACTGGGAGCCGTTCAAAAGAAGGCTTTAAAATGTGAATGCCAGCCAAATACCC
Source organism: Neogobius melanostomus (assembly GCA_007210695.1). Classification (NCBI taxonomy): domain Eukaryota; kingdom Metazoa; phylum Chordata; class Actinopteri; order Gobiiformes; family Gobiidae; genus Neogobius; species Neogobius melanostomus. Next base: position 54,534 of record VHKM01000162.1, read on the forward strand.
AAGACACGATTGATAAAACACTGGACTAGAAACACAAGTTGTTTGAGAACACGTCCAATGACTGTTGAGCCTCACATCATTTAGATTCACTGCCAAAGGAAGTTTTGTTCATGTGGGACTAAGATTATACCAGTTAGAAATATGTTTAGATGCAGTCGAGTAGTAAAGATTTATGCTGGATCAGGTTTTAGTCAAGTTAAAACGGAATCACTAACAGGACCTTTATTTGAACCACTTCCAACAGCCACCAAATCAGAATCTATAGCACAGAATCAATGTAAACCAAACAGAACGAGCTCATAAAGCAGAGGTGCCCAGCAGAGCCCCGAGCGTCTGTCACTCTGATAAAGACCAGGAAATGAAGCCGATTCAACCTGATAAAGCAAAGGCAATAAAAACATGCTCACAGAACCAATATCCTGCTGCGTCGATGCCCTCCTGCACCTTTTACTTTACATAAGTTAATCATGTGATATAGAAACAACTTTTCTAACACAAGGGTTTGATTAGTCATTCAGCCCAGCAAATCTAATACCATATATAGCTCTTATCCATTTACTATATCAAATTTAGTTATCTAGGGATTAACTTTGAACAAAAGCCCAGAAAAATCCTGTGTGAACATAATTTCACAACATTCTATGAACAAAACTGAATTTGGACAAATGGGGCAACCTCCCCATTTCCCTAGTGGGAAGAACGTAGTAATGAATATTCTATTCAAATTATTCCAATGCATACCTTTTTTTACAAAACTGGACAGTTTCATTTGGATCAAAAAGACTCCTAAGATTAAGAAAGCTTTTTACAAAGACCTAAAGAACTTGGTAGAATGAGATTGCCTCACTTTAGATTCTACAACTGGTCATGTATCCGAGCTTTGTCTTTCTGGTGTAATGCAAAGGGAGCTGAGATGGAGAATCAGAGCGGTCACACTACATCCTTACAAGCATTGATTGTATTCTTTAAAAGACTACTCCTAAACCTTTCAGTATTAACCCCCATTACACTTAACCATGAGTTCAACCAGCACTCAGTGGAAAGTCAAATACATTGATACAGGATTTGTTTATTGAAAATGTGTTTGCAATGTGCAGGGCAGCACGGCGGTTAGCGCTCGTGCTTCACAGCTAGAAGGTCCCTGGTTCGATTCCCACCTGGACGGGGCCTTTCTGTGTGGAGTTTGCATGTTCTCCCCATGTCTGCGTAAGTTTCCTCCGGGTACTCTGGTTTCCCCTACCACTAAAACATGTACAATAGGCCAGGATGAATGAGTGTGTGTTTGAGAGTGCGCATGGGGGACGACGGATGGAAATTAGCCCAAGGCTACAATCCGGTGTGGCGTGTTTACATGCATGAGACCCATGTTCATTAACATGCACTGTCCCGACCAAATAAACCAATAAATAAATCTTTTGATCAGAAATAAAGTCACTAATGCAGATTTGATTCATTTACAAATCCGTAGCTTTGTTAAATCAATGTTCCCATCTTTTCCACGCCAGCCTCCCAGCTCAGACATGAATACTATACTTCTAAAAGATCTATTGAGAAAAAAAAGTCAATTTCTAAAATCTGTAAACTGTCAGATATGGAATATACACACACCTAAAGGAAGCTTGGCAACAGGACATTGGACTAAAGCTCAAAACATCCACTCATCTTAAAAAATGTGACGAAGTCCCAGCTCTGATGTGCACGCCCGCTGCTCTAAAAGCCGGGCTCAGAGGGAGGAAACTGATTGGCCAATCGCAGGCTGGGGAGCGGAGGCCGGGGGCCAATCAGAGCGCGGCTCTACAGACATGCGTTTTCACTTCAGTCAGTGGAGATCGGACCAGCAACCTCTGCCTCACTGCCCTCAGCAAACACCCTCTGTCCTGTCAGAGCGGCCAGGGCAGAGGCCTGGCCCACAGTCACAAGAGGAACAATACCTTTAGGAACTTTCCCACATGTGGATTAAAGTTTGTATGAAAATCCAGGTTTAAAAGCTTTTTGATTAACCAGTTTACAATAAATAAATCTATGGAAAAATGTTGAATCTGTGCGATACATGAACATCTATGAAAACAAGGGATCACAGCACAATTATGGAAACTAAGTTGACCTCACGTTTTACTGTGGTTAAACAGGTCCAGATGTGCCCACCCTCGTCACGACTCAGCATGACTCAGCAAAAACATGGAGCTGTCACTGCTACATTACTCTGGTAAAAGATGACTCCAATAAGAGTACAAAGTAGCTCAGATTACTGAAGTGAAAGTACTAGATCATAAACAGGACTGGGCCGATGCGCTCACAGATACATGTTAAGTGAATAAACACGACTAAATGTAACAAAGTGCTGTAACGGTTTATATGCTGCTGTGTTTGCAGTCAGCCTCTGTTCCTGACAGAGTGCAAATAGCTTCATTTAAACCAAAAGCTAAACTACGCTCCTCATTTGATTCCATCATTTTAACTTTCAATACTTTAATGAAATCTGGAAAGTATCACGGCCAAAACACAACCAACTCTTACTTGGAGCCTTTATAGAAATGGAGTGAAGTAAAAAGCGAGAAGTTTGTTACAAAAATGCCACTGCAATAGAGTTCTTGATTTGTAGTTTCCCGCCTCTGGTTGTTAAGTGTTTGTGACTGAACCGGTTCAGATTCAAACTGTGAGACTGACTCAAACTGGATTTACTGGACTGATTGAAGGAAGTGTTTGCAATAATAAAAATCACTTCACCGAAGGGGTAGGGCCAAAACAACCATGACCAGACCCTTTCTGCTCTGCTACAGGTCTATAAAAGGCTTCCAAGTCAAGAGTATTTGTCCAAGTGTTTGCGCATTAGGCTTTTAACACAGCAGATGGCGCTGTGCAGGTGAATGGTCAATGAAACAGACTCAAAAAGGTTTGTCCCTGTGGTGTTTCTGTACAGAGGGGAATCCAGGCACAAGTTATTTTTCCTAACATGTATTTAACAGATTTGGACTTTCTACAGTAAATACTTTGGTACTTTCACAGGTTTTAAGAGTTTTGAAAATATGACTCAGTAGTAGAGGTGGGAGATATATCGTTTAGACGATATCGAAATTGTTGTCTGGACGATATGCAAAATTGGATATCGAGATATTTCATAATTTGTACAATCCGACCTCCCAAACATGTTTTTCCCGGACGGTCGCGTTGTCCTTGTGCCAACGTGCATCGGGAGAGACGAAAAGGAGAAATAGAAATAAAAAAATAAAAGGATGAAAGCACAAATTCTTAAATATGTGTGTTGCAATGTTTTAGCAAAAATGATGTCCAATGAGTCATATGCACTTCAAGGAATAGTTGTCCTTTTATTGGAGTCCTATTTGAGCAGTAGCCTCCCCTAGTGCCACACTTACCCATGATCTTCTCCTGGTAGCCCTTGGTGAAGAACTGCATGGCCATAGCTGCTCTCCGGGGGTCTTGAGCAGCCCCTGGCGGTCGGGGTCCTCTCCCAGGCCGTGGAGGATGGCGGTGTAGGCCTCAACGATGGAGGGCAGGTTCTGGACGTTATCCTCTAGGCTGCGGGTGCGCTCCTCCCGCCAAGCCTCAGGGCGCTGCGGAGCGGGCGGACCCCGGGTCACCGCTGCGATGCTGTCCGGGGACCCCTCTGCCACCTGCTGCTGCTCATGGACTTGCTGCACACGCTCCATCTTCAGTCAGCCGCCTAAAGAAGTAGAACACACAAGTGATAAAGATAAAAAATTAAACTACAGCATCCTTACAGCTGACAAATGCATACATAAACTAAGGCAAATAACTCTTGCATTTAAAGAGTAACTAAACACCAAATCAAGTTTTTTTTACTGATAAACTGTCTCAATGGGTGTCTCAGTGTTGTCCACTGGTCCCTGACATTATAGCGCAAACATGTGTAAAATCCTAACTTTGGCCTGGAAACGAATGGGTTGCGCCCCCTTCAGGGTAAACTCTGCTACTAAATTAGAATTTCCTGATTGGCTGGAGACGTGTCCACGGCCTCCACAGAACGTCATAAGCCGCACCAGCTCCACACATCGTCATCAGGTGCTGCCCATTGTCCTGCCCCTGTACCTGTGGTTTATAACCAAGTCCCTCCCACGTAATCTGTCTGCTGTGATTGTGCCAATGCAAAGACCCACACACTCACCCCCCGCATGTCACCCCCAAACTTCAGAGACCGCCTCTTTCACAGCACTTTGACTTTTGTTTGTGGGCGTTTAGTTACTGTTTAAAGAGTAACTAAACGGGCGTGCCAAAGCCTTTCCCACCCACAAACAAAAGTCAAAAAATGCTGCGAAAGAGGCGGTCTCTGAAGTTTGGGGGTGACATGCGGGGGGTGAGTGTGTGGGCCTTTGCATTGGCACAATCACAGCAGACTGATTACGTGGGAGGGACTTGGTTATAAACCACAGGTACAGGGGCAGGACAAAGGGCAGCACCTGATGACGATGTGTGGAGCTGGTGCGGCTTATGACGTTCTGTAGAGACGTCTCCAGCCAATCAGGAAATTCTAATTTAGTAGCAGAGTTTACCCTGAAGGGGGCGCAACCATGGATCTAATATAATAATGGAACATAGTTCCAAAAGTGAATAACTTTTATTGCATCAATGACTAGGCTGAGCGATCTAGACCTGCTGGGGCTCTGCTGCGCTGAGCGCGGTGCTCGTTCTCGTCGCACTGAGAATCATGGGGATGGGCAATAAATATCCGTTTTTCTTTGTGTTTTTTATTGGAAATGATAGAATACTAATATGGCCATAACAATGAATAATATAAATTATACAAGTATATAGTAGCAGTTAAAAATTTCTCTGGGACCAATGGACCCGGAAGAAATTGTTTCTGGCTCGCTGCGCTAATGAGCACAGACCATTGAAATCAACGGGCCGCCATATTGGAAGCCCCGGGCTTGGGCGCAACCCATTCGTTTTCAGGCCAAAGTTTTTTTTTTTCTTCTTTTCTTTTGTTGTGTTTTTTTCTGGCTTTGTGCCTATATTGTGTAGCTCGAAATAAAATCAAAGTTAGGATTTGACACATGTTTGTGCTATAATGTCAGGGACCGGTAGACAACACTATGAGACAGTTTATCAGTTAAAAAAAAAAAAAAAAAAAACTTGATTTAGTGTTTAGTTGCTCTTTAAAAGAATCTTAACCCCCACCTGAACCAAGCACATTTTCTCCAGTTCGGCTTTACCCAAATCTAAAAGCTTCTTGAAAGTTGAAAGCAGCGACGCAAATGAGGATGAACACACGAAGAGATGACAAGAGCAAAAAAAAAAAAAGCAAGAAAAAAAAAACTGACAAACTCTTTAAAAACGTGATTAAAAAGGGTGCAACAATGACGCGCATCTTAAGGAATTCAGATTAAACAAATAAAAATAAATAGACAACCAACCCCGACGGGAGTTTAGAGCAATTTAAGCAAACCAACTTCAGCAAATGCAAAAAAAAAATTGAATGAGGTCCAGGCTCCCCCTTCAAATGGACTTTGTCAATGAGATTAGGTACTTGAAATCTCATTCGTAAAAGATTGTTTTACTAATCACTGACTTTATTACAGCCTCTCAATCCAACGCTGGACATTTGACCGTTTCTCGAATATTGCACTCAAAATAAAATAAAAAAAAATTAAAACAGCGCGCCATGCTGATTGAGAAATGCCAAGCGTAACAACTAACCCCGCTCTCCCCCACTTTTGACTAACAGTGAACTCACCTTTTCTTTAGTGAATCACCAGCCGTGTTCTTGGATTAAACACGCACTCTTTTTCCTCGCAAGGAGCAGGTCACTTCGGGTTATCGAATAGAGACGCACAGATATTTCCTCTACTCAGTTTCTTCACGTTTTCGCACTCGTTTTCCTGTCTGTCGCTGCTCCTGCTCTCGTTGCTCAGACAGGAGCTGGATTTGGAGGGATTTTGTAATAAAGGCGCACGTGGTTTTTCTCCTCTTAAATCAGCGGCGTCGGTAAATCTCAGCCGTGTTTTGGGGTCTTCCAGCTGTCCTGTCGCCTTGCCTGACCGGAGCCGATATTCTGACCGTGTTTCCGGGTACAGTCTCGCAGGAGTTTCCGTGGCTTACCCGCAGATCTGTGTGGGTGAACTGGCTCGGGTTTCCTCCGTGTGTCGTGCAGCGGAAGGTTGCGGTTGTGGTTGTGTTTTCGTGCTCAGTCCTCCTCGGTGAGTGTCATCTGTTGCTCTTCTCGCAGCCTCAGCATCCTCCGGCTTTATAGCAGCGGATTACCCAGGCGAGCGCTCCCATTGGGCGAGAGCGGCGAGGGGGCGGGGCCGGTGAAAACATGAATGAAATCAGTCCAGATTCAATTAAGCGGCAATCAACGCGGTCTGGGCAGAGGTTTGCGTCACTCTGACCAGCTTTCAACAGTTTAGGATTTCTACGGCAACGTATTGCATTCATTTGAAGAAAAAAAAAAAGTTTGTTTCACAATTATAAACAATTTTTACGAGAAAAGTTCTGTTTTTATCTGCAAAATAAATCATTTTGTTGTTGTTGAGAATAGTGATGTTACGTTAGTATCGAGGCGTCGAAGCGTGTGTCGAGCAATAAAGGCCAATTTATACTTCAGCGTCAGCTCCGCGTTTACGTGCTGAACGCACATGGGAGATTAACGTGAACCTGGCCCCCCATCATACTCATAATTGTATAAAAAATATGTCAGTCGTTTGTGCTGTTTTGTGCTGTAAAAAGTTTTGTTTGTGCTGTTATCGTTTTTGAGATATTAATGATTGTTTTTTGCATGCAGTGTGTGTTGTCGTGCACTCCCGACACGTGCGCGCGCTTCAGATGAGGACGAGCATGGACGCCTGAAGGCTCTAAAGTTTGTAATAGTTTAAAAACCGAACCAGCACAAACGGAAATCTTTACAGCACAAAACAGCACAGATGTAGAGGAAGCGGTTGACACCATTTTAACCTGTTTTGGAGCTTTATAACGAGCAGGGTGACCTTAGATCTGACCAATAAAACAATCATTTATATCTCAAAAACGATAACAGCACAAACAAAAAATTTTGTAGCACAAACGACTGACATATTTTTTTTAAATTTTGAGTATGATGGGGGGCCAGGTTCACGTTAATACGTGGGAGCCAATCAGGGAGTTCGCGACAGCTGCACCTGCCGCTGACGTGCACCTGCCGCACAAGGTGACTCCGCGGCCAGTGCTGCAGAACGCAAGTGAGGTGATTGGTTGATCCTTTCGCAAAACAAGGAAACACACAACAAACTCCTTCAGTCTCCCTCTTTGAAGTTATTTTTCATGAATATATTGTTCCTATAATTTAGTGCTTTTGTGTTTTCACTTTTTATGTTATTAAAAAAATGTTTAAAATAAACATAATAACGTGAAGGCAGAGGAGCTACGCGGAGGTTCGAACGATTCTGGCTTGCGTGAAGCAGACGGGGCTGCGGTGGGCGGGACCGGACGCTCGACTATAAATCAGCCTTTAAGGCTGATTTATAGAATGACGATTTGAACCTTCCTGAAGCACTGTACCACGTGCCTGATTCGGAAACTGGTGTGCGGGTTTTGAGCATAGATCTAATATAATAGTTTTGAGGGCTTGGTGTTGTTTCATAAAAAAAAAACATTTTTGAATAAAAATCAATAAAGACCCCTGTCTCGTCACATTACTTCAAATAACACGAGAATATTCCACTCCTAATTACAATGACACTGTGTATATGGTTGAAGTTGAAGTACATTATTTTGTCCACTTGATGGAGCAGTAGAGCAGATGAACCACTCTGAAGCTTTGGTACATGTGTCGACCCACTTCGGTGACTGCTTCAAAGGCCTCATAGGGCTTCATCTCACCATCACTAGTTGAGAAAAGTAATTTCTGTTTTAACGACTAAAATAAATCCTGTTTTTCCGAGTAAAGTTTCTGTTTTTATGACCAAAATGACTAAACCCAGGAGGTGACATAAGTGAGTGAGGGTCATTATGTTGGGTGTGCGGTTGTGTCTTTTTCTAAATATTTTGAGTAAAAAAAAAGAGAGAATGAAATTAAACTGCTTAATATTGTGCACCTGTTTCAGATCGTGGAGCTGATTAGGCCACGCCCCCTCGCGTTACGCAGATGGTCATCACCTGGGGATTGAATTAGAAAATGTGAAGCAGCAATACGGTCCAAATCAGGGTAGATTTGGTTTTGAAGTTGACCCTTGTGACTTTTGTCATGAAAACCCAGAACAAACAGAACATTTATTCTTCTCTTGTCCAGTTAGTGGGAAGTTCTGGCAGGATATCCATAGCTGGTTAAATAATAAAATCAGTGATCTCGAACAATTTACAATTGAAGATATTCTTATCTATAATTCTAAACTGACGAGGGACATTTCACTTTTAATTAACCTTATCATTATGGGTAAATACCACATTCACAAAAATAAATGGAAAAAACAGCTGCCAAATGTTAACTGTTTTAAAAATGAATTTTGTATGTTTTTATCCTCACTGAAATCAAACTGTGGAAGCAATTTGCCACGCTGCTGAAATGTTTTTGATCCTGTAACACTTTTTTACCTACCTGAAAACAATGCCTTATTTTATTTTACTCTTAATTTATTTTATATTTATTTTTTTGTTTTTTTGCCTTGCTTGTTTTACTGTTTGTCTCCACGAGAATTTGTAATAAAGAGCTATTAAAAAATAAAATAAAATACGGTCCAAATCTCACGTGTGTATGATCACGTGCATACTGTAGACGGAAAACTTACTGAACTATAAGCAAATGATGGGACTTGTAACAGCAACTAATCGGATTTACGGGTGTATTTGCGCTTGTGACCAGAGATCACTTACAGTTACTTAAGCACTTGTACTTGAGTAACTGTTTGATGTAACTGTACTTTTTTTCACTTGTCACTATGAATCCATCTTCAGTGCAAATGAGGTTGAAATGAAGCCATTTGAGTAAATATTAGTGCCATTACTTTTTACTTCTACTTGTGTGAATTATTTTAAAGTAACGTTACTCTTACTTGAGCCCTGACAGACTCTCCCGCCCCCACCCCCATCGTGGACTCCTTCCGTTCCCTGGGCACCACCATCACCCAAGACCTCAAATGGACTGAACAACATTTGGAAGGTTTTTCACAGGGATTTTTCAATATTTAATTCCTGTCTGATGCGTTGATCTTTGAATTTGCATAAAACGGGGAGAAATGTTTTTACAGATTTTTTCACAAACAACTAGTTAACTAGGTCGCTCTTGTACAGTAAAAGAGATTGTAAATCTCAGTGAGGATTACATGATTCAGTAAAGGTTAAATAAATTATTCCAAACAAGATGCAAAACCCCTCTGAGCCAATCGTTTTAACTAATACGTGGCAAAATTAAACCACACATTTGAACCTTGCGATTGGAGAAAACGTCCCTGAAGTTTTGTATTGTGTGTTTATCCCCATGGACTTTGGCGGCTGGCCTCTCTCTTCCACTAAGGTGTGTTGTCGGGGGGATTCCGTGCATCATCCATAAACATTGTAAAGAGTTAAGTCTGTTTTTATGGAGAGTCATCATAAAGAAATACACACACTAACGTTGAGAAAATATTTATTGAAAACTTTAAAAACAGTAAAATGTGAACATCACATGATCAAACTCAATAGGCTTGGTTAAAGGGGCGGGGTCAGTAAAGGGGGTGGGTCAGTTGAAGGCGAAGGCGGACAGTTTGTCGGCAGCGGTCTTGGGCTTCTTGGCGCTCGTCTCCTCAGTCGTCTCCTCTCTCCTTCCCTCGTCTCCTTCCTCCTCTGGGCGTTTCCTCTTCTTGGCGTCGTCGGCGCTCGGACCTTTGGCGCGCTCCGTCCACGCCTGCAGCACAGACATTCAAATATTTAACAGTTGTGCTTTGTTTAATTAGACAGACAGACTAGGTGCTTCTGTTTCTGCCATAAATCCATATATGGTACATGACTATTTTTGAGGAAACGCATGCCATTCATAAAAATATTTCATGATTTTAATGTGCACTGCCTCATTATGCTGCATGATGTCGTTCATTAATGTGCACGTTGTCATAAAAATCATCGATTACTAACCTGATGTATCATAAAATCTATACATTGTCACAGCCCTACTCATATACAGCAACATAATAAGCACTTTCTTTCCTCTTTTCACAATCTGTGAAATGTTTCTAAATATCACCGGTTGGTTTGGTATCTCACGGTGATGAGAAAAAAATGCAGGAAAAGTGATTGGTCGAGAACAAAAATCCCTGGATGTCATTTACCAGACAGCTGTGTGGAGAAAGCCAGATCCACAGTCGGTGACCTGGAGCACCCGTTATTAGCCTGATGCCCTTCCAGCGCCGTTACAGAAGAACACATATAAGGGCTCATTTGTGCCTAATGCAGCACATGAAATCATTTGTATCAACTTATTGTCTTTGCTATTTATTACTGTCCTGATTTGGTTTACCTTCAGTCACATAATCCCAAAGAAACACATGTTCTCACAGAGGTTTGTACCAATCATATTACTGCTAAATAGGTGTATTTCTTTCTCTTAAATATACGATAACCATGCTCTAAACAGTTGTACACATTCAAACGTCGGGCATTTGGACTGGGAGTCAAATATAAATATAGAATAAATACATTTGTTTAAGGATATGTCCTATCATTTAATCCCAGTGGTTGTATTGATGATCAGCCTTTGACTGTTGAGCCTGGGAGGATCCAGTCTCACTTACATCCTGGTTCAGTCTCTGGAGGTGACTCACTATGCTTTTGTTTACATCTGTCAGCGCTGATCACACACGTGCACGCAAACACACACACACACACACACACACACACACACATCTGAATGGAGACGTGTCATTACTGTCTTTGTTTCCCGCACAGGTGGCTCTAAATACAAATATAGCCCTCAATCAGCACTAGCGAAACTGGACTAAGCCTGGACTAAACCTGGACTAAACCAAGAATAAACCTGGACTAAACCAAGACTAAACCTGGACTAAACCTGGACTAAACCAAGACTAAACCAAGACTAAACCGGGACTAAACCAAGACTAAACCTGGACTAAACCAAGACTAAACCAAGACTAAACCGGGACTAAACCAAGACTAAACCTGGACTAAGCCTGGACTAAACCTGGACTAAACCAAGAATAAACCTGGACTAAACCAAGACTAAACCTGGACTAAACCTGGACTAAACCAAGACTAAACCAAGACTAAACCGGGACTAAACCAAGACTAAACCTGGACTAAACCAAGACTAACCAAGATAAACCGGACTAAACCAAGACTAAACCTGGACTAAACCTGGACTAAACCTGGACTAACTGACTAAACCAAGAATAAACCTGGACTAAACCAAGACTAAACCTGGACTAAACAGACTAAACCAAGACTAAACCAAGACTAAACCGGGACTAAACCAAGACTAAACCGGGACTAAACCAAGACTAAACCAAGACTAAACCAAGAATAAACCGGGACTAAACCAAGACTAAACCTGGACTAAACAGACTAAACCAAGACTAAACCGGGACTAAACCTAGACTAAGCCAGGACTAAAATAGAACTAAATCTGGACTAAACAGGGCCTGAAATGGGACTAAGCCTGGACTAAACTGAGACTAAACCTGGATTAAACCTGGACTAAACCGGGTCTGCCCCAGGTCCACAGCCCGGCGTTGTCATGGCAACAGGATGTTATTGTCTTGTTTGTATTGAGAATCTTCAGTCTGAGCTGAGAGCCCAAATGAATGCATTGTCAGGACTCGACATCATCCCCCACATAAAAACAACGCCACCACTACTGACCCTACACGAGCACACAACGCCACCACTACTGACCCTACACGAGCACACAACGCCACCACTACTGACCCTACACGAACACCAACGCCACCACTACTGACCCTACACGAGCACACAACGCCACCACTACTGACCCTACACGAGCACACAACGCCACCACTACTGACCCTACACGAGCACACAACGCCACCACTACTGACCCTACACGAGCACACAACGCCACCACTACTGACCCTACACGAGCACACAACGCCACCACTACTGACCCTACACGAGCACACAACGCCACCACTACTGACCCTACCACACACAACGCCACCCGACCCTACACACACACAACGCCACCACTACTGACCCTACACGAGCACCACCCACCACCGCCCCCCCACCCCCCACTACTGACCCTACACAGCACACAACCCCACCACACTGCCCTACACGATCACACACGCCCACCACTACTGACCCTACACGAGCACACAACCCCACCACTACTGACCCTACACGAGCACACAACGCCACCACTACTGACCCTACACGAGCACACAACGCCACCACTACTGACCCTACACGAGCACACAACGCCACCACTACTGACCCTACACGACACACAACGCCACCACTACTACCCTACACGAGCACACAACGCCACCACTACTGACCCTACACGATCACACAACGCCACCACTACTGACCCTACACGAGCACACAACGCCACCACTACTGACCCTACACGAGCACACAACGCCACCACTACTGACCCTACACGACACACAACGCCACCACTACTGACCCTACACGAGCACACAACGCCACCACTACTGACCCTACACGACACACAACGCCACCACTACTGACCCTACACGAGCACACAACGCCACCACTACTGACCCTACACGACACACAACGCCACCACTACTGACCCTACACGAGCACACAACGCCACCACTACTGACCCTACACGAGCACACAACGCCACCACTACTGACCCTACACGACACACACGCCACCACTACTGACCCTACACGAGCACACAACGCCACCACTACTGACCCTACACGAGCACACAACGCCACCACTACTGACCCTACACAGAGCACACAACGCCACCACTACTGACCCTACACGAGCACACAACGCCACCACTACTGACCCTACACGAGCACACAACGCCACCACTACTGACCCTACACGAACACACAACGCCACCACTACTGACCCTACACGAGCACACAACGCCACCACTACTGACCCTACACGAGCACACAACGCCACCACTACTGACCCTACACGAGCACACAACGCCACCACTACTGACCCTACACGAGCACACAACGCCACCACTACTGACCCTACACGAGCACACAACGCCACCACTACTGACCCTACACGAGCACACAACGCCACCACTACTGACCCTACACGAGCACACAACGCCACCACTACTGACCCTACACAAGCACACAACGCCACCACTACTGACCCTACACGAGCACACAACGCCCACTGACCCTACACAGCACACAACGCCACTGACCCTACACGAGCACACAACGCCACACGAAACACAACACCTACTGACCCTACACGAGCACACAACGCCACCACTACTGACCCTACACGAGCACACAACGCCACCACTACTGACCCTACACGAGCACACAACGCCACCACTACTGACCCTACACGAGCACACAACGCCACCACTACTGACCCTACACGAGCACACCAACGCCACCACTACTGACCCTACACGAGCACACAACGCCACCACTACTGACCCTACACGAGCACACAACGCCACCACTACTGACCCTACACGAGCACACAACGCCACCACTACTGACCTACACGAGCACACCACGCCAACTACTGACCCTACACGAGCACACAACGCCACCACTACTGACCCTACACGAGCACACAACGCCACCACTACTGACCCTACACGAGCACACAACGCCACCACTACTGACCCTACACGAGCACACAACGCCACCACTACTGACCCTACACGAGCACACAACGCACCACTACTGACCCTACACGAGCACACAACGCCACCACTACTGACCCTACACGAGCACACAACGCCACTTGACCCTACACGAGCACACAACGCCACTGACCCTACGACACACACGCACTACCCCAGCCACACGCCACTGACCCTACACGAGCACACAACGCCACCCACTGACCCTACACGAGCACACAACGCCACCCTAGACCCTACACGAGCACACAACGCCACTGACCCTACACGAGCACACAACGCCACCACACTGACCCTACACGAGCACACAACGCCACCACTACTGACCCTACACGAGCACACAACGCCACCACTACTGACCCTACACGAGCACACAACGCCACCACTACTGACCCTACACGAGCACACAACGCCACCACTACTGACCCTACACGAGCACACAACGCCACCACTACTGACCCTACACGAGCACACAACGCCACCACTACTGACCCTACACAGCACACAACCACCCACTGACCCTACACGAGCACACAACGCCACCACTACTGACCCTACACGAGCACACAACGCACCACTACTGACCCTACACAAGCACACAACGCCACTGACCCTACACGAGCACACAACGCCACTGACCCTACACAAGCACACAACGCCACTGACCCTACACAAGCACACAACGCCACTGACCCTACACGAGCACACAACGCCACCACTATGACCCTACACGAGCACACAACGCCACCACTACTGACCCTACACAAGCACACAACGCCACTGACCCTACACGAGCACACAACGCCACCACTACTAGGACCCCTACACAAGCACACAACGCCACCACTACTGACCCTACACAAGCACACAACGCCACCACTACTGACCCTACACGAGCACACAACGCCACCACTACTGACCCTACACGAGCACACAACGCCACCACTACTGACCCTACACGAGCACACAACGCCACCACTACTGACCCTACACGAGCACACAACGCCACCACTACTGACCCTACACGAGCACACAACGCCACCACTACTGACCCTACACGAGCACACAACGCCACCACTACTGACCCTACACGAGCACACGCCACCACTACTGACCCTACACGAGCACACACGCCACCACTACTGACCCTACACGAGCACACACGCCACCACTACTGACCCTACACGAGCACACAACGCCACCACTACTGACCCTACACGAGCACACAACGCCACCACTACTGACCCTACACGAGCACACAACGCCACCACTACTGACCCTACACGAGCACACAACGCCACCACACTGACCCTACACGAGCACACAACGCCACTGACCCTACACGAGCACACAACGCCACTGACCCTACACGAGCACACAACGCCACTGACCCTACACGAGCACACAACGCCACTGACGCTACACGAGCACACAACGCCACTGACCCTACACGAGCACACAACGCCACTGACCCTACACGAGCACACAACGCCACCACTACTGACCCTACACGAGCACACAACGCCACCACTACTGACCCTACACGAGCACACAACGCCACCACTACTGACCCTACACGAGCACACAACGCCACCACTATTGACCCTACACAAGCACACAACGCCACCACTACTGACCCTACACAAGCACACAACGCCACTGACCCTACACGAGCACACAACGCCACTGACCCTACACGAGCACACAACGCCACTGACCCTACACGAGCACACAACGCCACCACTACTGACCCTACACAGCACACAACGCCACCACTACTGACCCTACACGAGCACACAACGCCACCACTACTGACCCTACACGAGCACACAACGCCACCACACTGACCCTACACGAGCACACAACGCCACTGACCCTACACGAGCACACAACGCCACCCTACTGACCCTACACGAGCACACAACGCCACCACTACTGACCCTACACGAGCACACAACGCCACCACTACTGACCCTACACGAGCACACAACGCCACCACTACTGACCCTACACGAGCACACAACGCCACCACTACTGACCCTACACGAGCACACAACGCCACCACTACTGACCCTACACGAGCACACAACGCCACCACTACTGACCCTACACGAGCACACAACGCCACCACTACTGACCCTACACGAGCACACAACGCCACCACTACTGACCCTACACGAGCACACAACGCCACCACTACTGACCCTACACGAGCACACAACGCCACCACTACTGACCCTACACGAGCACACAACGCCACTGACGCTACACGAGCACACAACGCCACTGACGCTACACGAGCACACAACGCCACTGACCCTACACGAGCACACAACGCCACTGACCCTACACGAGCACACAACGCCACTGACCCTACACGAGCACACAACGCCACTGACCCTACACGAGCACACAACGCCACTGACCCTACACGAGCACACAACGCCACTGACCCTACACGAGCACACAATGCCACTGACCCTACACGAGCACACAACGCCACCACTACTGACCCTACACGAGCACACAACGCCACTGACGCTACACGAGCACACAACGCCACTGACCCTACACGAGCACACAACGCCACTGACGCTACACGAGCACACAACGCCACTGACCCTACACGAGCACACAATGCCACTGACCCTACACGAGCACACAACGCCACCACTACTGACCCTACACGAGCACACAACGCCACCACTACTGACCCTACACGAGCACACAACGCCACCACTACTGACCCTACACGAGCACACAACGCCACCACTACTGACCCTACACGAGCACACAACGCCACCACTACTGACCCTACACGAGCACACAATGCCACTGACCCTACACGAGCACACAACGCCACTGACCCTACACGAGCACACAACGCCACTGACGCTACACAAGCACACAACGCCACTGACCCTACACGAGCACACAATGCCACTGACCCTACACGAGCACACAACGCCACTGACGCTACACGAGCACACAACGCCACTGACCCTACACGAGCACACAACGCCGCTGACCCTACACGAGCACACAACGCCACTGACCCTACACGAGCACACAACGCCACCACTGACCCTACACGAGCACACAACGCCGCTGACCCTACACGAGCACACAACGCCACTGACCCTACACGAGCACACAACACCACTACTGACCCTAAACGAGCACACAACGCCACCACTACTGACCCTACACGAGCACACAACACTACTACTGACCCAGACCTGCCAACATGTACGCATTTTGCGTAGCGGACACGCATTTTGACCTCCTAGTACGCTTGTACGATTTCATGTTCTAAACTACGCATTATGAAGATGTTGTCACTGAAGTTCATTCTGCCGCTGAGCAGAGATCTGTGTAACGCGTAAATAAACTATACACAGGCTGTAAAAGTCCACTGGTGCTGTTACGTCAAATATGCCACTTTCCCCGTGGCTGCAGCCGCAGGAGGCTCCAGGCTGAGTGAGCTCCGCTACCCCGCGCTCGCTCACTTCACCTGAGCAGCGCAACAGCCGCCCGCATCCACCGGCTGACTGTAGCCTCGTCGACTCGCTAACCCCGCTCCAACAGACCCACCACTGAGAGCGATGAACCCTATGAGACATCGCACGCTGAGGTGAAAGTTAAACCGCTGTATACATGTGAACTTTTACTGCTTTTTACTTAGTAGCTAGCGGTAGCGGCTAATGCAATAAAGTTACAGCGCGCAGCTGTGCATGACACTGTGCACCAAACTAATCCAAGTTTTGTGACAACTGTAGCTTCATATTTGACAATAGCCGCGTGAAACGTGAGAGCATCTACAAGCTAAAACCTACAAAGCTAATGGATAGCTATAGCTATCATTTACTGTGAGGCTAAATCCTATGGCTAAATTGACCGGGCAAGTGCCCATGGCTCAGTGCGCACTCTGCGCTCAGTTGATCTCCAGGTGGACCGTGTGGTCATTGGGTGCTCACAGATATGAGCGGTTCTGGCGTGGTTCCAGCTGATCAGAGATGTTAACGTTGGCAAGTTTACTGAACCTGAACCAAAGTTTACACTCTTTGGACTTGCAACTATTAAAATATGCCAAACCATTAAGCTGTAGCCAGAAAACTGATACCATTTTATTTGTATGGTTGGCATATTCTGAGGTGTATGGGCCTTATTCCTATGAATAGTCAATAAAAGTTTAAAATCTATATTCAAAAACGAAAATGTAATAATGTTTATCCTTTTTTTATGTACATGATTCAAATAGAAGACCATATCTTCTGATGTACAGAACCTGATTTGGAATTTAACATTATGTACAAATCCTTTATTGTCTCTGTCCACAGTGAAGCCATTAGAACTACAGTTCTAAAAAAAAAAGTTTAGTGTTGAGTCAACATAGTTGTTAATCATATGCGCTACAAAAAGTGGAAGTGGAAAAAAGTGTATATATTCTGTTATTTAGAAACCCAAAATGTAATTTTAGAGTAAAAACAAAACTATAATGAATTGTTGCATTGTTTTCAAAGCACACAAATTATTATTGCGGTAAATTATGTTCCTGACTGTTGCTTGATAATTATTCTACTTTATTTTTTTGGATCGCAAGGGAATTAAATTCAGGACCCCGTTCTAAACTTTAGTTCTCTCCCCTCCCTCTCTCTTGTTCTTGCCCTACACGAGGTGAGAGCTGTTGGTCAGTGTTTTCTCTCTGCAGCATCAGGCTGAGGTTCAGAGTCTGTATCTGAGAGCTGCAGGGGCAGAGCTGAGAGAAGAATCAAGGGCCTTCGCCCCCTGAAAGAAAACTGATCCATTATATTATAATTTTAAAAAGCTGTACCCTATGTAAATTAACCAGAAATTATTCTTTTCACAGCAGCATAATAGCCAAAAATAGTAATTATTAAAAAAAATCTCACGGGGAGGGCCCCCGGACCCCCCCAAGGTGGCGCTCTCTCTCACCACAGTCTCCTTCAAATCTGTGGAAACACTGCATACAATCTACGTGCTCTGTTAAAACATTTCACGCAAACTGCGCGTTCCACCCCAGCCCTGTGAACTGTCACCTTTGTCACCGTGTATTTGCATGTCTGAAAGCATCTGGCGAGCTCCTGTCTTCGTAAGCAATATTAAACACTTGGAAACCACAAACAGTTCTTGACAGTTATCAGGAGAGATTGCCTTGCCTCAACATATCCGGCTTGCCCTGGGTTCGCGTGTTTATTAGGCCCGAGCGCCATCAGGGCTGGCGAAGGGGCTCTTGTAATCGTATAGACTGCGCGGAGCGAAGCGGAGCGCACTCCCTCAAAGTGCTCGGAGCGCACAAAACGAGCGCGGAGCGCACAAAACGAGCGTGAAGCACTCGCCTCCTCTCAAACACTCACTAACACACTCCTCTTGTCGTGCACGTCCCGTGCACATACATATACATACATATATAAAGGATTATTAGGAACACCATACTAATACTGTGTTTGACCCCCTTTCGCCTTCAGAACTGCCTTAATTCTACGTGGCATTGATTCAACAAGCTGCTGAAAGCATTCTTTAGAAATGTTGGCCCATATTGATAGGATAGCATCTTGCAGTTGATGGAGATTTGTGGGATGCACATCCAGGGCACGAAGCTCCCGTTCCACCACATCCCAAAGATGCTCTATTGGGTTGAGATCTGGTGACTGTGGGGCCATTGTAGTACAGTAAACTCATTGTCATGTTCAAGAAACCAATTTGAAATGATTCGAGCTTTGTGACATGGTGCATTATCCTGCTGGAAGTAGCCATCAGAGGATGGGTACATGGTGGTCATAAAGGGATGGACATGGTCAGAAACAATGCTCAGGTAGTCCGTGGCATTTAAACGATGCCCAATTGGCACTAAGGGGCCTAAAGTGTGCCAAGAAAACATCCCCCACACCATTACACCACCACCACCAGCCTGCACAGTGGTAACAAGGTATGATGGATCCATGTTCTCATTCTGTTTACGCCAAATTCTGACTCTACCATCTGAATGTCTCAACAGAAATTGAGACTCATCAGACCAGGCAACATTTTTCCAGAACTGTCCGATTTTGGTGAGCTCGTGCAAATTGTAGCCTCTTTTCCCATTTGTAGTGGAGATGAGTGGTACCCGGTGGGGTCTTCTGCTGTTGTAGCCCATCCGCCTCAAGGTTGTGCGTGTTGTGGTTTCACAAATGCTTTGCTCCATACCTCGATTGTAACGAGTGGTCTTTTCAGTCAAAGTTGCTCTTCTATCAGCTTGAATCAGTCGGCCCATTCTCCTCTGACCTCTAGCATCAACAAGGCATTTTCGCCCACAGGACTGCCGCATACTGGATGTTTTTCCCTTTTCACACCATTCTTTGTAAACCGTAGAAATGGTTGTGCGTGAAAATCCCAGTAACTGAGCAGATTGTGAAATACTCAGACCGGCCCGTCTGGCACCAACAACCATGCCACGCTCAAAATTGCTTAAATCACCTTTCTTTCCCATTCTGACATTCAGTTTGAAGTTCAGGAGATTGTCTTGACCAGGACCACACCCCTAAATGCATTGAAGCAACTGCCATGTGATTGGTTGTTTAGATAATGGCATTAATGTGAAATTGAACATGTGTTCCTAATAATCCTTTAGGTGAGTGTATAATGCAAAAAACAACATTGTAATTGTACAGAGCCCATAAATGTCAATGGGCGACTGACGGGCACGAAGTGCCCATCAGTGACCCAGGACCTCTACCATGAGGTAGGAATGTGCGAGCGCTTTCCGAAAATATATAGTTTATGGTACCCGCGTAAGCGGGAACATTGTTTCGTATGGGAATATTGTTCTTTCTTTCTTTCTTTGCACTGTCGCAATTTTCACCCAGTGAACATCGACGAAAAGTCACAGATTTTGGCCCAAAATTCAAACCTGATCTGACACAACTTTTGACTATTTCCAAATTTTGAATTTCAAAATAGTGGCGCGATAGCGCCACCTCCGTTTTTTTTAACATTGCGAGATAGGACTTGGCCAAAAATGAAGTTTGTCGTAGAATCATAAAAATCGGTACAGACGTGCATCATGACATGTTGAGCAAAAAATATTATTACGGCAACGCCGTCCGCCATATTGGGTGTCGGCCATTTTGGATGACAGCCGCGAAGCGGGAATCCGCCTTTATTTTTCACTTTGTACAAAATCTATCTCCTCCTAGAGCGTTTATCGGAACGACCTAATTTGGGTGGAAAATAATCTTAAGTAGAACTTTAAAAGTTATCCAAATTACTTTTCTAAGTTTACAGTTTTTATGCGGCGAAGCCGCAAACTGTACGAAGTATTTTGAGATTTTTCCCAAACAAAAAATGGCTCCCATTCGCACATATGAAGCCCGATTTCGCTCATTTTGTTATCAGTTCTTAAAGTCACAGTCCTAAACACTTTCATTTGGCAAAATTCAAATTGGGCGCGATAGCGCCCCCTATGGGAATTATATGAATAGTACAAATTTTAGTTTTACGAAAATTCAAATAATTTGGCACAAAATTCTATTTGGTCGTTCCAATCAGAAAAGTCAATCACACCCATGCCATATTTTCACGGTGTTGCCGTAGCGATGACCAGAACGTCCCATTTTATTCTGATGGAAAAATGTTAAACTCCATAATTCAGCAAGAAGTGAGGAACCAAAGTACTTTGGATAACCTTTGTGGATGTTCTGCGGCACAGCCGCAGCCCTAAGTAAAATGTAAAAATATGCTTCAGTTTGCAGATATAGTGTGATACAAATTACTCATACACATTTTCTCTGTATAATGTCAAAATTGAGTGCGGAGTGCGCGTTAAAAACAAACATCAAGGCAGTAGCAATACCATAATTTTAGATTGAGGGAGACAAAAGGGCGCGAAGCGCCCCCTTGCTTTAGGCAGGGCGGTCGGCGAGGGCCGATAATCGCCGCTTGCGGCTATATTTTATTTTTGTACTCATAAAAAATCTTCAATGTTGGCAGTAGGGCTGAAACAACTAATCGATTAATCGACGACTAATCGATTATTGAAATAGTCGACAACTATTTTAGTAATCGATTAATCGTTTTCTGGTTCACACAGACTCAAATGGAGCAAAAATGACATGAAAATGTAATATTTTTGATGAAAACCTACTTTGTTTTTATAGTTAGGGTCTGTAGTGTTTTGTACATTGTAAATTTCATCAATATCTGTCTGCGTCTCATCAAATCAGAAAGCAGAATTAGCACCAAGAACCTCCAACAAACATTTACTTTAAGTTTACGCCATCAATACGTCCTCAAGTGGTGCCACTTTAGCTTTTGTGATAAAAAAAATGAAAAAAATAAAATCGATTACAAAATAATCGTTAGTTGCAGCCCTAGTTGGCAGGTCTGCTGACCCTACGCGAGCACACAATGCCACCACTACTGACCCTACGCGAGCACACAACGCCACTGAACCTACACGAACACACAACGCCACCACTGACCCTATACGAGCACACAACGCCACCACTGACCCTATACGAGCACACAACGCTGCTACTGACCCTACACGAGCACACAACGCCACCACCACTGACCCTACACAAGCACACAACGCCACCACTACTGACCCTACACGAGCACACAACGCTGCTACTGACCCTACACGAACACACAACGCCACCACTGACCCTACACGAGCACACACGCCACCACTGCTGACCCTACACGAGCACACAACGCTGCTACTGACCCTACACGAGCACACAATGCCACTACTGACCCTACACGAGCACACAACGCCTCTACTGACCCTACACGAGCACACAAGCCACTGACCCTACACGAGCACACAACGCCACTACTGACCCTACGCGAGCACACAACGCCACTGACCCT
This sequence comes from Neogobius melanostomus, assembly GCA_007210695.1. Classification (NCBI taxonomy): domain Eukaryota; kingdom Metazoa; phylum Chordata; class Actinopteri; order Gobiiformes; family Gobiidae; genus Neogobius; species Neogobius melanostomus. The sequence continues at coordinate 77,200 of VHKM01000162.1, forward strand.
ACACGAGCACACAACGCCTCTACTGACCCTACGCGAGCACACAACGCCACTGACCCTCGATTATTGAAATAGTCGACAACTATTTTAGTAATCGATTAATCGTTTTCTGGTTCACACAGACTCAAATGGAGCAAAAATGACATGAAAATGTCATTTTCAGCACACAACGCCTCTACTGACCCTACACGAGCACACAACGCCACTGACCCTACACAAGCACACGCCACTACTGACCCTACGCGAGCACACAACGCCACTACTGACCCTACACGAGCACACAACGCCACTGACCCTACATGACCGTACAACGCCACTGAACCTACACGAGCACACAACGCCACTGTTCCTACACGAACACACAACGCCACCACTGACCCTACACGAACACACGCCACCACTACTGACCCTACACGAGCACACAACGCTGCTACTGACCCTACACGAACACACAACGCCACCACTGACCCTACACGAGCACACAATGCCACCACTGCTGACACTACACGAGCACACAACGCCACTACTACTGACCCTACACAAGCACACAGCGCCACCACTACTGACCCTACACGAGCACACAACGCCACCACCACTGACCCTACACCAGCACACCACACTGACCCTTGATGTACCCGATTGTTTTGTCGATGTATCGTTATAGCCGTTACATACAAAATTGAAATCCAGTTAGCATCAACAGACATTACGCTAAAAGCACGGCCTTGTGGATCTGTTTGTGTTGTCAGTGTGTTGTAGGGTAAAGATGGGGGGATTTGTTTAGTGTGCGGTGCATTCCTCATGTTGCAAATGGAAGCAGTCCTTACTTTTCCAGTCTACACACATTAATTTAAATCACGGGTGTCGAACTCGTTTGGGTCGTGGGCCGAAATTCAGCCCCACAGTGGGTCGCGGGCCGCTTTTATTGTAAAGAACTGTGGCCTAATAAATAACAATGGCTTACACTTATTGCGTTTTATCAGCCTGTGTCACACGTTTCTCAAAGTGCTTCATAAAGTCATTATTCATTCACTCCACACTCAATGGCAGTAAGTTAGTATTGTAGCCTCAGCCGCCCTGGGGCAGACTGACCATTTACCACATGGCTATAATGTGTCGTTTATATCCTGATCTCTTATTATGTCAGTTCCTGCTGCTGTGTGGAATTCTTTCCTTCTTTAAATTTAAGCTGCCCCCTAGTGGCTGGAGTTATTTGGGTTATTTCTTTAAAAATCCATAACTCTGAACAGGAATGGACTCGGTCCTGCGCGGTTTGTGCGATGCCTCTGAACTACCAGCGCAGCGTGATGAACTGTTGTATTTGTCGCAGATAATTTGAATCATTTTATACGTAGCTCTTGAGATAACGCTACTGAATTGGAGCTCTAATACGATGAAACTGCTAAGAAAGTGAGACAGTGCCTCTTCTTTTTACGCAGGCTTCGAGAGTTTACTCAAAATACTAGGATTCTTTTGAACTTTTATTATTGTGTAATTGAGAGTGTGCTAACCAGTTGTATTACCGTGTGGTTTGGTAATCTCACTCTGAAAGAGAAGAAGGCTTTGAACAGAGTGGTTTGCTTAGCCAGCAGGACCATTGGCTGCTCTTTGCCGCTCCTGGAGGCCATATATAAAGCTCAACTCTTGAATCGAGGTTTACATCTCGCTAAATGATGCCTCAGGCCACCGTGCTAAGGCCTTTTTGAGATGCTTCCCTCAGGGAGAAGGTATCGCTCTGTCATATGTTCTACTGATAGCCATCTTAACAGTTTCTTTCCTCAAGCTGTGACCACTTTAAACTAGGCACTTCTATTTATTTGTATGGACTTTTATTGTACAGTATGTTACCCTTAAGCTTTTAATGTGGCATCGATTGTTTGTTTGTTCTGTTTTTATATCGTGTCTTTTTATGTGTTTGACATATCGCACTTTGAGCTCTTTGCACATTTGTTTTTTCCAATGTGGTTGTTTAAACTGCAAATGGCCAATAAAATCAATCTGATAAGTGCTCACCTTTTGCTGATAGAACAGGTGATTAGAAGCCTCAGTCTATATCCTTTGCACAGGCGCTGGTTGTGTGGAGCAGAATCTAAAACTCTTCAGAGGAGCTAATGTCACAAACGGAGCTTGAAGCAAACTCGTATTATTTCATGCTACTGGGATGATTGTTTCTGTCCCCTACGCATTTCACATGCTTTGGTCCAATATAAACAAACAGCGCTGTGTGATGATGTCATCAGGTTTGCTTGGGCAGGTGTGAGGGCTGGCCAGCGGGGACAGGTGGGACATAGAGCTGTCAACAGAGGATTAGACTTTTTTAACTCTCCAAAGAAAATATTTTGGATAGTTTTTTTGATTAAGCCAACAATTAATTAAAGCCAACAAATAATCGTTTGAATAATCGTGATTATTTTTTCTATAATCGAGCAGCCCTATATATGCTATAGTAAACTTTTGCCTCTTTTTCCATCTGCACTGTGTACTCTTTGTTGCCGTGGCAGCGATAGCAGTGAGGAGACGTGAGGGACGCTTTGAAAACTGCAAGAATGTCATGTTGCCGCCAAACACCTGTCATAAATGCTTTTATTCCCTTCTTTTTAAAGTAGATTATTTTGAAAACAGTTTTGAAAACATTTAATTAGCTTTAAATTAATTTACCACATATTTATAATTATATCGCCAAATATATAATTATCATCTGATATGAATTCGAGGCCATATCGCCCCGCCCTACTGTGAAGTGCCCAAAATAAGTTTTTTTTTTTTTTAAATCTGAGACTATCTGACGCAGGATGTTGCTTTAAACGGTTTAAGTTTGTTCCACATCTGTCCTGAGGAGAAATATCCACCTCTACTCAGTTTACATTAAAAATATTTAACCGAAACACAGCGTTTTTACTGGGATCACACGTGTAAATCCCATCAGTTTAGTTAAAGGTCTTGCTGTTGCTCTGTTACAGCTCGTCAAACCCCCAGGACAACGACGCACAATCACATTAGACACAAGAGCAGTAGCAGCAGTGAGAAGGAAGACCAGGGCTGGACTGAAAACAGGACCAGCAAATCCAATTTCATGGATTTTACACAAAAAACACATGCATCCTTCATTTTCAAAGACTTGCATCCGGTCCAGTCAACAGCAAATTGGATTGACCAAAAAATGTGTAAAAGTGACAGAAAATGGATAGAAATGCTCAGTCAAACATGCAGTTGAAACAGGCCAATAGCTACTATTATGGACTTATGGTTCAGTAAATGGGTCTGTGCATTGAAATTGAAATTTTTCATTTGACCAAAGTATATTGGAATTCATAATGTTTCATGAATTGTAGCGTCTTTTATTTAAGAACATTTAAAACTAAGGTTTATGTCATTTCTATCATTTAGAGCAGGAGCGGGTAACGTCATGCCCTGGGCCAAATCCAGCCCTCCAGCATATGCGTTATGGTCCCAGATGATTTTCAGAAACATGATTGCTTATAACATGATCTCAAAAATGAAATAAATGAAACAGAAAATCAAATCCTTTAAAACATACCTGTGGGAGGACACCCAAACTAACCTGTTTGGTCTATGTTGTAAATAATAATGTAATTGTAATTATTGCAACAGGCCTGTTGCTGACGCCTCCCCCCATAAACAAACAGTGAGTCTGGCTGGTTTTTGACCTTGGTCCACGCTGACATACACAGTAGTAATATATACAGTGAGGAAAATCAGTATTTGAACACCCTGCTATTTTGCAAGTTCTCCCACTTAGAAATCATGGAGGGGTCTGAAATTGTCATCGTAGGTGCATGTCCACTGTGAGAGACATAATCTAAAAAAAAAAATCCAGAAATCACAATGTATGATTTTGTAACTATTTATTTGTATGATACAGCTGCAAATAAGTATTTGAACACCTGTCTATCAGCTAGAATTCTGACCCTCAAAGACCTGTTAGTCTGCCTTTAAAATGTCCACCTCCACTCCATTTATTATCCTACATTTAGATGCACCTGTTTGAGGTCTTTAGCTGCATAAAGACACCTGCCCACCCCATACAATCAGTAAGAATCCAACTACTAACATGGCCAAGACCAAAGAGCTGTCCAAAGACACTAGAGACAAAATTGTACACCTCCACAAGGTTGGAAAGGGCTACGGGGAAATTGCCAAGCAGCTTGGTGAAAAAAGGTCCACTGTTGGAGCAATCATTAGAAAATGGAAGAAGCTAAACATGACTGTCAATCTCCCTCGGACTGGGGCTCCATGCAAGATCTCACCTCGTGGGGTCTCAATGATCCTAAGAAAGGTGAGAAATCAGCCCAGAACTACACGGGGGGAGCTGGTCAATGACCTGAAAAGAGCTGGGACCACCGTTTCCAAGGTTACTGTTGGTAATACACTAAGACGTCATGGTTTGAAATCATGCATGGCACGGAAGGTTCCCCTGCTTAAACCAGCACATGTCAAGGCCCGTCTTAAGTTTGCCAATGACCATTTGGATGATCCAGAGGAGTCATGGGAGAAAGTCATGTGGTCAGATGAGACCAAAATGGAACGTTTTGGTCATAATTCCACTAAACGTGTTTGGAGGAAGAAGAATGATGAGTACCATCCCAAGAACACCATCCCTACTGTGAAGCATGGGGGTGGTAGCATCATGCTTTGGGGGTGTTTTTCTGCACATGGGACAGGGCGACTGCACTGTATTAAGGAGAGGATGACCGGGGCCATGTATTGCGAGATTTTGGGGAACAACCTCCTTCCCTCAGTTAGAGCATTGAAGATGGGTCGAGGCTGGGTCTTCCAACATGACAATGACCCGAAGCACACAGCCAGGATAACCAAGGAGTGTCTCTGTAAGAAGCATATCAAGGTTCTGGCGTGGCCTAGCCAGTCTCCAGACCTAAACCCAATAGAGAATCTTTGGAGGGAGCTCAAACTCCGTGTTTCTCAGCGACAGCCCAGTAACCTGACTGATCTAGAGAAGATCTGTGTGGAGGAGTGGGCCAAAATCCCTCCTGCAGTGTGTGCAAACCTGGTGAAAAACTACAGGAAACGTTTGACCTCTGTAATTGCAAACAAAGGCCACTGTACCAAATATTAACATTGATTTTCTCAGGTGTTCAAATACTTATTTGCAGCTGTATCATACAAATAAATAGTTACAAAATCATACATTGTGATTTCTGGATTTTTTTTTTTAGATTGTCTCTCACAGTGGACATGCACCTACGATGACAATTTCAGACCCCTCCATGATTTCTAAGTGGGAGAACTTGCAAAATAGCAGGGTGTTCAAATACTTATTTTCCTCACTGTATATATGTCTCCTCAGCAGCAGATACGAGTCAAACTACAGGAGTGAGGTGAGCAGTCTGGCCATGTGGTGCACACAGAACAATCTCTCTCTAAATGTGGAGAAAACAAAAGAGATTGTTGTGGACTTTCGAAGAGCGCGGGTCCAGCATGCTCCTCTAACAATCAACGGTGCTGCAGTGGAGAGGGTGACCAGCACTAAGTTCCTGGGTGTGCACATCACAGAGAACCTCTCCTGGACCATGCACACTACATCACTGGTCAAGAAAAGTAATCAGCGTCTCTATTTTCTCCACAAGTTAAGAAGAGCCAGAGTCCCAGCCTCCGTTATGTACAACTTCTCCAAAGGTACTATAGAGAGCATCCTGACCAGCTCCATCACTGTGTGGCACTTCTACAGAGGGACTATAGAGAGCATCCTGACCTGCTCCATCACTGTGTGGTTCTTCTACAGAGGAACTATAGAGAGCATCCTGACCAGCTCCATCACTGTGTGGTACTTCTACAGAGGGACTATAGAGAGCATCCTGACCAGCTCCATCACTGTGTGGTTCTTCTACAGAGGAACTATAGAGAGCATCCTGACCAGCTCCATCACTGTGTGGTACTTCTACAGAGGGACTATAGAGAGCATCCTAACCAGCTCCATCACTGTGTGGCACTTCTACAGAGGAACTATAGAGAGCCTCCTGACCAGCTCCATCACTGTGTGGTTCTTCTACAGAGGAACTATAGAGAGCCTCCTGACCAGCTCCATCACTGTGTGGCTCTTCTACAGAGGAACTATAGAGAGCCTCCTGACCAGCTCCATCACTGTGTGGTTCTTCTACAGAGGAACTATAGAGAGCCTCCTGACCAGCTCCATCACTGTGTGGTACTTCTACAGAGGGACTATAGAGAGCATCCTGACCAGCTCCATCACTGTGTGGTTCTTCTACAGAGGAACTATAGAGAGCCTCCTGACCAGCTCCATCACTGTGTGGTACTTCTACAGAGGGACTATAGAGAGCATCCTGACCAGCTCCATCACTGTGTGGTTCTTCTACAGAGGAACTATAGAGAGCCTCCTGACCAGCTCCATCACTGTGTGGTTCTTCTACAGAGGAACTATAGAGAGCCTCCTGACCAGCTCCATCACTGTGTGGTTCTTCTACAGAGGAACTATAGAGAGCCTCCTGACCAGTCCATCACTGTGTGGTCTTCTACAGAGGACTATAGAGAGCATCCTGACCAGCTCCATCACTGTGTGGTTCTTCTACAGAGGGACTATAGAGAGCATCCTGACCAGCTCCATCACTGTGTGGTTCTTCTACAGAGGGACTATAGAGAGCATCCTGACCAGCTCCATCACTGTGTGGTTCTTCTACAGAGGGACTATAGAGAGCATCCTGACCAGCTCCATCACTGTGTGGTTCTTCTACAGAGGGACTATAGAGAGCATCCTGACCAGCTCCATCACTGTGTGGTTCTTCTACAGAGGGACTATAGAGAGCATCCTGACCAGCTCCATCACTGTGTGACACAGCACCAGCACTGCCTCCTGCCGAAAGAGCCTCCAGCGCATCGTGAGAGCAGCGGAGAAGATCTGCGGAGCCCCTCTCCCCACCATTAAGGACATGTACTACACCCGTCTCACCCACAAAGGGGATCCAACGCACCCATCACATAGTCTCTTCAAGGTAATGCCTTCAGGGAGGAGACTGTGAAATCCACGGACCAGGTCCAGTTGACTGAAGAACAGTTCTATCTACCAGGCTGTCAGGAAGCTGAACTCCCTCACTTCCCTGCTTTCCCTGTGCTCCCAACCTTGACTCCCCCACCCCTGATCCACAACAAGGACGAGAGAATTAACTATTTCGATTCATTGTCAAATGAATTGACAAATAAAATCTTTGAATCTTTTGAAACACCTTTTTTTGGTCCCTCCCTGTTCAACGACATAAATGCATTCTCCGAATCCCAAGCTGCAAGACGCTTCTTGTTTTATGAATATCTGCCTCATATTAATCAAAAACAGCCGTAAAGATGTTACAATTTAGATGCAACGATATTTATGTGACACAGCCCTGCCCGCAGCGGTGAGAATCATTAGCAGTGTGCACAGTGTGAAACTTGTGGAGTTAGGGGGCAGACATAAGTTTTTACTTCTTTCTGCTCCTTTTCATTCATGTTAATTTCTGTTGTTGCATTTGTTTTTAAATGAATGAAACAAATATTAAAGTGAAATTAAAATATTTTCAGCGACTGAGATTAGACAAACTTCATTCTTCTGCAGTGACTTCTGATTGGCCAACAGCCAAAGTAGTGAGGCTCGATCATCCTGATGAACATGTCTATCACACAAATGGCGGAGGCGCAAGGCAGAAATAAAGACAAAAAAAACCTCAGCCCCTTGAAGTTAGGTTATCGCAGTAGCTAAAATCTCAACTTCAATTAAATAAAGTTTAGTCGTACAGCCCAACTGATGGTACTAGTTGTTTTAATTTACAGAAATCCATCATAACGGCAGAGAACTTTAACCCTGGAACCTGTCAATGTAGTTGGAACCGTGTTTCTTTTTACATTTATACATAATAAAAAAAAGAAAAAAAGAAGGGGACCTCCTCGCGCGGGAAACGCAGCACGGTGCCAGAAACCTTTAAGCCCTGTCATGAGTTTTCTCCTTCCTGAGTCACTGAGGCTGCTGCGTGAAAGAGAAAGCATTCATTGGACCGTAAGGATGACGTAATGCCCTCTCACCAGCCGCTCCTCCGCTGTCAGGCTCCTGAAGCGGCCCATGGCCTCTTTGATGACATCGGTCTCCTCCAGGTCCGGGTTCTCGGCCAGGATGGACTTCCTGTGCTCCTCCAACCACAGCTGGAAGCCGGTCTGAGGCCTGGAACAGACACATCAGACCATGGATTACACGAAACAGCAGCAGCACCAATCTACTGACATTATACTGCATAAATACTAGAGTTTTACTGCCACACATGCAGAACATCACACCAAACAGAGAAGAGAGGGAAATTTCAATATTTAAATACAAATGAGACAGGAACAGGAAACTTCTGAGTGAAAAAATGTGTGTAATTCAACCTAAACTGCAGCTGAATGTGATTTTGACATGAACTGATGTCTTTTTAAAACAAACTTATCCAGGAAAATGTCGATATTTTTAGATTTAACGTCAATTCAATTAGAATCTCATTTAATGCTTTTAATCACGTTTAACGTTTTTTAATGACGTTTAATGCCTTGTGTACAATTCATTGAATGACGTTATAATCTTGGCCATAATAGTGATTTACGATATCACAATAATGATGAAACCGTTTCTTATGGAGGATGGCGTTTACTACCATTTAAATGTTTGCAGATGGAGTTATGCGTTCATAAACTCAAACATTTTGTGTGCAATGTGAAGATGCATCAGAAAACTGACTTGATAAATGTAATCTATTTCACCATGATCAAAGTGGAATACAAATACTGTGGAGTTATTTGGAAAAAGCCTGAACAACCCATTTTCCTCTGAGAAACGATCAGTGTCTTGCACAAATCAATACACATTTGGAGATTCTGCGGCAGACGGAGAGTCAGTTGTTTTTATGTTGGAGCTGATGGATAATGATCATTTAAACTGGACCTGTCCAGCAGATAGGGCTTAAAACACACTTAGAAACATTATTTTGGTGCCTCAGCAATGGTCTACTTTAAACTAAATACAGGGCCATTCTTTCCATTTCATCTTGTGTTAAAACAGAACGAACAGTGGATGAACTCATACGATCCTGCATCATTAAAATAATGAATAAAGTTGCTGCTTGTAGTATCCTGCCTGAGGGAGTACCTCTTGTTCTCTGTGTCCTGAGGGGCGCTCTGAGGGGCGCTCTGAGAGACGCTCTGAGGGGTGCCCTCTGGTGAAGCTGGCGCTGAAGACTCTGTCGGCCTCTGCTCTGGGTTCTTTGTGTTCGCCTTCGAACTCATCTGCAGCAAAGTCTGAGTCTGCCAAGAAAAAAAAAACAAGACTGAATTAGCAAAATGTACAATATTTGACCTTGTTTTGAGTCATTTTGATTTGCCAAGTAAAAGAAAAATCGGGCAGTGGAATAGTTTTGCACTTGAAAAAAAAAAAAAAGATCTTATTTCTAGTAAATTAAGATTATTTTTGTTTATTTGTTTATTTGAGCAGTAAACATTCCGCTGAAAAAGGAGTGGGCTGAAGCAAAAAGCTTATGAGCGGCCACCCCCAAAATCAATACTAGAGGCCAACCAATATATCGGCCGATCTAGCGCCCAAGAAAGCCGATATTTCCAGGACCGAAAGTGATAGAGACTTCACTTTGCATTGGAAAGAGCAAAGTCAGGGCTTTAAAACGAGTCCTCCCACAACTCCCTAGGCCTCAGGGGAGGAGAAACATCGCAATGAACATTGGTTAGCTTCAAGTTTGTTAAACACAAGTTTCACTAAACCTCCGTCAATATGGACATGCTGCATGTCATTTTGAAGTGCAGAATCTGGAGAATTCAACCGCTGAGTTAGTTTTAACCTCCACTATTGTATTTTTGTATTTTTTTTTGCACAAAATGCTGCGGCTAGTAACAATATGCTAATTAGGGCTGAACGATTTTGGAAAATAATCTAATTGCGATTTTTTTCTTCAATATTGCGATTGCGATTAAATATGCGATTATTGTTGCAAGGTCCTCTTCTAATGTATTTTTCACCTAACACAAGCAATAAATCAGTCTGTTTCATAACAAACAATATTAGATTAATTTGAAGTGAAAATTGCAACAAAATTGTTGTTTGACCTATTCAAAATGTGTGAAAATGTGGACTGCACTTCTTAAAAACTGTCTGAACTTAACAGTACAGTCTATAAATAAAAGATACATTATATATATAGATTTTTTTTTTTAAAGATCAAACTCACTGATCCAGTCAGTAACATCACCCATACTAAGGTGCAGGAGAAGTAAGAACAAACGCCTGCTTTAACTAGTTGGAAAAGTTTTAGGAAATCAAACTCCCATTTAATACAAAATAAATTATTTATTATTTCGGCCATCAAATCCCTGTCTGAGCTGCGACTCGTAGTTGCTTCAGATGGGCGTTATTGATGGACACGGAGAGGCCAGATGGAGCACACGCCAAAACATAGTGGAATTAGGAGCAGCATTTTGGTTTTGGGATGTAACTTTGGACAATATGAAGAAAGAAGCACAGTGACGCAAGGAGACATGAGGTGCCAAACACAGACACGTCTCTTTGACTCGCAGCCATTTAGTGACATTTCAGCGTAAACAGCGCATTTCCTCAGCAAAATAAGACATGACACGGAGTCCTGCCTCGGATCGTAGTTTCCATACAGCAGTTTAGTGTTTATATCTAGCGTCTGTAATACCTACGGAGCGCATATGCGGTAGATGCAAAGGTAAATAAAGGCACATGGCACATCGCCTCCGCGGATACTTTACGGTCATGAACCGTCATTATGCTTTTGAGATAAGTTCTTTATCCACAACATTCCCAAACATAAGCCTCAAACCACTCTTTACTCTTTACAAGCAGCACAGGCTCACCTGTGGAGGCAGAGACGTAAGAATCCGGAGGTGAGGGAGTTTCTGTGATCATCAGCGCGTGTAGTAGCAGCGAGAGAATGGCGTGATGAGCGCTGCAGCTAACGCAATGCTAGCCGAGAAGCTGCATGATAAACGCTGATATTTTCACTGTACATCCACAATCTAGCGCACCTTAACTAGGCTGGGACGTAAACAAAAGCACGCGGCGGAGCGGACTTTGCTGCCATATCTCGCTGCTTCATTCACTTCCAAATCGCGTGCCCTGCGATTACGAAATCGCGTTGTGTCATATCGCGATAAAATTGCAAATGCAATTAATCGTTCAGCCCTAATGCTAATGCTAACGACAACTAATCAAAGCTGGGAAAGAAACTTTGATTGGATCACCTAAACAGTTTCATACACAAGGCCATCGGAAAGCTGAACTCCCTGCCCTCCCTCCCAGCCCTCTTCCCCCACCCCACAATCAAGGATCCTCCACAATCAAGGATGAGAGAAATATAATTTCAAATCATTCACATGGTTTGACAAATATAAAATCTTGAATCAAATAAAATCGGCCAGTGCTGAAGCGGCCAAGTATTTGTTTTTACAGGATTATAGACCAGATATTTGGAAAAATCTGTCAAAAAATCGGCCGAACATCAACACCCCAAAAAATCGGCATTGGTCTTAGAGAAACCCATATCGGTTGTCCTCTAATCAGTACAATATAAATTCTCATTTCACAATAGAACAAAGGAACATAGTGCAAAAGGAACAAAACAATAGCAAAAATGGATTATATACACTTTGAGTATCTGATCATGGTAGAAATGTCCATTTTCAAGATGGCATTAACATTAAGACATTACATGACTGAACTCATGTACTGTATACATTCCCCAAAAAATACTACTTACGAAACAACAATGATAAAGCTACATAAAGAACCGTATCAGTCGCATGCGAGACCCCCACAGCATATGCACACAACATACCCGTTTATAAATTAACTTTATCCTATTATAATCAGATGATCAATCTTACAATTAGCAGCATCATAATCCAGTTAATTAAGATGAATTATTTAATTGTGCTATGACAGGGTTAAAGCTGCCCTGAGTGATTCTTTTGGAATTTTTATCGTCCGTAGTGAGCCCTAATCTGCAGCTGATGTAGCGTCACGTTGAAGAACAGCAGACTGGGGAAAGGCAGATGCCGCATTTCTGCCGATGTTAAACTTCTTCCAAGCAAAGAAAGAAACGGACTAAAGGCAGGACTAAGAGCAGGAGCTGCTGAAACAGGTGGAGACTGTCAGAACACGAAGGCTGAAACTTGCTTTGTCCAGATAATCATATGCTAAATAACAGCTACATGACATTACAAAGCGAAAATCTTAATAGCGTTTAAAAACGTCATGTTAGAACAGTAAAGTGATGAGATGAGGACCATGGCCTTATCTCTCTCTCCTTCTCTGCCAGAGCCACATGAAGCCTTTAGAGAACGTAATGTTATGTTTAGGACAGTCAGACCGTTTGGACACTGATGACTCTGGGGAAGAAGAAGAGAAGCATTGACTTCCTGAACATAAAACACATGAACATGAGCCACTGATTAAAAACACAGTCATGTGCAGGTGACTGTATCAACAGCAGGTCGCTCAGATGTTCTATTTCATCCCTGCGGTGCTTTAAGCACTGAATGTTCCCTTCGCGAATGCGTAGTTCGAGTAGTTAATACCAAATGAGTCACACCTGTGACCCCGGATGACACCCCGGAGGTAATATATTCACCCCGTCATCCGAGCCTCTTGTCCTTTTTTCTTCTCGCATGAGGTTCGAGTAACGTGACGTTAGTTGTTCGCTTTTGGAGTTTTTCACTGTCGCTGGATGCCCTGTCGCCAGAGTTGGCTGGAGTAGTGGTGGATCGCCCTCCTTGGGCTGCGGCAGTTGGATCTTCGCTCGTAGATTGTTTCTGTAGGTGATTTTGAGTGTTGTTGGTGACGATAGTGTTCGCGCCTCCTCTCCCAACTCACAGCGTCTGTATTTCGGTATTTGTGCTATAATTGGTGACAGTAGCGTTCGCGCACTCTCTCCCAATTTTAACCTGTTGTCGGTTACATTCAGGCTGTTTTTTCGTTGGTCTTCTGCCCTTGGAGGTCTGTGTAGCCAACGGTGCTAGCCCTTCTTTTGTTGCTAGTTTTGTAGTCCTGTTTGCTACCGGAGTTGGCCTTTTTTCCTTTTTGGTATTTCGCTATTATTGGTGACGGTAGCGTTCACGCCCCCTCTCCCAATTTTGGCTTGGAGTTTGGAGTTTTGTCTGAATCTCGAGGGTAGGGCAGCCTGTTTCGACCATGGATGGCTCCCATTGCTGTGTGGCTTGTGGGGCCACACTTCAGGCCGATGATGGTCATGACCTGTGCCCTGCCTGCCTTGGGCCTGACCACCTTAGGGAGGCGCTGTCTGATCATCCCTGCATGAACTGCAGTTACATGTCCCTGCTGTCAGACTGGCTAGGTTGACACAGTCGCCTTCCTCCTTCCGGTCAGGTGGTTCTCCCTACACGTTCAAAGCGCCGGAGTGAGTCTGTGGTCGTGGGGGCTGCTCCTGAGGCAAAGCAGTCCAGGTCTGCTCACGGTCTTTCCACGAGGGTTGCGCAGTTATCTGCAGAGTTGGCTGCGATGAAGGCCCTGTTTCAGTCTCATCGCTTGGATCCTCCCTTAGCTGCGGATGAGTTCTCTTCCCCGCCTATGCCCGTGTTGAACAGGGAGGAGGACGTTGTTGAGGAAGTGGAGGATGTTGGACTTTCTGAGGATGCTTTGTCGTTGGCTGCCTCAGCCTCTCACTTTAGGGATGAGGGGGAGGCACAGTTGTCTGAGGCCGGGTCACATTCTTCAAATCAGAGTGCGATTAGCGAGGCGACAGACAACTCCATGCAGGAGGTCATGTGTATGGCTTTGAGGCGGGTGCAGGAAGGATCTGCCCCTGGGAGCGCCTTCTTCAGACGCGTAAGGGCCCCTCCTCCTTTTGTTGTCCCGCAATCGAAGGAATACCTGAGGGAGTTACATACGTGTTGGCGGGACCCAGGGGCCTTGTCTCATCTCTCCGCAGATGGTCGGGTGTTAGCTGCTATGCATGAGGCGTCGACAGCTGGTCTGGATCGTATGCCGGCGGTTGAACCTGCCATAGCTTCACTCATTGTGTCGCCAGATGAAGCTCTGCGTCGTGATGCTCGGTGCCCGCGAGTTCAGTGTCGCACTACTGATGACCTCCGCTGTAAGGCTTACAGTGCTGGGGCGCGTGCTGGTCGTCTTGGTAACTCCCTGGCGCACCTCCTGTTTGCCCTCTCTGCATCCTTGCAGGATGAGGGTGGTGTGGCGGTTGCTGTTGGTTTTAGTGACGCGGCGCTGCAGTCTTTTGCGCTGATGACCCGGGAACTTGGCCGGGTAATGTCGTTCCTCGTTCAGGCTCGTCGGCAGATCTGGCTGGCTCAGTCTACGTTGACTGAGACATGTCGTCGGACCCTACGCAGTGTTCCCGTGGTGCCGGGGGAGATGTTTGGTTCGGCTGCCCTGGAGGCATTGGAGCGGACCGTTCAGGCATGGCAGACTAGACAGCAGCTTTCAGGTCTCAGCCGGGCTATTGCCCGCCGGGTCAGGATGACTGTGATCAGCGACCCGGTGAAGGCTCAAGCCCTAGACCAGGAGCTTTCCGCCCTCCTGGCCAAAGGGGCAATCAAGGCAGTAGATCCTCTGCTGCAACTCAGGGGATACTATTCGACTTACTTCCTCGTGCCAAAGAAAACAGGCGGGTTTCATCCCATTTTGGATCTGAGGGGACTCAATCGGTATCAAAGGGCCTGCCCTTTCACATGCTTACCACAGCGGAGGTTCTGCAGGCTATTGCGAGGGGGGAATGGTTCACGTCGATAGACCGGTCGGATGCGTACTTCCATGTGCCCATTGCGGTAGAGCACAGGGGCTTTCTCAAGTTTGCCTATTGGGGTCGCCATTGGCAGTTCCGGGTGCTTCCGTTTGGCCTTTCGCTTTCCCCAAGGGTTTTTACTCTCCCTCTCCCCTGCAGGCCGGTGGAATGAAGGTTCTGCCGTATCTCGACGATTGCCTCATCTGTGCCCCCTCTCGTTCGGTCGCTATTCTGGATACAGGTCGCCTTCTGGATCATGTGTCCCGGTTGGGCCTCAAGGTCAACTTTGTGAAGAGTCATCTGTCCCCGTCCCAGACGGCAACTTTTCTGGGGATGATTTTGGACACGACTTCCATGACGGCTCGTCCGTCTGTCCGCAGGGTAGACGACATTCTCCAGTTGGTCGGTCGGTTCACACTGGGCAGGCGGTTCACCTACGTCACCTTCCTGCGGCTGTTAGGGAAGCCGACGTCTGTCACTCGCATTGTGCCTTTGGGTCTGCTGTCGCTGCGTCCTCTACAGTGGTGGCTCAACGGGTTTCGCCTGGACCCCAGGCTCCACAGGCGTCGCGAGCTCACGGTGGACATGTCTTCATGCCCTGGATCCATGGAGGGACAGGTCCTATCTCTCCAGAGGTGTCTCCTTGGGCGTAGTTGTGTGTCGCAGGGAGGTGGTGACCACAGACGCCTGCTCTACGGGGTGGGGCGCTGTGTGGCAGCACCGGGCAGTTCAGGGGCGTTGGAGTCTGAGGGAGCGCTCCAGCCACATAAATGTGTTGGAGCTGCGAGCCGTTCACTTGGCTCTCCGGAACTTTCTGCCCCACCTGGTGGGCAAGCATGTTCTCGTACGAACAGACAACACCGCAGCTGTCTACCACATCAACCATCAAGGGGGTACCAGATCGGTGCAGCTTCTGAAGGTGTCCAGAGCTCTTTGGGTGTGGGCCGCCCAGGGCTCGAAATTAACTTTTTTTCTTGGTAGCGCTTGTGCTCCTAATTCTGAAATTTAGGAGCACAGTCAAAAACTTAGGAGCGCAACCAAAAAAAAACAGAAGCTTTTAACAGGGATGAAGGGAATTTAAACATATCACATGCCACTTCCAGCCTTCTGTTGCATTTTAGATGCATTAGGCTAAATTTTAACATTATAAATGGAACACCAGATTTTGTGCCTCCCAATCGCCCCCGACCCCGGACTTGCTCCGCCCCGCTTCACCGCACTTCATAGTCTCCTCTCTCTGCGTCTTCACTCTCCTCACTCTGTGCTGTGGGGACAGCTTCATAGGTCACGCAACACACGGTAAACTCCTTTGCCAGAACCTTAGAAGACGTGTTAAACATTGCGTTTGTGACTTTACGTTTTGTATTTTGCGAGAGCGGCCATGATTCGCTTTCTGCGCTGCACGAGGGGGCGAGCGGGTTGGATTGAAGTTTGCTCTGCTTCTCCGCCCGACATCGATTCGAGCGACATTTGAGATAGTCCCCAGTCCCAATGAGTTTATGAATGACTTATATATTCCTCGTTTTCTCATAAAGAGACTACAGTTGCGTAAATACATTGGCTCATTCAATGAAAGCGGGCAGATGAATGAGAGCGGCGCACAGGCACAAGCAGAGAACACGGGCTGGAGTGGTGCAGGTTATCCCAGGCAGCGCGTGTGACCGGGAGGAAGGACCGCGGCGCTGAGCAAAAAGAGAGAACAGATCGTACTGTACTATAAGCTCTTGAACCATTTTGGAACAGAACGTTTGCTGTTGCTAACAGGCAGCGTTTGTGAAAACAATGACACAAGCTTTTTTAAGGTACAGTGGGGAAAAAAAAGTATTTAGTCAACCAACAATTGTGCAAGTTCTCCCAGTTAAAAAGATGAGAGAGGCCTGTAATTTTCATCATAGGTAAACCGCAACTATGAGAGACAAAATGAGAAAAACAAATCCAGAAAATCACGTCTGATTTTTTATGAATTTATTTGCAAATTATGGTGGAAAATAAGTATTTAGTCAACAACAAACAAGCAAGATTTCTGGCTCTCACAGACCTGTAACTTCTTCTTTAAGAGGCTCCTCTGTCCTCCACTCGTTACCTGTATTAATGGCCCCTGTTTGAACTTGTTATCAGTATAAAAGACACCTGTCCACAACCTCAAACAGTAACACTCCAAACTCCACTATGGTCGAGACCAAAGAGCTGTCCAAAGACACCAGAAACAAAACTGTAGACCTGCACCAGGCTGGGAGGACTGAATCTGCAATTGGTATGAAGCTTGATATGAAGAAATCAACTGTGGAAGCAATTATTAGAAAATGGAAGACATACAAGACCACTGATAATCTCCCTCGATCTGGGGCTCCACGCAAGATCTCACCCATGTGGGGTCAAAATGATCACAAGAACGGTGAGCAAACATCCCAGAACCACACGGGGGACCTAGTGAATGACCTGCAGAGAGCTGGGACCAAAATAACAAAGGCTACCGTCAGTAACACACTACATCGCCAGGGACTCAATTCCTGCAGTGCCAGACGTGTCCCCCTGCTTAAGCCAGTACATGTCCGGGCCCGTCTGAAGTTTGCTAGAGAGCATCTGGATGATCCAGAAGAGGACTGGGACAATGTCATATGGTCAGATCAAACCAAAATGGAACTTTTGGGTCAAAACTCAACTCATCGTGTTTGGAGGAGAAAGAAAGAACACCATACCTACTGTGAAGCATGGGGGTGGAAACATCAGGCTTTGGGGCTGTTTTTCTGCAAAGGGACCAGGACGACTGATCCGTGTAAAGGAAAGAATGAATGGAGCCATGTATCGGGAGATTTTGAGTGAAAATCTCCTTCCATCAGCAAGGGCATTGCAAATGAAACGTGGCTGGGTCTTTCAGCACGACAATGATCCCAAACACACCGCCCGGGCAACGAAGGAGTGGCTTCGTAAGAAGCATTTCAAGGTCCTGGAGTGGCCTAGCCAGTCTCCAGATCTCAACCCCATAGAAAATCTTTGGAGGGAGTTGAAAGTCTGTGTTGCCCAGCGCCTGCCCCAAAACATCACTGCTCTAGAGGAGATCTGCATGGAAGAATGGGCCAAAATACCAGCAACAGTGTGTGAAAATCTTGTGAAGACTTACAGAAAACCTTTGACCTCTGTCATTGCCAACAAAGGGTATATAACAAAGTATTGAGATGAACTTTTGTTATTGACCAAATACTTATTTTCCACCATAATTTGCAAATGAATTCATTAAAAATCAGACAATGTGATTTTCTGGATTTGTTTTTCTCATTTTGTCTCTCATAGTTGAGGTATACCTATGATGAAAATTACAGGCCTCTCTCATCTTTTTAAGCGGGAGAACTTGCACAATTGTTGGTTGACTAAATACTTTTTTCCCCACTGTAGCACGAGAAGGTTTTCTTTTAAGGTGGACCGGAGCATTTGTTTGCAGTCGCAAACATGCGAGTGATTCTATTTTGAGATCGCAAAGGCATAATTTTGGGAGCATATGCGACCAAAATGGTTGCAATTTCGAGCCCTGAGGCCGCCCCTCGTCTGTCCACTCTGCGTGCGGCGTATCTGCCGGGGAACGCAACGGGGTCGCGAACGCTCTCTCTCGCCAGTCATTTGTTCCGGGGGAGTGGGTCCTTCACGGCGACGTGGTGCACATGATTTGGGATCGTTTCGGTCAGGCGGAGGTAGACCTGTTCGCCTTGGAGGGGTCGACTCATTGCCCACTGTGGTTTTCCCTTACGGGGGCGTCGGGTGCACTGGGTCAGGATGCGCTGGCTCATCCTTGGCCTCGGGTCCTCTTGTTTGCCTTTCCGCCCCTTCCGCTGATTTGGCCCACTCTTCAGAGGGTCCTGAGAGAGGGTAACAGGTTGTTGCTGGTGGCCCCGTTCTGGCCAGCACGGCTGTGGTTCCCCCTGTTGCGGAGTCTGATTCTCGGCGACCCGTGGCGTCTCCCGACCAGGAGGGATCTGCTGTCTCAGTTGGGAGGGCGGATATGACATCCCGATCCTTCTCGTCTTCGGCTGTGGGTCTGGCCGTTACAAGGTCCTTGTCACAGTTGACTGGGTTGCCGGCGCCTGTTCGACACACCATTTTGAATGCGAGGGCTTCCTCTACTCGTCGGCAGTATGATAACAGGTGGCGGCTGTTTCCCGGTGGTGCTCTGGTCGTGATGAGGACCCGGTTTTGTGTTCGGTGTCCTCTATTCTGGAGTTTCTGCAGTCTCTCTTTGATGAGGGTCGCTCTCCTTCAACGCTCAAGGTATATGTAGCAGCGATCTCTACTAATCATGTTGAGGTTGATGGTGGTTCTGTGGGGAGCCATGATCTTGTGTCTCATTTTCTGCGTGGTTGCGCCCGCCATCAATCCCGCGGGTGCCTGTTTGGGATCTGCCTTTGGTTCTCCACGCTCTCTCCCGTCCGCCTTTTGAGCCTTTGGCGCAAGCGGATCTCAAGTGGCTATCTTGTAAGACTGCTTTTCTGTTGGCTATTGTCTCTGCTAAAAGGGTTGGTGAGTTACATGCTCTTTCTGTTAGTCCCTCCTGTCTTAGGTGGAGTCCGGATGGCAGTGGTGTTACCTTGTGGCCGAACACTGCATTTGTGCCCAAGGTGTTATCCAGTTCTCATTGTAATCTACCATTGCAGTTGGCGCGGTTCCGGCCTTCTGGAGTGGCTGGAGATGAGCCTGATTGTCTGTGCCCTGTGAGGGCACTGGAGGCGTACATTGCGGCTACTGCAGGTGTGAGAAGATCAGAGCTATTTGTGTGTTATGGAGGTCCTAAGTTGGGTCGCCCTCTGTCTAAACAGCGTCTCTCCCATTGGATAGTGGATGTCATTTGTCATTCCTACGAGGTGGGGGGTCACGCGTTGCCGGTCAGTGTGAAGGCCCACTCTACCAGGAGTGTATCCACTTCCTGGGCAGCTATGAGGGGTGTTCTGCTGGACACTAACTGTGCTGCGGCGTCATGGGCTTCCCCGAGCACATTCACCAGGTTCTACAACGTCAATGTGGCGGCCTCTCATGCTCTGGGCCGTGCTCTCCTCCAGGGGTCTTCTGGATCCTCTTAGTGAGGTGGGTGCTCAGGATTCCTCGTGATGTAGCTGGTACTTGTCATTCAGTGCTTAAAGCACCGCCTCTGGCGGTCAGCAGGGATGAAATAGAACAAAAGTTACGTATGTAACTACGGTTCTATGAATCCCCAATGACCGCCAGAGCTTCTCTGTCACTCAGAACTCCTTGCGTTTTTGCGAGAAGATTCTTTAGGAACAGAGGCTTGGATGACGGGGGAATATATTACCTCCGGGGCGTCATCCGGGGTCACAGGTGTGACTCATTTGGTATTAACTACTCGAACCAACCATGCGCGAAGGGAACATTCAGTGCTTAAAGCACCGCCTCTGGCGGTCATTCGGGATTCATAGAACCGTGTAGTTACATACGTAACTTTCGTTTCTTTTGTAAACTTCTGTCATAATGCTAAACTTTGTGTTAGCCACTAACTGTCGCTGCGTCTGCTGCTTCAGACATTTGCGATCCCTGCATTTGTTTGTGTTGACACGTTGCTGGGGGAGGTGAGGGGTGTGTTGGAGCGAGGAAGTTGTTGAGCTCATCTCTGCTTCTGCAGGAAAACGTTAGCTCACTGTTTCAAGGTGGCGCATCTAGCAAAGCAATGTGGGAATGCAACCATTCCATGCCGGCAAAATTGAGTATCTGAGGGCAGCTTTAACACAATTTCTATATCGAAACATTTGTATCTTCCAATACATATAAGAAAGATGTAAAAATAAAACAGGACACAACCAACCTTTTGCATGAAACTGACAAATTGTACTGAAATGTTCAGCAAAACCTGGAGCTGAATGTTTAATGCAAAGCTTAATGCTTTGCACAAACCTCTGAATGAGATGTCTTCTATGAAACTTAACTCAAAGCGAGGACAGATGTAGTGCTTTCAGGAGACTTGTACTTCTTTCTAAATGTGACTCTTTGCAGCGTAAACTCAGGTCATACCTTGCTCTTGGCTCTCGGTGCCAGTGGCTTTAGCACAGGGCTCTTCTTGGTCTTGGAGGAGGAAGTGAGAGGAGCGGACTTCCTGTGTGGGATGTTGTCGAGGACATTAGCAACGCGCGGCTGAGCGGGAGATGCTCCAGAGGAAACCTGGGAAACAAGCTTAGATTAAGACCAAGACCAAGACACAGAATGAATAAATATGGAATAACAGCTGTATAATGGGTTATCAGTACAATGCTCTAATCCAGTGATTCCCAAACTTTTTGCGCCCAAGGCACACCAAAGGACAAGTAAAAATCTGAAGGCACACCTATTGTGCAAAATAGCCTTTATATTGCGTTCTCTCTTTTTTTTTTCTTAAAGAATTGTTTTTAGGTATAGAGTTTGCCTCTGTATTATTAAATGAGTGCATACAAAGTACTGATATAGTAAATTAAAAAATAATTATTTTTGTGTAGTTGTATATTGCAATAATAATGTATGGTTGTCACCAGTGGTTTCACTAGGGATAATTTCTCTCCTTCATTTTGACGGGCAGGTTTATAAAAAATCCGTCATGGGCTATTTTTATCCTTCATGAATTAATCTCACATTATAAGCAATTTTTAAAGACATTTACATAGGCTATATATAAGCTGCATATTGTGTATGTTAGGAAAAATGTGAGATCGCTGGATAAATGGAGTTTAACTAAACATTTGAACAATCATGGAACACAAATTTTGCTACAGAAATGTGTATGAACTCGTGCGTAAAATTCTCAGAGGCTTATTCAGAGCGTCATCTGCTCCTCATATCAGGGCTCATATTACACTAATACAAATGTAAAGTGGAGCTTATTATTTGCACTTTCTCTTTTAACGTTAATGTTTAAGAAACAGCGGACAATATTTACCAGTTCGCATCACTGCACAGCGCGCCGCGCACAGAAACACACACGCGGGAGGGAAAGAGAGAGAGAGGGGAGAGAAATAGATGAGCTCGTCCTGAGATTTATGGGAGTTAAAGTTAAAGGGCGGCACGGTAGTACAGTGGTTAGCGCTCGTGCTTCACAGCTAGAAGGTCCGGGTTCGATTCCCACCAGGGACTAGGCCTTTCTGTGTGGAGTTTGCATGTTCTCCCCGTGTCTGCGTAGGTTTCCTCCGGGTACTCCGGTTTCCCCTACCACTAAAAACATGTACAATAGGTCAGGATGAATGAGAGTGTGTTTGAGAGTGCGCATGGGGGACGACGGATGGAAATTAGCCCAAGGCTTTTTTAATATTTTAATCACGGCTTGATTTTCAATCTGTCAAAATGACAGACGGCCTTTGAAATGTTCCCTCAAAGCTTAAAATATTCCGCAAATGACGGAGAATTTTCGGTTAATGTAACCTCTGGTTGTCACAAAATCCCACGGCACACCAGGACTTGCCTCACGGCACACCAGTGTTCCGCGGCACACCGTTTGGGAACCACTGATCTAATCATGCACTCATTAGGGATGGAGTATCGGTGTTACTCCCAGAGCCAGATGACTTTGAGCGTGTGGAAAGCTCACCTTGAAGGGATTGGAGCGAACGCCTTTGGACACAGACACTGAAACACAAGATTATGATTACACAGAGGATACTTCAGCTGTTACAGACGTGAGCTCTGACCTGGTTTGAGGGACACTTTCTCTGGAGACGCCGCTGTGTCTTTGGCGAACGGGTTCACTCCTAAAACAAAACAATAAGACAGAGCTTTAATCAGACAGGCTAACCACTCTGCCACATATTAACAGCTCTGTGACTCGTACTCTTTCGGGGCTGTGGCTCTGCCTCCAGATCTTCTTCCTCCTCCTCCTCGTCTTCAGGAGGTCGTCTGCTACAACGAGGAGCAGCTTCACTGCCACTGAACCTGGAAACAATTAAACATCTGATTAACATTTATCTAAGCACCAACTGTTACTGGGGACCGTGGGGCATCACGAGGACTTTTTCTGGATCAGAAAAGGGCGCTTCGCGGTGCGCAGCCCGTCGCTTAGGGCGGCACGATTTTGACATAAAACCTAATTGCGATTTTTGACAGATATTACGATTATGATTCAATTTATGATTTTAATATTTCATGTATAGCGTGTTTTATTTTTCATGCAGTTGAGCATTTAGCTGCAGATAAAACGTCTAAAACTGCTGTTAAACATCATGGTGAGCAGGTATTACATTTAAGCTTCAGCAGCAACAAGATACAAATCTTCAATAGGCAATGAGCCGTTTTATGGAGTTGATAATTCATCTCACTATTTCTCCCTATTCAGCTCCATAACTGCATTCTCCGAATCACAAGCTGCCAAACGCTGCTTGTTTTATGAAAACCCATCTCATATTTACATCAAAAACCTGCAGTAAAGACGTCACATTTAGATGCAGCTTAATACTATAAAGCTACACACGTAAGCAGAGGCTAACGGCTTTTTTTGGACTACCACAAACCGCTCCGTGAACAAATGATGATTCCGTGACACAACCCGACCTGCTGGTAGCCAAACACTCGTCATTTGTTACGAGTACTGAGAATGGTTTTCAGTTTGCGCGAGACACATGTGGTTTGTTTTCAGCAACTAGCTTCATGGGGACCGTGCTTTTTCTGTTGTTGCCCCAAAGCTGTGGAACTGGTTGCCTACAGAGATTAGACAGGCTCAGTCTCTGCCTGTATTTAAATCCCTCTTGAAAACGCACCTTTTCTCGCAGGCTTTCAATCACTGAGTGAGATGTGTTTCAGTTTTCTTACTGTATGTTGTTTGCACTACTGGATTTGTCTCTTACTGTTGGCTATAGTTTGATGTATTTACTGTATTTTTGCATCATTTGTTAATCCTAATTTTGTTGTTTTAAGATGTGTGTACGTCACTTTGGCCAACTGTAAAGTTTATAAAGTGCGTTATAAATAAAGTTGGTATGGTAACTAAAGCACAGATAAACATGATTCTCTTGGAGACTCTTCTGATCGGCAGCAGCCAAAGTAAGCGAGACTTAATAATTCAGATTGGCGATTATATCTATGACTTAAAAGGTGGAGGCGAAAAGCAGGAGGGAATAAAAACTCAGCCCCTTGAGGTTGGGTTATCGCAGTAGCTAAAACCTCAATTTCCATTCGATAAAGTTTATTTGTGCTGTCACTGACGCTTTCCCTCTTTATCAACAAACAACAAGCCCACGCTGGTTTTTGACCTGAGCGCTGATTGGTTGAGAGCGCGGTGAAGCAGTGTTTAATGTTCCGACAATATTTCCTCACAGTTTCTAGTTGTTTTCACTGACAGAGAACTTTAACCCTGGACTCTGCCAATGAAGTTGCAACCGTGATTTATTTACATTCATACATGATCAAATAAAATAAACAAACTGTGACCTCCTCAGCACAGTGCTGGAAAACGTATGCCCTGCAGTATGTTCTATTCTTTATACAGTGCATAACCATGGTTACTGCCCTCATGTGACGTCACTGAGATGAATCTATCGTTCAGTCTGCTCCAGTTTAATGCCACAGAGCTCTGCGCTAACTCAGTCTGACAGCAGCCTCAGGACAAACAGGCACTAACTCCTCTGCCTCCTCTGAACAGCTCCTCATCACTGATGGAGATGATCAGAGAAAAACACATTTGAGGATTTCTGAGGAAAAAGAACACAGAACACAGACTCCACGCTCTTACCCAGAATGCTCCTCTTCATGCTCCTCTTCATGCTCCTCTTCCTGGTCCTCCTGGGCCTTCTCCAGAGCGATCTTACTGAGCCTCTCGGCCAGCGCCATCCTCCGGCTCCGAGACGCGTATTTAATGGCCAGAGTCACCAGGTTCTGGGGCATCATCTCTGCCAGCTCCACACAACGGAACTCCCGCTCCAGCTTACACGACAACTGTAGACAAAAGGTCACGGTATTTAGAAAAACAACGTCGCTGCCCACAAAAACACATATGAAAGTACAAATACAAAAGGGTAGAAGTATGAACAATTCTTCTTGGTTTGTGTTGAACGCCAGAGCAAACGTTTTCAGCTCAGATGTTAATAATAAGACTACGGCTGCCCTGATACTCTCTGTCACCTGCAGGCTGAAGTGAGCCACATGCGACACAGTCAGACTAGGGCCAGGACTTTTTTCCGATTAATTAATAACATAAGGTTTAATGCGATTAAAAATATGAATCCCACTTTACTTTGATGGCACAGACACTTTTTCTGTTTCCTTTTTCCTGCAGATGTCGCTTAGGGACGAACACGGCATAAAGCCAAAAACAATTTTACTGTCAAACTTAAGATTATTCTCCAAAATAAATCAAACTGCATCTGTCTTTGTTTGAAATGATCACACAGGCCTCACATCTCCACGAAAATAACTTGAATAAACCCTAAATGAATTACCGTAAATTTCGGCCAATAAAGCGCACCTTACTAAAAGCCGCGCCAGCTAAATGTGCAGCCTTGTACACATACAGGCCGCACTGGAATACAAGCCGCTGGTTTTCATAGTGCCATGCATCTGCTCAGAGCGGCCCATGGCGCAGCTGAGGAGGAAGAGACACCTCATCCTGGAGAAAGGTGTAGTTGCAGGCAGAGGGAGGGCGGCAGGGACGGCAGTAATAAACTTTTGCATTTACTGCTAGAGAGAGCCTCTAGTGCCTGTTGGCAGCTCTATATTGGCCGCACAATCATGTTGGCTGCAGGGTTAAGAGTGGGGAAAACGTGGCAGCGTATAGGCCAGAAATTACGGTAGTACCAATTTGAATCGAAGCCCAGCACGTCATATTTGAGAGATGAATAACCTTGTAAAAAAAAAATTTAAACATTTAAAATCTGACTTGAGCATTACGCCCTGCACGTTTTGGATTTCCTTCCACAAGTTTCTCACAGCAGGATTTTTGGTCCATTCCTCCAAACAGAACTGGTGTAACTGAGACACATTTGTAGGTCATCTTGCGTGCCTATGCCTTTCCAGCTCTGCCCATTAATTTTCAACTGGATTGTGATCAGGACTTTGTGATGACCACAAAACATTGACTTTGTTTTCCTTAAGCCACTTTGTAACCAGTATTGGCCGTATGCTTTGGGAATTGTCCATTTGGAAGACCCATCTGTGCCCAAGCTTTAACTTCCTGGCTGATGTCTTGAGATGTTGCTCCAATATAGTGTTCTTTCTTCATGATGTCATCTATTTTGTGAAGTGCACCAGTCCCTCCCACAGCAAAACAACCCCACAGCATGATGCTGCCACCCCCACATTTCACAGTTGGGATGGTGTTCTCAGGCTTTTCCTCCAAACGTGACCATAGTCATTATGGAACCATTTTTCTTTTTTTTTTGTCAGACCACAGGATATGTCTCCAAAAATTAAAGTCTTTGTCCTTTTTTTTAAAAGGCAACGTCCAAACTGTCTTTTTCATGTTTCATATTTGCACTCAAGGATGAACCAGGACATGATATCATCATCTGGGCTTTCCCAAATTGTTTAAAGGTACAGTAATCTTTGTGTATGTAAACTTCTGAATTTGTAAAAAGTAATAAAAAAGTGTGTAGAAAATTCTATCGCTCATTCTTCTGGCATTTGACAAATTCTAATTGACCTAAAAAAAATAAAAAAAGGTACATTCTGGTTTCATGTCAGACAAAAGATTGCAAATGTGTCTTTTTATGAAGTGTATGTAAACATATGATTCCCGCTGTAAAGATGGTAGCGTGGAAGGTGAAGAGGAGACAGGACAGTGCTGAGGACTCACGGCGAACATCTTCATGAGCAGCTCCTGTTGCTCCTTCAGGCTGTGGCTCAGAGCATCCTGGTCCAACGCGTATCCATTGACAGACAGGAAACTGTGGTGATTATGAAGAAGCACCGAGCGCCAGTACTGCTCCTGCGGACACAGACACGAGAGAAGCTTTTACAAACGGAGCGCACGGTTCATCTGTGGTGTTTGGATACGGTGATTCTCCGGCTTATGTTGTACACACGTTCAAAAGCCAGTTTCACTTTAGTCCCAATTCAATATGTATTTCAATAGGTCACCATTTCAATATTTTGACATATGCAGTCATTGCTCCAAACTATGTAAAACATAGCAGAGCACATCAAAGAATCAATAATTCTGCCATTTGTATTCAATTTGCAATTTATATCGTATTTAATCATAATTCCGCCAGTTTTTAAGTATATTGAGATGATGTAATCTGTCCTGTAGAGCAGATTACACTGGTTAAACCGTGTTCACAGTGAATGTGGTGAGTGAGTGAGTGAGTGAGTCTGATGGCGCAGACTGGCAGAATCGTTTCCAGCAATCCTCCCCAGGTCAGCTGAGAGTGTGCAGTGACTGAATATGACTATTTTCATTTATTAAATGTAATTATTTCAATGGCACAATGCATATTACAGAACAGACTACTAGTGCTGTAAATATAATAATAATAATACCGGATTTAGCTCAAAGCGATGTATTACAGTGTTGTGCTTTGAGAAACTTGTGACATCGGCTTGTGATAAAACTACATGTGGTAGTAGGCCCCTTTAACCGCTGGCGGCCTATAGCGTGCCGACTGAGCCTTTAAAAGGTGGGTACTTCACCTGCGTGAGCTCTCTCTCGCCTCTGACGTCACCCGCTGCCTGGGAGCTGACAGCAGCACGAGCCGGACTGGAGCCTTGCCAAACAATCTGGCCAACCGAGTTGATTTAAGTTTAAAACCAGCGATTGATCCAAAGCGTTATCGTTCTCCAGTGAGTATCGCGCGTCAACCATTCATTCATTCATTCATTCATTCATTCATTCATTCATTCATTCATTCATTCATTCATTCATTCATTCCGCCGAACTAAAATCAATCTTATTCCTTTAGCTTCCATTTACGCACAGTGTGCTTGCCTCTACGGCTTGGCCCAGTCAACTTGGAACAACTTTGTGCTCGTGCTGCACGCATCTACGTTAATAAGCTCCGGTAAGCCGTCTCTTTGCCCAATATCGTCATTTGTGTTAAAACTGCATTCTAATCTGGTGCTGGTTGTAGTGCGCAGCGTCAGGCGAGTGTTTTTACGCACGAGGATTTCATCAGGCTCGTGCTGCGCCTGGCTCGTGCCAAACTCCGGTAAGAAGTTTTGTTAGCATTGAATTTAATCTTTAATTACAGTCCACTAATTAGCTCTTCCTTGTGTAGCGTGGCGCTCAATTTAATCCATTTGTTTGGCTTGTTAAGATTGGCTTTTAATGCGCACAGCGCGCCGAAGCGCTTTTGGTAAGTACGTGTGCTCTTCTCTGCTGCGCAGGTTCTTTACAGCCATATAGGATAAAATGTGTCTAAAAATGTACCTTTTTAGGATTGGAATCCGAGCGGGCCTCTCCTTCGCCCATGGTCCATTCACCCTTCATCGGCTTTTCCGTTCCTCCCCCAATTCCTCTCCTTCCCTCCCCGCCTCACCTGGTTCAAGATCCCTTTCGCTCCTCTCCCCCACTCCGAACTAAACGGTCGGAGGACCGCTAGAGACTAGTGCGGACACTGCCCTGGCCCCAGGTGGGCTGCCCCAGGTGGGCTGCACCTGTGCGCGCAGCTGACGCGCAGTTCCAAACAAGTTGGCACCGCGTGGATCTGCGCGACTCTCCGGTAGGACAAAGCACACACTGGGAACATTTGGGGGGCTGCTGCCTTGGGGAATCGTGGGTCGAACCTATTGTATTAATGTTGGACTTTTACGTGTGAATGAGGCCTATTTGTATTGTACATTGAACAAAACTCATCCAACTGTATTTTTATATCTGATCTAAATAAATTTTGTACCTTTTCATATTTATGTCTCATGGTCCACTCAGTCACGAATTTGCGAGGCCTTCTGAAAGTGTCCCTGGCACTATAACCCAGGGTGGCGTTGTCTGATAAATTTGATCCACTAATGGGAGCTTGTGGGTCATAAGTAGTTTAAGATACACTAACTGTAAGACGGCCATTACATACAGACACCCTCAAGAGCTAAATACAGTCTGCCCTCGAGCTAATGAATATAATGACAAAACAGACTTTAAGGACTCATGGTAATTAATATGCACTGTCCCATCTTAAATGAAGCGAACCAAACACTGATACTCAGGGTTACCTCCATCTGCCCCTTCTCGGTGGACGTCTGACACAGCGGGATCTTAAAGGGGAGGACGGCCACAGCTGGTCTGGGCAGAGTGGGAGGAAACCGCGAGCCTTTACATGGGATACACCTGTAACAAACAAACACATCAGCATCTAAACCAGGAGAACTGAACAGCACTTGATCAGAGCAGGTATTTTTCTCGTATCTGCGCAGCTTGTCACGGGTCATACCTGATCTGCGGCGGGTTCTCGTGCACGCCGATGACCCAGTAGTGGTCGGACTTGCTCTTGCAGGTGTCTCGCGTGTTACAGACTGGAGTCCAGGTGTTCCCCAGTGATCGGTTCAACATTCGGACCACGCCCTCGGAGTCCACGGAGCACGGCGTCCCTGCTCAGAGGAAGAAGTATTAAGTCATTCAATTAGGCCTGTGGGACTTAGGGCTGGGTACAGTTACATTTTTTCAATACCGGTACTTTAACGATACTTGGTTTTTATACGGATATATACTTTGATATACTTTTTATACCTGAACAATACCTTTTTCAATACCTATCCTAAATTATTTGTCATAGAACAAATAATTTAGGATAGGTATCCTAAATTAGGTATCCAGCCACCTTAACCACGTTAAGAAGAAGGATGTTTTAGTGATGTGCTCGATGTTTGTTTTGTATGACAGAGTGGAGTCTAATATGATGCCGAGGTTGCGTATAGAGGGGGAGGGGTGACATTGTGACCAAAAATAGAACCATAAAACAGATTAATAATGTTAATGCATTCCTTTTTCCTTCCATTCAATTTATTTTATATTTGTATCATTTGTTTGAGGTGAAACAACCAAGAAACTTCCTTAAACTATAAAAGGGCAGAAAAAAGGTTTTTCTTATTGCCCCCATTTTTAACAATTTTTTTCAAGTCTGTACCTGCTTTCGATACTTTTATTTTTCTGATGCCAGTAGTAGCTAAACGATAACAGACTGGTATTGTTTAACGGTACCCAGCCCTAGTGGGATACTATCAAGTATAAAACCCCACGGCTATAACTTCAATGAAGGTACTTGAGTCATCTTCTGTACTCAGTAGTTGAAGTCTCCAAACGTTTCGCCTCTCATCCAAAAGGCTTCGTCAGCGGACTAAAGTCCCGCTCAGTCCGCAGCTTAGATAAAGACCACCAGGAGGAGTTGGGGTTGGCCCGGCTCCTCCCCTCTAATCACAGCTACTCTCCCCTGTGGGTAAACACCTTTGAAGTAGAGCGTCTTTAACGACCTGCTCCCCCCCCAGTATCGGGTAGTCCTGTCCTATTCATAGATGACCACTGCCAATTATCTGTCCTATTCATGGCTGATCACTGCTGATTACCTGCCTATGGTTCTTTTGTTAGCTGAGGTATCGTCTTCTTGGACTGGCTGTGCCCTGTCGGCTGTCCCCGAAGGAGATTGGAGTAAAGTGACGGAAGATTAAATCTGAGCCCACCATTCCGGTTCATGGAGGGATTTTCTTTCTTGACAAAAATAGCTTCTTTACTCCTCGTTCAAACCAACGTTCTTCTTTAGCTAAAATGTTGGAGTTTTGTCTTTGGGATGGACTCATTTTTGTCTCAGTGTGTTCACCGGTTTGTGGTACACTGGAATCCTGTGCTGCCTAAAAATTCTCTGAAGTTTCTCTGAGAACCCGGCTACATACGGCACTGCCACTCCCTTTCTTCTGGGCTCTGTAGTCTGTCTGTCTTTTTGGAGGCTTGTTCTTCAAAGCCTCCAAGCACTCCTTTGAGGACGGGGTAGTCAACATTTTAGCTAAAGAAGAACGTTGGTTTGAAAGAACGGGAAACTGTAACTAAATGTGTTTTGGAATATTATTTTTTTTGTTGAGCAATGCCATATTTTTCCAATAAATTTAGATTTCATGCCAGTTTAATTTAATGCTTTGTAATGACATTTAAGGCCTTGAATTTGTTAACATTTTCAAACCCTGAAAAAGACCCTGACCCTGATAAACACCACAGCCTGTTTGAAACTTCTTTTGCACAAATGGATGTTGGTTCTTGTGTTGTGCGATGAGAAGACGCAATAACAAAGTTTGTCCACAAAATGTCAGTGTTCAAACAGAATGAAGCAGCTCTGAAGCTCTGAAGCTCTGATTCTTTTTGAGACTACACTGCTCTACAAATCTGACCTAAGCTCTGCGCGGTTGAGAGAAATGGCAGCCGTACCCTCAGCGCTGAAGCCCATCCAGCTGAGGTGAGAGCGAGGGCTGAGCGGGAGCGGCTGGTCCAGGATCTGCCTCCGCCGATGGCCCAAAGACAGCAGCTGGACGCCCAAACACTGCTCCCCGTCGAAACCTGTGCCTGCGACACAACACATCGTGACATCCATTAGTCCCATAGTAAGAACAACATTTCTAGGTCAACTCTAATACTTTTAATGTTATTTTCGCATTAAGCATTAGATTAAGGAGAGGAATTATCTTTACTGGACAAGGGTTTTCACAGTTCATTGGCCACTGGGCGGGCATTAAACGTATCCAGATTTTTAGGATGAATAAAAGAGAAATTAATTACCATCATTGCTCAAATAGAATTAGGCCTAAACATAAAAGTTCTAATTATATTCCAGCATTTTAAGTCCAAGTAATGCGTTTTAATGCCGAGATGCAAAAAAATCTTTTTTTGTAAGATTTATAAGCACTCAATCAAACTTGCCTCAAAAGAGGCAAAATGCTGATGTTCAAACTAAATTGGACACAACAGGAAACGTTTGAGCAAAAGATTGTGCCTGTTCCAAAAGAGTGTTCCTAATTTAGATTTAATGCCAGATTGAATCCAATCAATGCTTTTTAA
Organism: Neogobius melanostomus; assembly: GCA_007210695.1. Taxonomy (NCBI): domain Eukaryota; kingdom Metazoa; phylum Chordata; class Actinopteri; order Gobiiformes; family Gobiidae; genus Neogobius; species Neogobius melanostomus. The sequence continues at coordinate 108,892 of VHKM01000162.1, forward strand.
TGACTTTTAAGGCCTTAGTTTTAGTATAATTACTTGAATGACTTTTAATGCCCTGCAGAAACCCTGTATAGACTTAGTATGGGAAACTGCCAATGGGTCAGACCAGGCTGTCCGAATGTACAATGGTGGTAGAGCACACACAGCATGTCTCGTCTAGGGATGCACAATAAATATCTGCAATTTTTCGGCCTGATAATTATAAGCTTAAAGGAATAGGCCACCGTTTTTAAATACTGATATGTTCTTACCTTAGCTCAGACGAGTTGATGCGTAGCTGTCTGGTCTTTAAGCATGCGCTCAGTCACGTAAACAGAGCACAGACAGCGTTAGCATATAGCGTCTCCTCCTCTCCTCTATGGGGCCAAACGGAGGTGAAGTTAGAAGCGACCAAGCTCATACATGTTTTCTCTATTTAAATACGGTGACATGAGCCTTTACATGATCCAAGTATAGTTACACAAACATGTCAATTTTCTAAGTGTATACTACTATATTGCAAGGCGCATTACTACGCCTTGCAATATAGTTCCCCTTTTTATCCGCTTAGAAAATAGACATGTTTAATTTTGTGTAACTATACTTGGATCATGTCACCGTATTTAAATAGAGAAAACATGGATGAGCTTGGTCGCTTCTAACTTCACCTCCGATTGGCCCCATAGAGGAGAGGAGGAGACGCTATATGCTAACGCTGTCTGTGCTCTGTTTACGTGACTGAGCGCATGCTTAAAGACCAGACAGCTACTCATCAACTCGTCTGAGCTAAGGTAAGAACATATCAGTATTTAAAAACGGTGGCCTATTTATTTAAAGGGACTATACATAAGTTTAACCACAAATAAATGTATACAAATTTAAAATTTCTTTCTCATACATGCTCCAGCAATGCCCTGGTGAGTAGAATGAGCCCTGGCCTTTTCACCGCAATTGCCTCTATATGCCTGTAAAGTCACTTGAATAGTCTATGCTCGGGTCGAACAAGCAAACAGCGTAATGCGTAATAACGTCATGCGCATTCACGCTCAGCTGTAGCGTTAGCTGTAGCGTTAGCTGTAGCGTTAGCTGTAGCGTTAGCTGTAGCGTTAGCTGTATCTCCTCTATACTGACGCTGCCGAGCGAGTGGTAACTTCAGAAGGATGGATTTAGCGGAGAATAAGAGGAGACCGGCTTCAAGCACCATCGAAACTCCAGCCCAGACCCCAAATAACAAAAAGAAACGAAGAGTTTATTCGAGTGTGACAAAAAAGGCGAAAGTGGAGTCTGATCAGCGTAGGCAAAGAACCAGAGTAAACATCGGAAAATGTTGAGAATCTCTCAAAAGACCCGCAGCTTATTTTTGCTTGAAAGGTAAGAAATTATGACTAAATACGTGGGGGAAAGTGCTGTTGATGCTTCAAAACAACAGTGTCCGACTGTCCGTGCATGTTGTACAAACTGAAACAAGCCATAAAATAATCATATTTGGAAGTTACCAAAATAGTTGATATAAGCTATTAGCTTTTCTTGGCCGCAAAATAAGCACGACTGTTCACAGATTTATAAGTAGTGAAACGACTACAAAAAGTGGACATGTGCCGTTTACAATATAGTTTACGAGTTAGCTACGCTAACTTTGGCACAGGGAATTGAAGAAACGATTTAGGCTTTTCCCAGTAGCATTTCTACCGGTGGAAATATTTTATTATTTCAATTAGGCCTGCGTTTATGCATACAAAGTATATATCCTTCAAACGTCAATTATTCGTTTATATGTATTACTTCTTCACTCGATTCACTTTGCTGCATTTGCTCAAGTATCACATCTTGGAAAACATTCACTCAAACTGATTTGGTCTAAATATCTTACAAAACAGTAACGTTTCTTACCTCAGTTTAAGTCATGCCTGCAAATCTGTAAATTGACCAGGACGGGACTGTTATTTCTGGTGCTCGTAAAGCCTGAGCGCCTCATGCACGAGCTTATCATCGAGGCTGCAGTTACGCGTTTGGCCTGAGGGGGCAATTGCGAGCACAAAACTGCTAAACTCCACAGAGCCCCTTTAAATTGGATTAAATCTGCGACTCCAGCTCGCTGCCTTCTGTCAGCGGTGCTGCCCGCTTCTACTGCGGCCTAGAGCTGCTGCAGATTCACGATCGCAAAGTTACAACAGCAGATATAAATGACGCTCTCTCCGAGCAACTTCTGCTCTGTTTTAACTGAAAAATACGAACTGTGTTCCATCAAAACAACGCTGTACAGGCCGTTCTCCATGAAGGAAGAGCTTTTTAACTTTTTACAAAGTCACTACAACATTTCCAGTCTAAGTCCAGGGCCGTACCTCGGTGGTAGACCACACACAGCTGGTCTCCGTGCGCGCTCAGACACACCACTCTGCCGCTCAGGCTGAACACCTCTCTCTGGAGCCCCCCGGAGGTGAAGAGGCGCAGCAGCGGCGCAGAGGTGGCCACAGCCGCCCAGCCCACGCCCAGACACAGCGCCCGCACGTCCTCGCCGTGCGGAAGGTCCACCAGCCAGTCCTTATGGTTGTCCCAGGACGAGAAGTGCAGGCACTGGAGCTTACTGAGGGAGGGGACACAGGTTACAGAAACACTTGGACTGGTGTGATGGAACAGGCCAACACAGTTACCGGATCATTCCCATTTCTGTGAAGTTTACATGCTCTCCCCTGTGCTCTGGTTTCCTCTACCACTAAAAACATGTGCAATAGGAACCCCCCTGGGAAAAGGACTACCCTGAAAAGGAGATTCTTATTCTCTGTGTGGAATTTCCTGGTTAAATAAAGGTCAAGTTGTACCAGGTTAATGTCAATGTCAATGTCAACTTTATTTATATAGCACACTTAAAAACAGCCACAACCGCCCAAAGTGCTGTACAACAAACATTATAAAGTACAATTGAAGAGTAAAAGCAGTCACAAAATATACAACATGAAACAATAAAAATAAAATACATGGGATCTGCTCAGCAAAAAGATGAGTTTTCAACAACGACTTAAAAACATGAATGGACTGGGCCATTTTGACATTCAGCGGAAGGCTGCTCCAGAGTCTCAGAGCCGCTACGGCAAAAGCTCGGTCTCCTCTGGTTTTACGCTTAGATTTGGCACTTGATTGGAGGATCTCAATGTACGACCTGGATCAACAAAAGCTCCGAAAGGCAAGATGGAGCCAACCCATTCAGGCATTTAAAAACCATCAACAGCTGACTGGAAGCCAGTGCAGAGATGCCAACACAGGAGTTATGTGCTCAGGTTAGGAATCACTATTGAACAAAGACAAGAATCCCAGGACTTTGACATGTTTGTAGATCTTTCTGTATAAAAGAAAGTGGGTCTGGACATGAATGGTCTCTGCAAAGACACGTGGACACGGGGGCAGAGGACGTACCTGGCAAGCTCGTCGGTGCCGGGGCAGCCCAGCAGCACGGCCTCCTGGGAGATGTCGGCCACGTTGTGTCCCAGAGTGTTGGACAGGTGCATGGCGTGGTGCACCGCCGAGTCGTGGAACTCTATGTCCACAGCGTTGTCCTGGTCATCGTTGTAGGCTCGGACGATCCCCACAGAGTTCCACATCTGAGACAAAACCAAAGTTACAAGGTTCACATAGGCCGCTTTTAATGACTTTTTAATGAATAAATACTAGATTTTTAAATTAGAGGTCGACCGATATGGGACTTTCTAAGGCAGATATGCACCGTCGATATCTTTGGCCGATTTTTTTAAAATATCTTGTCTATAATCCTGAGTATGAAGCTTCTATACGGTAGAATGTGTCAGTGTTGAACTGGTACAGCAGGGGGCGCTGTGTGAGGGAATAGGGGATGATTTAATCAGGACAGTCATGTTTAGTAGATACTTTAAAGGGAGTTTGTTTGAAAGACAAAGACAAATCTGCAGATTCCAAACCAAAAACGTTTAAGTTTCTTATGGTTCAGGAATTATAAGCTTGCTAAGTTTGCAACATAAAATATATAAAATATGATCCGAGGTGTACAAGCTCAGCTCATTTTAAGGCTCTGACTGAGCTCTTTTAGGGCTGGGCAATTAATCGAATTTTAATCTACTCATGATATTGATAAATATCTCAATAATCGCGTGGTGCGTTTTAATCGACAGGAGGATTGTCCAGTTCTGTTGCATCCTGAAAAAAAATCATGATGCCGTGATACTGCGCCTGTCAGGTCAAGCCCAGGGAATACTCGGTCAGACAGACAGGAAGGCACACGGCATAGGAAGAGGATCTGGTGTAAAATCAGCTACATACTCGCACTAACTCGTCTAATGGGCCAAACAGAAACACGCGAGGAGCCATCAGACGACCAGGACGCTGCACACGCGCGAAAAGTTTCATCTTTGAAAAGGAATACTATCCCTGTATTTGGACCATGAGGAGAAGAAGAGTGGATTAGCTGGACTTCTAACAGTGAATTTGAAGTTTTATCCATCTTTTACACTTATAAATGCGCTGCTCACTAGTATTTCTTTATGTATATATTTTGTTATTAGCACTACGCACACAAACCATGCACGCACGATCTGCTTCTGACACTCTACAGACATTTCCACTTTTTAACAGCTCCTTTGCAGATGTCTGTGAGTTTGCGTGGTGCGTGGGAATGAGGGGGTGATTGGGGATGTACTGTGAGGTTTAGAGGTGTCAGCTTGTCTTTGCCTCAGCAGCAGGACAGGGTTAGCCGCACTTTCGAGTCCGTTTACTTACTGGAGCCGTAAATGCCACATTTATTGTTTTTATTACCAAAACAAAAAATCTAAAATCAATCAATTGATGTTTTAGTCACCAAACAGCCATTAGCTTGTCACCATAATGTGTTGGAAGTATTTATAGTAGTAGTAGTAGAAGTAGTAGTAGCTCGTGTACCATGAATCTGTGAGTGAGATGAGCTGGTGTGGACCCTGGCTGGAAGGCTCTCTGAGGGGGCGTGGGCATGGGGCCGTCGTACACCGGCCGCAGTGACACGGGGGTGCTGCAGGAGGCACTATAGAGCTGCCCCCGTCGTCATCTTCGTCTGGAAACCTCTCTGCTCCCAGTTTCAGAGATCCAGTGTCTGCAGAGAGAGGGCAAACCTTTCAAAACCTCATTTAGAAAGCTCACATTCTTTCATTGTTTCTACTAGGAGTGTTCCGTTACATTTAAACAAAAATATACAGCTATTTTTAACAATTTGTGTCAAACAAGACCGACAGGCTGGCATGACCGTCGTTTGCCCGGAACATCACGGACCAGCCTTTGTGGCGCATTCGTACCCAGGGAGTTGTCGTCGTCCAGGAAGGCCGCTCGGTTGCGGACCCGTCCCGTGGAGGGAATAGGCTCCTCCTCTTCGGGGCCGGGCCTCTTCAGCGGAGACTCCCCTTCGTCCATCAGCCCGTCCTCATCCTCGTCGAACAGGTCGTCGTAGTCTCGCGCTGCGGCCGACTCTGCCGACTGAAGCAGATAAAGATCAAATAGAGATTTAGAGAATAAGGGACATTTCAATATTTTGATTTATTTCAGCCAACAACTGCATTGAATCATTTTTAGACCAGGATAGACCAGAACTTATGTCATAAAAACAGTCAAGCAATGTCATTCTTTTCAAAGAAATTTGGATTTCATGCCAGTTTGAATCAAATGTAATGCCTTTTATGGTGAGACGCTGCAGGTGAATAGGATTTTTTTTTTTTTACACTACCCAGCCCTAGTCTTATGGCATAAAACGGTTTTCAATAATATCTCTCATCAATATTCTTGCCACGATATATCAAACTTATAATTGTGCTTTCGTGTCAGGTGCTCATACTTTGCTCCGGTCCGGTGCTGCCCCCGAGGACACGCCCTCCAGCAGCCCCAGACAGCCCTCCGTGTCGGTGTAGGCGATCTGAGAGCCGCAGGGGCTGAAGGCCAGAGCGCACACAGTGAAGCCCTTCTCATGCTTCTGTCTGAGGAGAGACACATTTACAGTCTGTAATCATGGCCTGATGTCATCCCCTGATGACAAACGTCCACATGAAGTTACCTTTCCACACACAGTTTAGAGCCGACGTCCCACACCGTGATGACTCCGCCCACCGACGCCGCGGCCAGGAGTTTCCCGCAGGGCGACCAGCAAACCACGTTCACTGGCTACAGGAGAGAGAAGCTCTTTATTCAGTGTTATGACTGGAAAGTGCATTACCACAGCAACATGTAGGTTTAACAGCAAGTCCTGTGTCACTGTCACTGAAGAAACATTACATTTAAAAAGTACTGGACATATGGTATTGCGAAATAGGCGTATAGCGATTTATTGTCCCGGCCCTACATGAGATCCACTGATCTGGAATGACAGGCAGTGTGGATGGGAAAGGGCACCATTAGGGACTAACCTGAGTGCTGAGGTCATCGGACAGAGTGGTCACATGACTCCAGGTGTCTCTCTCGTATAGGTGAACCTTCTCTTCAACAGGAACCGCCAGCAACTGAACACAAACAGATACACGGTACTTCAGCGCTGCAGTAAATACGATACTTTGATCAGGAGTAGTAGCAGTACATGAAGTATTGGAAGTATCAGCAGTACCTTCCCGGAGGGCGGCTGAAACGCCAGGCGACACAGAGACTTGGCGTTGGAGACGTCGCTGCTTTTCTTCAGCAGCGTCCAGCGGGTCACCTGACTCTGAGCGGCGGATCAGAGCAGAGAGAGGGTTAATGACACTTTGACGATTGTTGATGGCAAATAACATGGTCAAAGTGGAGTCAGACCTGCTCCTCGATGTTCCACACCACCACAGAGCCGTCGCAGCTCGAGGACGCCTGCGGCACACAGCCAGAGTTACATTTAACCCCCTGCATTTTCTCCAGTTCAGCTTTACCCAAATCCATAAGGTGTAACGCCTCATTTGAAAGCTAAGACCTACTAAACCCATCGAAATTGATCTTTTTCCTCGCGTCATCATTTGTGTTTTTGACGCTTATTGTTGCTCTTTTGTGGCATTTTTGGCATTTTTTTCTTGCATTTCGTCATAAATATTGGTCACATTTTTAGTGTGTTTTGGCACTTTTTTGTTGGGTTTTCGCCACATTTTTGTTCTCTGTTGTCAAAACTTTGATTTTTGTCACATTTTCGCAAAACAATGCTCTTGTTGCATTTTCATCCTCATTTTCATCTCCTTTTTGTTGCTTTGTTTTTGACGCTTTGTTCAAGAGGCTTTAAGATTTGGGTAAAGCCAAACTGGAGAAAATATGCTGGGTTCAGGTGGGGGTTAAGAGGTTAAAAAGAGGTTAAAAATAGTTTGTACAGGCAGCAGCAAGTCAAATTGAAGGTTTTTAATGCCATTTTAAAGCCTTAACAAACCATTTCTAATGCCACAAACGTCTGCATTTATCATTTCAAAACATCGACTATATCCCTTCCAATAAAAAAACAGAGGAATGATGGCAAATGTGGATATCTAAAAGAAAGTTGGACCCGACGGGAATCTTTTGAGAAAGAAATGGTCTCAAAGTTATAGAAATGTTCAGCTAGTGAAGTTTAAATCCTAATGGGGTTCTGAGGCACTGACCAGCAGCTGGTCTCTGGGGTCAAAGGACACGCTGAGGACCGGTGCTTCGTGACCCCGGAGCGTCTTCTGGTCGCTGCTGTCGGACAGCGCCACCACCTTCACCAGGAAGTCACTGCAACGACACGAGACAGACGGAGTTCAGTCACTTATTTCAACTCAAATAAATGATTGTTTCCCCCATTATTGTCCAATTTGTTTATTTTCTTTCCCTATTTGTTCCAATTTTTTCACCCAGTTTCCCCATTTTCCCCAGGACTTTATTTTCCCTCTTATTATTTTTTTTAAAATAATTTTCCCAATTTCCCCCCCCCATGCTTGCCCATTTTCTATTACGATTTATTATATTCCGCCACATTTTCCCCTCAATTTCTTTAGTACACACCTTTTCCTTATTTTTGCCACTATTTCTCCCTCTTTTCCTCTATTTTCCCCCCAATTTTTCACACATTTCTTGACATTGGAGATTAACTCTATGTTGTACATGTGCAGATCTCCCACACATTATTGTTACGTTTTCCGGTTCCATATGACAAATAATTTTTGTACAAGTATCGGAAAAAGTATCAGCATTGAAAAAAAGCTAACAGTACCCCAGTACCCATTCACATACATGTGAATGAACTTGTCGGAGTTTCTAATCTCTGAGTAATGACTTTACAGAGTCTACTTCATTCCAAAAGTATATTTTATGTCTGTATTTCAACTTTATGAATAGTATTACCCCATCAAAGTTTCATTCCAACTAATACTGTTTATAATCCATTAATAGTGTGAAAAACAAATGTTGATATTACAGACGTGACCAGGATACGAAACATATTCTTATAAATGTATAAAATGTAAATTCAGGTTTTTATTCTTTTGAATATGCTCAGCAGGTTTAGATTTATGTCTGCAGTAGTTAAGGTGTGTGTGATACTGAATGACACCTGGGGTCAAACAAGCATATTCAATTGATTATGTTGATGATCAATCAAAGTATACCACATTACAACACACCCGCAGAACCAAAGTGCTTTCCATAAGAGCAGTATACTAAAAAACTATGTCAACACCAGAGAGAAAAAATGACTATAAAATACAAAATATAGAAGACATATGTGCAATAAGCAGGTAAAAGCAGTTCTAAACAATCTAGCTTTAAACAGGAACCGATCAGTAGTGCGCGCATACAGTATCTGTGAACTAAACGCACCCATAAAAGGTGAAGAAGCAGTAATGTGAAAGAAACGACTTTCTGTCTTTCCACAAGAAAGCCAATACAAATGAGTGAATGACAGACATTGCTGATCCTGTGTACCAAAGTCAGTTCAGTTTTACAAAGGTCATTCTAATCCAGGATTTCTTCCCGGTTCTCCTGCTTCGTGTTTTATCGTCAATGAGCGACATTTCCCTCTCAGATCGATGCCGTCGTCTCTGATGGTTCGATTTGTGTGAAAAGTGAAGTCGATGTGTTTAAAGGGCGTGTGGTTGTTGTTATTGTGTTTCTGATTATCATAGAGTGAGGAACAGCAGCTGCGGCACAAATTATCCTCAAAAACATTTACAACCACATCAATAACAGACATCAGTACAGCAGCCTGCCACAGGAACACAGGCCTCACTAAAGCCTCATTTACACCGAGTACGTTATGTCCACAGTCCGTTTGATGCACGTCTGCCATAACAATAGGAATTAAATCAAATTAGTCTGCTGGTTCAGACCAGTCCACCATGTCTTCGGCTCTACGGCAGGAATACGCAGCCATTCTATTTTTGAACGGGCGCCGGATCAATGGCTTTTTTCTACAGTGCAGTAGTTTGTTTATCCTGCATAATGAGCCATGTGCCCGACAAAAGGAAAAACCCAGGATAGTTGACTAGTTTTAAAATTAACGTCAAGACGGAACTGCTTCTCCGTGTTTCGGTGGGACAATAAATAGTGTAACACCACTTCAGCACAACAGAACAACAAGGACAAAGTTCTGTCCGAGACCCGCGTCTGTTCTGCACATATTCAGCTGAAATGAGCGAGCTAAAGTCTGGTCTCTGCACCGAGACCCATCGCACTCCTTTCTTTTTCTCTCACACAAACTCGCTACAATCTGAAACTCCAGAACCGAGAGCATGTTTGCTTCAAACGTCGAATGAGGACGGTGATGACAGGAGGAGTCATATTTTTAACTCTTGCTTCCCTCAAAGGGGGCATGGCTCAGAAAAGGTTCCAGGATGTTGCTTTCCTTTATAGCAGGGGTTTCCAAACTTTTTGTCTCCGAGGCCAAAATGAAAATGCTAACAAGCTACATTAAAACAAACATTGACAATGGCAAAAGCCTGGTTTTAGTAGAACAAAATGAACAATTGCAGACACAAAATTGCAGCAATATAGTGCAAACTGCTTATACTAGTGAGATAGTGAAGAGACATGAAGCCGGTCTATGGACATTATTAGCATATTCATGTGTCGGTTGCAGCTCGTATGTTATCAAGGTGTGAGTCAGTCAGTGACCTCTGAGTCAGACTTGTTGAGGGTCATGACACTAAAAGTCTGCTTACAGATGTAATTAATATATTTGTGATATATAAATGAGAATTTCATTATCATCATTGCTCAAATAGAAAAAGGCCTCTAAAAGTTTTATTTATATTCCAGCATTCATTTCAACTCATTTTTAAAATCCACCAAAGCAGCAGCAAATTAATACAATATAAATAACAATAATAAACTAGGACTAAGCCAGGCTTAAACTGGCAATATCAGGGCTAAAGCCGGACTGAACCACATCTAAACCAGACCAAAGGCCTAGTTCAGAATAAGGACCAACCGAACTAAGACCAGTGCTTCTCAAACATGAGACTGAGCAGACTCAGTCTCAGCGCCGGCTCCAGAACAAACTGACTGAGGGTGCATTCGAGTTTCAAAAGGGTGCAAATAGAGTTTCTCGCCATTAAAATACATTGTGATGCCATTAAAACTGAGGGGGCAAACATTTTAAAATGAGGTTGCAACCCCCATATATCTGGGCTCAGTCTTCACAGCTGAGCGGACAGAGGGCTGACCAAACAGCTGTGGAGCCACTGTTCTCATGTCCAGACCTGGCGCATTATGATAAAACTCAATGATTAGCTCTTATGAGATGGCGCACTCATGTTTGCATTCTCGTTAACTCCAACCATCACAAAGAAACATCTCTGCTGCACATTTGTACCTTTCCCACAAATGCGGATCGACTGAAGTCCAGGAGAAAGGAAGCTAGCGATAGCGAAGTTTAACGTGTTGACCAGTTAACACACATGCTAGCTGGTGTTTCCCAAAACTCACGCGCCATCGGATTCATCACTTGCTTTGCAAAACTATCCAAAAAGTTGTCTCTTACCATTAAGTTGCTGGTCAGGCTCTTTGTAAGACAGGGAAGCACAATGTCCATCTACCGCGGACTGCGAAGAGTCCCGTTAAGTAATCTAAGCAAGACTCCAAAAACACGATGCATAGGTCCAACGATAAGCCTCCTGTTTTCTTAGTTAAAAGTTTGTTTAATAGTGCCGTGGTTTCATTTGAGCCGCTTTGGCAGGTTACGGGTCGCAAAGCCGCAGACACACTGCTCGGCAAAGTAGCGAGAATGCGCGGATAAGGCCAAAAAACTATATACAGTATTTATGGAAAATGAGGCGCAGGCCAATGTAATTTGGCCCGCGAGCCCCACTTTGGGCACCCCTGATTTATAGAGTTCAGGATCGTAATGTCATATAGCTAAGCATCATGGGATTTGCAGCAATAAGATTTTAAAAGTAAAATACAGGAGTTACTGTTCACACTAAAACATTTGGACATTACAGCGAGTTACTTAGATTTAGCAGTAGTGACTCAGCAGCTGATGGAGTTTTGCACTTTAAACTGTTTTTAACTCATGTTAGTCTATGGAAAATGTAGTACACACAAACATGGCAGATCTCCATGGTAACATATATGTTAGTCTGGAATGGTTGTATCTGCCCAGTCTGGAGTCAGCCGTGTCCTTAATTTTGTCCCAGTTCATTGAAAGCCTTTGCGAAACCCCTGCGACAGAGTGTTGTTCAGCGCTCAGACCTGGACGCAGCCGCCACCCGGCTTCCGCTGCGGCTGAAGGTGACGTGTGTGGCGTTGGTGGTGAATCGGGTCAGAATGCCGTCGGGTTCTCCCTCCGGAAACGTGTGGATCTGCACCGTGTTGTTGGAGCTCGCCGTCACCAGTTTACCATTCTGCACAGAAACAGAGAGGTCACTGTAATGCCTTCCTTTTGGTGACCCACCGACTCCCCGCAAAAAAACAACAACTAAATAACGACAGGAGCAGAGAGGAGGTCACGGGTTCAGACCTTCAGAGCCAGGGAGTGGGCCTTTTCTCCGACTGTGATGAACCGAGGATCGTCGTCGTCCAAACCTTCCCAGATTCGGACGTCTCCATCGTTTCCACACGTCACGATGAACCTGGAGGAACATTTCACCATTACACCAAACAACAGGCTCAGACGGGGCTTCAACATGATTATTCTGACGTCTAAAACGCTCAAAGACGGGTTACATTCGGTACGTCCACATTATTCAGGCCACGCTGCATCCGACCAAAGGCTAAAAAATGTATTATTTTACTAAATCAACAGTGCTCATTGCAGTAAATATCTCAATAGTAAAAATGCATTTGTAAATATAATATAATCATCAGTGCATTTTAACATGAGCAGAAAATTCATAATAATTGAAATGTATTAAAGGTCCTATATCAAACAAAATCGACTTTTTTGAGTTTTTAACCATGTTGTTATGCTATTTCCTTATCAAAAACACCCCCAGAGCGGTTTTTGGCTTCATTCACGCAGTTCTAAGTAATCCTCCTGAATCCTGCTCTCTGAGCAGCTGCTGGAAAACGACTGAGTTGTGACACTCGGACGTATTTTACGTCATAGTGTCAAACAGGAAGGGCCAGACCTCTGTAATGTAACGCCTTACGGCCTGATTTTAAATTAGAAAACAGCTTTTTCATTATTTTTGTTATCGATGCTCCCGCTCTGAAAACACGTTTTTCCCCTTTTCGGACACCATAGCGCACCGCGGAGCTAGACGCACGTGCGTAATGATGTTGTTCTCCGAGTCTGTTGACGCTGCTTCGAAGTAAGCAGGGAAACATCGGCCCAATCTCAATTCTACCCCTTAGCCCTCCGCTTCGCCTTTCCCCTCCGTTTTACGCGTTCACGAGAGACGAGTCGTCAATTAAAACAGTCCATTGTTATAAACGTGTCAGTTCTACGTTTTCCCTTTGCTGCTGTGAACGCTCCGCTGGATTGGCTTGGAGTTTCTTTCCAAACTTGCGATACGTCGCTATTGTCATGACACACGGGGTTCAGTGCCTCGCTGCTGCGCCTGCTGCCGCTGTGCTCTGAGCGCGGGTCCGAGGCTGTCTGTCCCCGGTCTGAGCGCACCTCTGCAGCCTCCGCACAGGCCCGGGGCTCAGAGCGGAACCTGCGGCTGCCTGTCCCGCCCTGAGCGCACTGTGAGCGGGGCTACCCCGTCCCCGCTATGAGTGCGCTATATGAGCGGATCGGCTGATCTCTCGCAGCTTTGGCTAACGGGCTGCAGCCACAGCGACCCGCGGTAGAAGCAACAACACACGGACAGGGGGAAGGAGAAAGTAGCGCAGGATGAAGCAAAAATAGATGAAAAACTGTAGGGTTTGAGCTGAGACCGAGTCCTGTTGTTTGTTGTTACAAAACAGCATCAGTCTGTTATAAGTTACAGACACTTGTTGAAAAGTACAAATGTTACCATTATATTTTAGAGGATGCCAGGCAGGCTGAGTGCCAGCAGGAGCCACAGTATATTTGGAAACTTGCTTTATTTAATACATATTTTTTCTTGGGAAAACTAACAATGTGTCTTTTTTGATAAAGTTTATCGTAAGCACATTCATTCCTTGCTTTTCCCCAACACACAGATAAGTCAGGTATCGATAAGAGAATCGATAAAGAATCGCATCGATAGGTAAAATTATTGATGGTATTGATATCGATAAAATCTTATCAATTCCCATCCCTAATTACAACATAATCATTAATTGCAGCCCTAAATCAACAGTTACAGCTACATGAGGGTGAAATCATTATTATACTTGTATATCTTTATTCAGTGATTTTGATACAAGGCATTAATCTCGACGGGAACTCAAGTGGACTGTGCGCCTCTTTTTATGACGCTGCCCCTACAGGCCAAAGCTGCAACTGCACTTAAGGAAATGCAACAAGCCTCTGCTAACTGTGCTATGGTAATACAATTCACAGTGCAGAGGCTCCACTCGAGTTCGGACCATATCATCTCGAGGTCCGCATCCGGACCTGAGTCCGGAGTTTGAGAAGGCTTGCTCTAGTGTTATCGGCTGGATATTGGAAGGAGAGCTTTTCTACTGTGTTTATAAGCTCTTGAATTGACTAAAAGTGGCTCGCTCGTGCTCATTTTGTCATAAGTGCAGTTCACTGTTTTTCAACTCGCTGGAAAAATGTAAAAACTTCTTTGTGAATTAAACAGAAATAAAAAGGTGACGGGACTCTGAGATTCACTCAGAGACGACCACCACAGCGTTTGAACGAGGACCGAGGTATTTTGTCCACAACTTACTAGGGTTTAATAGGGTCGCAATACTGCTATCGAATATCAGAGCCGATACTGGAAAAAAAACATAGGAGCATTTCGACGTCCGCGCAGTTATATCTCACTTAACTGCGCTGACGTCAAAGTGCTCCTAAGATATTATTACGGTACCTTTTTATCCGCTTAGAAAATCGACATGTTTAATTTTGTGTAACTAGACTTGGATCGTGTAAAGGCTCACATAACTGTATTTAAATAGGGGAAACGTGGAACAGATTGGTAGCTTCTAACTTCACCCCAGTTTGGCGCTATACTTGGGAGAGGCTAAATGCTAACAACATTTGTGTGACTGAGCGCACACACAAAGACCAGACAGGTACACATCAACTAGTCTAAGCCAGTGGTTCCAAAACTTTTTGGAGCCGTGTACCCCCTGAAGCTTTGGGTGACGAGTCGCGTACCCCCTACTTTGACGCGACAGAAAACACTGGGAATATCACATGTAATTAGGCCCGAGCGGCCTGCCGTCGCAAGGGCCTATTGTAATCGCAACGCAGTGCGCAGAGCGCACTGTACCTAGGTGCGCGGAGCGCACGAAAACAGCGCGAAGCGCTGTCCCCATGTCAAACGTAAACTCACCGTGTAAAACAGTGACTGCCCACACCTCTGGTGTGGGCCCTGTATACTTGTTATTGCAGGAAAATGAATGGGGGTATATGGCCAACTGTCATACGGAAGTGGATGACCTCCGAGCCCCACGGCTGCGTGGGGTGGTTGAGAGCTTTCCAAAAATGTATAATATGTTGTCGTCGCGAAAGCGACGATATTGTTTTTGCAAAAAATATTATTAGGCCCGAGCGGCCTGCCGTCGCAAGGGCCTGTTGTAATCGCAACAGTTTGCCGTTTGTGCCCGTTTTCTGTTTGCTAGAAGCCACCATGTGGCCTCCATGTGGCTTCTAGCAAACAGAAAACGGTATTTCTTATGGTTTTCTTTCAAAAATCTCTTGTTCTTGCCACTCTGCCATAAGAACCACACCAAGAAGCCTATGATGACCCTGGATGAACTGCAGAGAGCTACAGCTCAGGTGGGGGAAACTGTACACAGGACAACTATTAGTCGTACACTGCACAAATCTGGCCTTATGGCAGAGTGGCAAGAACAAGAGATTTTTGAAAGAAAACCATAAGAAATACCGTTTTCTGTTTGCTAGAAGCCACATGGAGGCCACATGGTGGCTTCTAGCAAACAGAAAACGGGACTTCTTATGGTTTTCTTTCAAAAATGCCACTCTGCCATAAGGTCAGATTTGTGCAGTGTACGACTAATAGTAGTCCTGTGTACAGTTTCCCCCACCTGAGCTGTAGCTCTCTGCAGTTCATCCAGGGTCATCATAGGCTTCTTGGTAACAGCTCTGGTCAGTGCGGTCCTTGTTCGGTCAGTAAGTTTAGGAGAACAGCCGGGTCTTGGTAGGTTTGCAGTGATGCCACACTCTTTCTATTCCTGGATGATGTATTTAACTGTACTTTGAGAGATGTTCTGTGTGCTTTGGAAATGTTTTTATAACCTAACCCAGCTTTATACTTCTCAATAACTTTATCTCGGACCCGTCTGGTGTGTTATTGGACTTCATGATGTTGTTTAGTGACCAATACACTCCGACCATAGCTCTGAGGCCCTCACAGAACAGCTGGAATTATACTGGGAGTAGATTACACACAGGTGGCCTCTATTTAATGGTTAGGGCAAGGTGTGAACATTCTGCAGTCATTAGGAATGTTATAAAGGCAATTTAATGCACTCCGAAAATGCGTTATGAATACTTATGCACGCCCCACTTTTCACTTTTCTATTTTTTGTAAAATAACAGAATCATGTATCATTTTGCTTTCACTTCACAGTTGTCTGTTACTTGTGTGTGAACTTTCAGTAAAAAATTCAAAATAAAATCTTTATGTTTAGGGTTGTAAACATAACAAAATGTGAAAAAAGTGAAGCGCTGTGAATACTTTCCGGATGCACTGTATATAATTCATAATTGATCTGTAACATCATGACAATAAAATATGATTTTATTGATCTTACAATGGAGTCAATTACATTTTTCACTCAGAGAAAGCCACTTTTAAGAAAGTCGCTTGGTATCGGTTAATATCGGGTATCAGCAGATACTCAAACCCCAGTATCGGTATTGGGAGCAGAAAAGCTGGATCGGTGCATCTCTACTATTAAACGAACACTACAAACATCATGTGCATATGCAGCGTACACCTATCGGCCCAATTTTTGTAATTAAATACTTATTAGCCATTATTTTTATGTTTTGATTGTTGTATTACCCCTGTATAGCCGCTAGTGGTCATACCGCCTTTGCTATGCCCAATCCCGTCAGATCTTGGAAGCTAAGCAGGGAAGGGCCTGGTTAGTACTTGGATGGGAGACCGTTTGCTAACACCAGGAAGCCTAGCGAATGTAGTGAGTGAGTGAGTGGTTGGTGGTGGTCGGAGGGGCCGATGGCGCAGACTGGTTGCCTCGCTTCCGTCAGTCTACCCAGGGCAGCTGTGGCTACAACAGTAGCTTACCACCACCAAGTATGGAGTGAATGAATAATGACGACAGTGTAGCGCTTTGAGAAACTTGGTAATACAGGCTTGTAAAGCGCAATACAAGTGTAAGGCATTATTATTATTATTAGTCTCCATTAGAAATCAATGCACTTTAGACACGTTAAAAACAACTTTAGAGCCTGGTGCCAAAATTTTTGGAACTTTCTACATCTAGATATTCCTCCTGCCATAACGCTGGGTTAGGCACAATAAAAGGGACCAGGCTGGTTTTCGTAAGAATTTTGTTTTTCAAAATCTCGTATACTAATGAGGGCCGGAGTTTGATTGACAGGCCGTTAGCATGAGAGCTAATGGCACGGGAGCAACTACGGCCGAACTCTACGCCCCGTGAGGTCCGAGTCTACAGTGACGAACCTGCTCTTTGGCCCTTTTTAGGAACATGCTCCGTCACAGCAGGGGAGGAGGAGTCTGTAAATCCGCCATGATTTCCCCTCGAACGTGGTCATTGTGGTAAACGGGGAGGAGTGACGAATGATGGTCTATTAATAATATGTCTATGGTCCACAAACAAGGGATACTTTTCTATGAAAGCAGTCGAGTAATGCCTTTGTTTTCCAAGAAATGTAGATTTGTTGACATTGGAGACCTTCATTTTTGTTCTTTCGATCTGGCCCAAAACTGACTGATGATAAACAGACTCACTTCCCGCTGTCGTCGAAGCAGACCTCAGTGTGTCCCTCCGAGTGTCCGTAACGCATCGGCTTCTTCTCACACGGCATCTTTCCCTGAAACTGGACAAAACAACTCTTCAATCCAGACTAGGGCTTCTGATACCACTGCTTTACGGTACAGATAATTCAACAATATGTGATACAGGTGTGCAACATTGTGATAATGATATTATTGTGATGTTATAATAAACTGTTTCAATCAATCAATCAATCAATCAATCAACATTTATTTGTAAAGCACTTTACAAAGACAACAGGAAGACCAAAGTGCTTCACAGAAAGATAAAAACTATTAAAACTATTAAAAACACAAAATTATTGAACCCAAGACAACTCTGTCTGTTCCATTTCATTTAAGCTGTGAAGAATTTGTTTTTTGTCAAAGAATAAATCAGCTGCAAAACAAGGCTAAAATGGAATTGAATTGAATGAGAACTAAACCTGAACCTTTGCACACGAGTTGCATGTGTTTTTTGTTTGAGGCAGAGTTTGTAAAGATATGTGCATCTCGGTCTGAAAACTGATGAAGGGGTTTCTGTGATATATAGCGGCTTCTTGTGATATGGATATTGCATCATCTAAAATTGAAAAAAACAATATGTTTTGAGATATATATTGTGCAGCCCTATATTTACAGTATAGATAAGGATTATTTTGGTCATGGATGAACATGAATCGCTTAGCTGTGACAGGTCAATGGTTTTCCCACATAAAGCTAAGGCGGCGCCGCTTGATGACATGTAAATAAAGTAAACTCAAAGTGAATGTTTGTGGGAGGCTCTATAATCTCCGGCAAATCTCTGACAATGTGTGAAGCGCTTTGGATGACTGGTGTCATGTGAAAAGGGCATACAAAATAAACTTCCATTCCATTTACAAAAATAGTCAGTACAAGTTTGTGTGAATATTTGGAAGCTAAGAACCTCTAAAGTTCTGCCACTGAGCTGTAATGACAGGAGGCTGCACTGGCTCTGACTGGGACAGGGGATGTTTACACAGACATAATGTTTATGAAATGTATAATGTACATTACAAACCATACCCAAAGTCTGAAAACAAAGTGTGTTCTCATCACATTTGTCTGTGTACACCAGAGAACGATTCATCGATTGCCAAAATAGTTGCAAACTATTTTAATAACCGATTAGTTGTTGATTAATTGTTATGTTGTTTCAGCCCTAGTATTGGCTATACTGCATTATTCAATATCTAAAAGACCATCAAACAGAAAGCTAATGCCCATTTATTCCATAAAAGTTCCTGTTTCTTATAATCTTTTATCATTTATTTGAGCTGGAACAACAAAGCTTTTGCTACTGCCACCAGAGAAAACATAATGTGCAGAAACAAATGTTTCATTTAACAGACCCAGCCCTAGTCTCCACTGTGCACTCCTTTTTTCTTCATTGAACATTCAGCAGTTTTATATCATTTGTATTTTTAATGCCCTTTAAGACAATACAAATGAGCCTCGACTACGGCTGTGAACGTAGTCGCATCAGAGGCGGGTAGTACTCAGTTACATTTCCTAAAGTACATGTACTTGAGTAACTTTTTGAAAAAAATTGTACTTCGTAGAGTAGTTTTATCATATAATAAGTTATTCTACTTCAGTAATATCTGTACTCTTACTTGAGTAAATATTTTGGCTACTCTACCCGCCTCTATGTATTAGGTTACATGTTAACTGTGCATCCTTGACTATCAAATCAGAATCAGAAATAAACACCAAATAGGTGTGCCAAAGTAAGGGGCACAAAGTAAGTGTCAGTCACTGCTAAAGTCCAAACGAACCCACTGCTCTGGCCCAGTTTGGTTTGGGTTTATTTTGAACCATATCATATATCGACCATATATCGATCTCATATATCTAACATGTATATAATATCTAGCTAGGGCAGAGCTTTGTCCGTGTGTCCGCCCCAAACACGAGCAGCTTCCTTCATTTAAACTCTGTCAAAGACCCTCACACAGCGGCTTTAACCTGCTCCAGTCTGTCCCTCACGGCCCTGACTCTGACTCTTAAACATTTCCTGAAGGAATCAATCTCATGAAGTCCATAAAAACAGAAGTTAATGGGGTTAAACTCACGGCTCTCTCCGGAACAATCTCCCGCGCTAAGACGAAAACAACGGAAGCAACGTCATTGCTCCCGCCGGCTGCGTCATCACGTCTTCTACGCCACCCGGAAGTTTTGGTTCCTGGAATCTGCAGCTCGAGCACACCAGGAAAACACCACCAAAACATCACTAAGACGTTACCATCAACAGAACCAGGAGCGCAGCATGGAGCCTGGGGCCGAGGACGAACCGGAGCCGATCACACTGAAGTCGGTGAAGAACTTCAGGTACATGCTCCTCTTGGGCTTGTTTTTTTTTACAGCATTGGAATCATTTCTAGCATTTGCAGTAATGTAATAAAATCAGTCATAAAGATGCTTAAGATCTTTGGGATTCCTGCTGCATTCCATTGTAAATAAACAAATGTCTATTTTTAAATCACGAGGCATTTATAAAGCTCCCATATTACTTTATTTATCCCTCATGTGGCAATTCATTTAGAGCTCACTCATAGATAATAATGATGAAGACAGCAAGTAGGGGTGGGCAGTCGTTCTATATATTTTTTTGTATATCGTTGTGGACACGATTTAATTTATGTCACGCTCAGCTCCATCAGAGCAGCATGACTGTGTAGGACACAGGGGCAGCTGCTTTTAAAGTAAAATGAAGGATGTAAACTGCTTGAGTAGATCATATTTGCGAGGAAATTAGTATGCTGTTAAAAAGAAAAACGGAATAAAATATCACTGAATTAATCATCCCAAGGCGTAAGGCTGGGATTTGGAAGTACTTTGTCCATTGTCAGTTATATCATTAAATATATCGTTATCGTGATATTTCTTTTTTATAGATTGTCGGCCATATCGCCCTGCCCTAGCAGCAAGGAATATGTTTAGGACATGATCAGCAAAGCTAGCTTTGTGTTGGCTTTTGTAGAGATCTTCTGGTCACAGTGAGCAGACAAGTCTATACTTTCTGTTGCCAGCAGTGATTGAAGGAATTGTGGCAAATTTAAGACCTTATGTTTTATTAAAAAGTACTACATTTATTCCAGAATACAGCCAAAAACAGTCAGTGGCACTTAATTTACTGGAACGTTCAGACGATACTTTGGTGCTATATTGTGCAGTCTTATAATGTGTATTATAAAACTGTTCTTCCCAATGGTCCTCCTCACTTCTCCTCTCTCTTCTCTCACTCTCCTCTTTCACTCCTCTTTCCTTTCTCTCACTCCTCTTTCACTCTCCTCTCCCCTCTCTCTCCTCAGGGCGTTCCCAGTGCCGCAGGGCGACCGTCTGGGCGGCTGTCGGAGCGTTCGGGAGTTTGAGAAGCTGAACCGCATCGGAGAGGGCACATACGGCATCGTGTACCGCGCCCGTGACACCCGCTCTCAGGAGGTGGTGGCTCTGAAGAAGGTTCGCATGGACAAGGAGAAGGACGGCATCCCCATCAGCAGCCTCCGCGAGATCACGCTGCTGCTGCGCCTGCGCCACCCCAACATCGTGGAGCTGCGCGAGGTGGCGGTGGGCGCGCAGCTGCACAGCCTCTTCCTCGTCATGACGTACTGCGAGCAGGACCTGGCATCGCTGCTGGAGCACATGCAGAGCCCGTTCTCCGAGGCGCAGGTCAGCAATTTGGATCCATTTATATTGCTGCATTTTAGGTAACGAGTACAGTTCCGACCTCCAACTGGAAAAAATCCCTGGGAGCCCCTCGAATTGGTAATTTACAACATCGTAAAGAGTCTGAGATGATCAGAGTGTACGACTCAAAGTTCAGATATGAAATAGTGGAGACATTTTGTAAAACAATAGATTAGATTAGATTAGATTAAACTTTATTGTCCCTTGTGGGAAATTTGTCTTGCGCTCACAGCTGCTTGAATTAGACAACATAGTTACATACAATACAACATAGTAGGCCACAGCACAGAGAGTCCATGTTTCTAACAGACCTCAAAGTGGTGTGGCTGCATTATTACACTGAAGAAAGAACAGCCAAAAACACAACACTCATGTAGAGACAGTTTAAAAACAACTTAGAATAAAAGGACATTAGTGGCAGTAAGTAATGTCCGACTTGTTCAAAAGACTCACCGATGTGGGGACGAAAGAAAGCTTAAAGCGGTTATTGTTGTATTTAAGCGCCCTGAGGCGAGAACCTCATATTCCCCGTTCAGTAAGTGGCCAGGATTTGTGATGATTTTCCTTACCTGATCAATAAACGTTTACTTCACTGTATCGATGATGGTACAGCGAAGTAAAGGCAACTCAACTTTATTTATACCGAGCATTTCGTACACAAGGCAACTCAATGCGCCTTACAAAAGAAGATATGCAAAATTACAATCAGGTTAAGTTAAGGCAAAGCACATATATAGAAACATCAAGACATGGGAAATACACGAAGACTGGCCATTGACCAAGCTGCGGGGCTGAAGAAACGTGTTGAGGCAGACGCAGAAGGACGGGAGGGGGTATGTGTGTGCAGTTATTTACAGTCTGAAAGTCGGTGCAAAATATGACCCAGAGAGCCCAGTCCTTATCAAGTTTAGCTCCGTGGCTTGGCCTTGAAGGGAAGTGTTGACGGCGTAGGAGAGATAAGAGGTCCAGCTGCTTCAAATCTCCTCTCTCAGGAGGAAGAGAATTATTCCAGCAATAGTTCATACATTTATAATTAATTAGCTTTTACTTGTCTCAGCTTTAGTTCACTTCTCCAGAGCCGGTAGTTGCTTCACAGTTCAACCCTTTCCCTCCCAAAATATAGTCCAACTATTGTCCGTCTCCACAGCGAGCTGCCAGGTCGGTGTAATTCCATCACTCGGTCACTCCCTGCTCCAAAGTGCTTGTTAATTTCATTCGACAGCAGCATGGTCCGATTGCAAGCTGCTGTCATTCCAAAGTTCCGATAATCCAGGCCAGTCCATCCAATAAGCAGGTCCCTGTTATCAAGAGTCCAAATAAGTAAATATCTTTGATGTGTCCGACCGACAGGACCGCTAGGCAAACGACATCCATCACAAACCGAGCTGTGACAATCCAGTAAGGGAAGACGACCTCCTCCGTGGCCTCACTTTGTGAAAGAAACGTATCAATTGCGCTGAGATTCCAGTTAATCAATTCCATAGTTTAGCGGTTCGTGAGGACAGAAAGCAGGTGGTCCAAGAGGAAAAATAAAAATCAGACGAGACATTCGCAGAGGCAACAAAAAAGCACGAAAGCCAGGAGAAAACACGTCCGCACTCGACAGAGACAGGAGAAGCTGAGCTTTGCTTGGTTACAGTTAGCATCATATTAGCTGACTGTTGGAGCATTAGCCATTTTGTTTATCCAGCTAGAACAAACTGAGGACGTAAGTCGTAATTTTTAAGTGGGAAAAATCCAAGTTCCCAGTCACCTGGAATGCAACATTAAGGGAAATATTATTATATTAAAGTGAAATTAAGCCAAATATAGAATCCAAACAAAGTCAATTATTCTAAATGCTAAACATTTTACAGTGGGGCGTCCCAAGTTGTTGGTCTGGTGATTTTAGGAGTTTGGGAAACCCTGCTTTTCACAACTTAACCATACCTGTGCTTTCGTTACCATCACAATCCTCAATGCTCTAAGACTCTTCCTGAAACTCTGACGCGAATGGTGCTTCTCTAACTCCTTCTTTCTGAAAGTCCTTGTGTGGTGCTTCTCTAATGGTGCGTACAGACCAAACGCTGACACGCCACCAACTTCCATGTTAACCCTATGTAGACGCTTCGACACGCGTCGAAATGTAAGCAAAGATGTCCGCGCGTATGAAGCGTTCCAAATGTGAGCAGATGAGGATTAACGGGCGTCAAAACCAGTGAGAACAGCGCGGTACAGAGCAGGGATGCCCCGCCCACTGCTTCATGCACTCAAGTAATCACAATCTACACGTGCGTTCATTTACGCCTTGTTAACCAATCAGGGACTGGGCTCAAATAGTGAGCACAAGCGTCACCTGTTACCTGCAGCAGTGGAGCAAAAAGGGCAAACGCAATATATGCCTTTCATAGGGGCACCAATAGTGATGTGTTCTTTTAAACAGTCTATGTGTGTCGGTCGTGAACGATCCGGCTCTTTTGAACGAGTCTTTACAGTGAACGATATGAACAGGTTCGCGGTGGTGAAGTGTTTTTTTTTTATTCCTCTTTGGGGGAGGGGCGTCACTTTAGTTGTGCTTATTTTGCGAAACAAAAGTCACTGCTGGAGTGGGGCAGAGAGGAGTGCAGAGGGACTGTCATCTCCACCCCCCACGAGGAGCTCAAAGTGAGCATAAGGCAACAAGTTTGAGAAATAAAAGTCCTAATGAAATAATAAACACAGTTACAGAGGAGATCGCGTTGACGCTTGCGTTGTTTTCTCCCCTCTTGTGCGAGGGAGAGAGAGGGAGAGGAGGAAAAGTTACATGAATGAAGCAACAGAAGCTTAATCGGGCCGTGTGATTGTTTTTTGTGATAACAAACTCCATAGAGGGAAATATCGATGTTATATTGTGTGAAATAGTGACATTTTCGTTAAAATAAAGTCAATTCAGAGGGTATTTATTTTCTTAAATAAAAAAGAAACAACCATCAAAGAGCCATGTGTGTATGTGTGTGTGGGAGGGGGGGTAGTTGCGGTAGTTGCGCCCCTGACCTGCAGCATGGAGGAGAAGTTGATCATGGCGGTTTGCACTCGGCCTGAGTTGTATGACACGCCTCCTAATTATGACGCTTGCAAAACTTCACGCGCAGCAAACAGGCGTTTCTCACGAGTGTGAAGCGGAAATGTTTGGCGTCCAACTAGAGGCTGACGGAGCGTGGACGCACGCTCGGTCTGAACGCACCTTAACTCCTTCTTTCTGAAAGTCCTTGTGTCTGACGCGAGTGCTTCTGTATCTCCTTAGGTGAAGTGCATCTGTCTGCAGCTGCTGCGTGGACTGGACTATCTCCATCATAACTTCATTATCCACCGTGACCTGAAGGTGTCCAATCTCCTGCTGACGGACAAAGGCCAGGTAAAGATCGCTGACTTCGGGCTGGCGCGCACCTACGGCGTGCCCCAGCCGCCCATGACGCCACGCGTGGTGACGCTGTGGTACCGCGCCCCCGAGCTGCTGCTGGGCACTAAGAGCCAGACCACGGCCCTGGACATGTGGGCCGTGGGCTGCATCCTGGCGGAGCTGCTGCTGCACAAGCCGCTGCTGCCCGGGGCGTCAGAGATCCAGCAGCTCGACCTCATCGTGCAGCTGCTGGGCACGCCCACCGACGCCATCTGGCCCGGCTTCTCCCTGCTGCCCCTGGCCACGCAGTACAGTCTGCGCAAACAGCCCTACAACAACCTGAAGAGCCGCTTCTCATGGCTGTCTGAGGCCGGGCACCGCCTGCTCAACACACTGTTCCTGTACCAGCCACAGCGCCGCGCCAACGCCACCGACTGTCTGCAGAGCTCCTACTTCAAAGAGAAGCCTTTACCCTGCGAACCCGAGCTCATGCCCACCTTCCCCCACCACCGCAACAAGCGGCCAGCGCCCGTGCACGAGGGCAGGGCCAGGCGCTCCACCTCGGGGCACGAGGGTGGGGCCAAACGCAGTAAGGTCTGAGTCTGGCCTGGACTTGACTACAGCAGCGAGGAGCTAAACCAGTCCAGGTGTGGACTTGTGTAACGAGCGCAGAACGCAACGTCAGTGACCAACACCACTTTGTGTCACCTGCAGGGGTTCAATAGGAGAAACCTCAGACTCATTTTGGTGTCACTATCAGCTTCAACTGTCACTATTATTCCGATACAGATACTGGAGTCAGTATTTAAGTTGATATCTCAGACTTAGACTGTGAAAAACATTAGCTGCTGAAGCCTCATAGGGAAGTTTTCTTGCTGTAAACATAACGGAGCTTCAGTTTGCCCATGCTAAACGCTATGGGGGGGGAAGCGTCCACCGCTATTCTAGTCTATGAACTTTTAAGGCGTCTGCAAGTACCTGAACTAAAACCTGTCCAGTACCATATTGTGTTTTTGTATAAGACCCCAGTACAGACGAAGCTGGTTACTGTGTCGGTTTTTTATAGGTTCTCTTCTCAGTGAGTTTGCCTGGAATTTGATTTGTCACTCAGGGCTGGGTAAATATCAGTACTTTAACTATACTTTTTTTTTTTCTACATGCGCTTAAAGTGATTGTCTGGAAGTCTAAATGTTTTACAAATTTTATAAAATTTGCAAAATCGACAACTTGGTCCTGCATTTTGATGTAAAGTAAGTAATAATATATATATATTGTTTTTGTAAAGTCCCTCATTCCTG
Source organism: Neogobius melanostomus (assembly GCA_007210695.1). Lineage (NCBI taxonomy): Eukaryota > Metazoa > Chordata > Actinopteri > Gobiiformes > Gobiidae > Neogobius > Neogobius melanostomus. The sequence goes on from VHKM01000162.1 coordinate 134,685, forward strand.
GATCTCTGCGACTAATCAGAGTCTAGTATCCTCTCACGTCGACCAATGAGACGAGCGTTTCCTGTGAAACCAGCCTGTCAGGTCCAATCAGGAGGGAGGGGGAGGAGCTTGATCGTTGAAAATTCTGTTCCTGTTCTCATTTTGCAAACTAAAGGCTTTCTGGTTAAAGTGGGGAAGAATTAGATCGTTCACTTTGAAATTTCACCCTCTCCTCACTTTGCAAACTTAGACTTATCACTTTAATGACACACATTTTAAATGCATTTTCTTTTGGTTCTGATCATCCTAAACACAATCGGCAAACATAGTTAAAAAAAAAAGGACTAAACTCAAGTGATTTTCTTTAGAACATTGTCTTTGCTAACTCATAGGTGCACGAGTGTCTTCGAAGAACAAGTGCATAAAGGTGGCTTGCCGGGCAAAAAAAAATACCCCTGATCTTGAACTATAGAACTGAACAATACTGTTGATTTAGTCCATAGATTATGTTTCTTTTTTGCCATTTATTTGCACTGAAACAGCCTAGTAAATTCCTTCAGTGCCGTCTTTGTCCCACCAGGCGTCTTCATTTGGGATCTAGAAATAGATTAATTTCTGTACCAGTTTTCAGTGACAATACCTTCACTTTCTTCACCATACCAAAGTGGTACCATTTAGCAGTTACCCCAGTCCTGCTTCTCTACTTTGAGGGTCAAAAACCATCCATCAGTGTTTCTTTTGACAGCGTTTCCTAGATGTTTCATGTTGTCAATGAAATAAAAGGACGATGAAAAATATGAGATACAAAACGAGGCACTGCCGTCTTTATTCTAAATGTTCATGCAGTTCATATAAATTACATTTCACTTTTACATCAAACTTCACCTTTTTCTCCATTTTTTTTTGTGTGTGGCATTTTTACATACATTTTTTTTTTTAATGAAACGTAACCATTTGTCAGTTGTGTATTGCGGCCTGCAGTCAATACAGGACAAGGCTCCGGTAAATACGACAAAGAAACGGTTACAAAACTCACTGGAAACAAACGCGGCGACAAAAGGCCGTTCCTATTTTCCCCAACGCGGTTTTTTCACTCCAGAAACTGGAACAGTAAAAAGGTTCTCGTGGTTTCGTGTCGACCCTTAATCAGTGGTTCTCAACTGGTGTTTATTCTGACATTTTCATTCAGTTTTTTCCCTTTTCTTTTCACTGAAATGTAAGATTCTAGTCCAATTACTAGGGCTGGGTACCGTTAAACGATACCGCTATGGTACTGGAAAAAAGTTTAGGTACTACTGTTATCGGAAACAAAAAAGTATAAAATGCAGGAACTCAAACAAAAACAAATACAGTCTTGATGCTGTTGGGCCAGGGACAGCATTAAAGGGATTTTTTTCTGAATGTTTCCCCCCCAATTCTTCCCAATTTTTACATTTATTTTTTACCCCAATTGTTTCCTAGTTTTTTCTCCCCATTTTTTTATGAATTTGTGCCCCATTTTCCCCAAATTTATTTACACATTTTTTCCTCATGTTTGCTCATTTTTTATCACTAATATTTGTTCTATTTTGTCTAGGGTGACCAGATTCCCTGACTATAAAACTGGGACACTATTTGGGATTTAGTTGCATGGTCAACCAGGGAGCCATCCCACGCTAAAGGGTAAATCTGCTTGTTAATGTCTTACACCATGCACCAATCAGCATTAACATGATAGACTTGATATTTTTTGATCGGTTTCTACTTCTAATGGACATTTGCATGGCCCAAAGACATGAATTTTCAAGTGAAGTTTGTACTTTGTGTATCATATTGGCCAAAAACTGGGACACTTGGGACAGATACTGTGTAAAACTGGGACAAATGAATGGTTTTGTTGGAATGTGTGGGGACATGGGACAGAGGACTCAAAACTGGGACTGTCCCGGGTAAACTGGGACATCTGGTCACCCTAATTTTGTCCCCAATTTTTCACACATTTCTGACACTGGAGTGATATCGTATGAACTCGATATTGTATGAGGGCGACGGTGGCACAGTTGGTAGAGCGGGCCGTCTCATGATTGGAAGGTCAATTCAATCGACTGAATCTAAAATCAACTTGACATTTATATCATTGGCCTATTGTGAACTTCATGTATGTTAAAAAGCAGGATTTGTAGCTTTTAAAAAGCTTATTTAATACTCAATCATTACTTGTGGGTATAGGGCTGGGTGCCGTTATTTTTGTTTCCCGATACCTATACTAAATATTTGTCGTCAAGAACCAGAAAACAGAACAATAATGTGTGGAAGATCTGCACATTTACAACATCATTTACACATCAACATGGGGAATAATTTGGGGAAAAAATGGGGACAAGTGGGAGAAACTGAGGCAGAACAAGGGAAAAAATGGGAAAAGAGTTGGGGGCGGAAATCCTTTTATGCGAGCTGAAACAACAAAGTCACTCCCTTTAGTGCTGTCCCTGGACCGACCGCATCAAAACTTGGACCTAAAGAGACTTTTTTTTTTTGGTACCTGCTTTCGATACCGTACCTTAACTTTATTTTCTGGTATCGTCTAACGGTACCCAGCCCACCGTGGGACAATACTGTACGTTACATTATGCACAGCTTAAATCTACATTTGGGTCGTGGCCGATGGCGGATCTTCAAACCAAACCAGTTGAGAACCACTTCACTAAAACACTGTCAAATCCAAGAAGTACATTTAAAAAAAACAAAAACCTGCGTATCTCAAAATACTGCTTTAACACGTCGCAAAAAGACGCCGCTATTCCCCCCCCCCTCCCCTCCCCCCCAAAAAAAAACATCCCAAAAAAATCTGAGGCACATTCGGTGAAGGTTACAACTAAAAAGTCAGAAATACAAAGATGTTGCAGAGATACTGAGATGCTCGTATGGTTTCCAGCCATAAACAACGATAATACGACACCACTCAACGAAAGCACAATCCGATAAACGCCAGAATAAATAAAGCGAACGGGAAAACTCCTCCCTCGCCGCCATAAAAAAAAAAAAAAAAAAGTCAGTAAGAGTTTAGTGTTAGCCACAAATGTACAATATTTGGTAACAATTCCAATTGTTTTGGACCTTTTTACAGGCCGGTTTAGTCCAGTTGATTCCGCTTTAGTCTGGTCTATTTGGTTAGAACTGCCTCTCGTCTGAGTGTCCACCAGAGGGCGCCTTTTGGTCGTTTACGTTTCCCTTTTACTGCAGAAATCACCTTTGTAACACTGTTTGTAATTTAGCTTTACTGTTATAGAACTATACAGGCGGTTTAACCTGGCTCTGGTTATCGTTGGTGCCACATTCACAAACCCACAGTCCTTTTAAGGCGACACGCTGCAGGCGACCTAGCCTGGCTAACGCCAGACAAAATCACAAGTGATATTTAGTCTGGGGACCACCAATTCATTTTCTCGTAGGAGAGGTGTGGTTCACGATTGTCCATAGCCGTTTATTGGGCGCTACGAATGTCTCTCATGCGTCTACACGTAGCCATAGCCAATCGTATCATGGTATCAGATGACGTATGACGTACCTGCTGTAAACTTTTGAGCTAAACTATTTAGAACACGTTCTAAAGCTTGATCGAAAGATGGCATCGCGTCTGCTGCTGTCATGTTGGATCCGTAAATATATTTTTTTATTTTTTTAATCCCTAAACAAACTACAAGCTTTATGTCAAATAGCGCGTCATCGTCTTACCGTCCCTCCTCGTTCTGTGATTGGCGCCCAAATCCATGGAAAAAAATGTCGGCCATGGTCCCCAGGCTGTTGTGAAGTTCGAAAAGATTCGAGCGCACACAGCAGTCTGGCGTTAGCCAGGCTACAGGCGACCAGGGGAAACAATGTAATTCAGAGGTGTCCACTTTTGCTGCAGATGCAGAAGCATTTGGAGAAAACGGCCTTTAAAGTCACTACTCCCAAATAAATCTGGAGAAACAGTGACTCAGTGCAATATTTAAACATCCTATTGTGCAGCGTCTCGCCTTAAAAGTGGAAATCATTTTGACAGTGAGAAAGAGCGACCTACAGCTTTTTAAAAAAAAACATGCATGTTTCCAACATAGTCACGTGACCAGAGGGCCGGCCCCTGATTGGCTCCACACTTCCTGCTTCCGCTCATTTAAACTCTGTCCTCTCCTTGGTCGGTGCCGTTTGGACGATCCCATATTTGAATGTAGTGTTACGTTTTAGTCCAGATGTCCTGTAGCTCCTTCCCACATGCACACAGCAGACCTGAGGGCCACACTACGAAGCTGGAGGGTTAAATCTGCTTTTACCACATTACAAAGCTGGGTCGCTTTCTATTGTTGTAGATCTCTATGGTAACATGCGCTCAGGGCAAAACCTGCTCTGGACCAGGTTTAAGTCCAAAGATGAGAAGAGAATCTTCTGCAGTTTGCGGAGGGGAGAGGAGGAATCACCGAGCGGCGGCAAAAATGATTTGATAAAGTATCAACATTGTGTTTTGTGTCACTTTTTCTACACATGTAGATGACGACATAAAAATGGCTTAAAGTGATAGTCTGTAAGTTTGCAAAATGAGGAGAGCAGGAACAAGCTCCTCCCCTTCCTTCTGATTGGACCTGACAGGCTGGTTCACAGGAAAAGCTTGTCTCATTGGTCGACGCAGGAGGATACTAGACTGATTATGTAGTTGCTCAGATTCGGGAAGCAGGGACTTTACAAAAAATAATAGATATATTATTACTTACTTTACATCAAAATGAAAGACCAGGTGGTCAATTTTGCACATTTTATAAAATGTGTAAAACATTTAGAATTCCACACTATCACTTTAAATTGTAATATCGATTAACAAACTTCCCATATGCTGTTTGGTTCAGACTTGTAGAATATACTGGTGGTGACTTTAGTGATAGATTTTGATTTTCAGATGAACTGTGTCTGTGTCTCTTCTCTGATTGGCCGCTTGGCGCTGACTCCTCCTATTTCACGTGAACGCCTCACGAATCCTCAGAGGAACCCAGAGTGAACTAAACCCACTGATAGAGACCAGACTGATTCCCCTCTATATATTTTTCATACAGAGGGGGATCAGTCTGGAAGCCCCGTCACCGATGGCTGTATGTGAAAAATCCAAACGATCCCGTGTAATCAGATTAGTTCATTTGCGTCACGTGTTGTTCACGAGCAGCGTCACTCACGGGACACGGAAGTCCCTCAATTCACGAGAGAGAGAAAGAGCGAGTCTCCAGTCGGCGGTAAATGACCAAAAACACATCGACAGTCGGTTTCCTCCACTTCCTGTTTGCCTGTGTATGTATCGCCGCGGTGACCAGACTCACTCACTGGTACAGCGGTGAGGCTGGTTCCTAGGCTACTGATAACGCGCTTATCCAAAAGCTCTGTCTGGGTTTGTCGAGCCGGGTCAGAGGAACTAATCCAGGACAAGTTCAACCAGCTTCGTACTGTAGCCCTCGCTTTCTTTGGCAGTGAATTCAATCGATTCAAATTCAATCTGAACTCTTTCAAACTGTCACTGAAGTTTCGGTTTTAGTCTCATTAATTACTTTTCATGACGTTTTAGTCTATTTTTAACCACAAAAATATGACTGACTAAAATAATGATCTAATATGTTATTGGACGACATTAACACTGGCCGCTCGGCACCGACCGCCGCCTCTGCACTTCCTGCTTCTTTCTTCTTCACTTCCTCCCTGCGTTTCTTCACTTTTCGATCGTCCATTCGTCACCAATCCTCAAATTAGTTTCTCCCAAAGTTTCTGATGGATAAAATCATTTCGGTGTAAACTGGAGGGGTGTTTTTCGCGATGGTGAACGTCCCATTGAGAGCGCCCCCTGCTGTAAACTGCTGCTGCAGATTCGGTGTACAGCAGGGGTTTCTCACGCTCCTCTCGTGCTGGTGGTTTTACGCCTCGCCCTGTGGTGGCGCTGCGGCCGGTGTGTGTCCCACACGGCGACTCGGCGTGTCCGGGTGAAGCCGTCAGCTCGGAGGTCAGATGGTGGAGGTGCGGTCAGCGCCATCTGCAGGACAAAAGAAGAACACTGCAGTCCCAATCCCATTCAAAAGCTCAACAGACTCATATAAAGGGTTAAATCACAACATTGTAAACAGCCTATAGATTAAAATGGAGGTGGTTATCAGCTAAATGGCTACGGCGGTAACTATGGTAACCGTCAAAAAGCAGATTTATTACTTGCTTCATGGCTTATCTCTGTATATCCACATGAAACAGGAACGTATCTCTGTACACATACAAACTAAGTAAGTATCCTCTTACGATGGTCTCAAAGAGGTGGAAATATAACGACAAACATGTCGGGTTTCAGAACTGATAAAGAAGAAGAAGTCATGATCTCTCCCATAAAGTAACGCGAGTTTGGACACAACACTCCCACTCTCTCTTTCAATGATATAAAAAAAAAAACTGATGAAAGCCTTTCAGTGTGCATTATGTTAATCTGTATTCCATTACCGGACAGGTCTCTCACAGTGGCCGGGCTCGCTGCTGGCGGAGGCAAATAAAAGCCAGTCTCTAATACAGGCCGGGGCTAATATTAGAAACCAACGTTTTTAAATGTCTAATAGAATGCACAAAAACATTATGCTTGGAGGGAGAAGCGCCACGTTTATAAGAGAAGATTAAAATGAAGGATGTTTTTTTCTGACATCTCCATAAAACGTCTCTTTACCCTTCACAGATTTGCATCTTGTTGCTGATGAAGCTGAAATGTAATAACTGCACACCGTGATGTTTAACAGCAGCTTTACAAGTTTATCTGCAGCTCAATTGCAAGAAAAATAAAACATAAGCTATACATAAAATATTAAAACCACCAATATCTGTCAGAAAAATTGCAATTTTTTTTGGTCAAAATCGTGCAGCCCTACTGGCTGGCCAGGCTAGTGAAAGCCTAAAGAACCCTAAAAACAATTGATCCTGGAGCGTCCTGCAGGCCATCAGGATGGTACTGTAAGTAAAGGCCCTATGCTAACCACCCAAGCTGCCGCTGGGTCACTGAAAGATCAAATACGCACTAATAGAAACGTTTGAAAAGTTGCATACTCAAACACTGAAATATTGACAAAGCTTCAACTAAATCCCAAACTAAATAAAGTCATTAAACTAAATCCAGTGGGTGTCGGTACTGCACTGTAAAAGAAGCTGGTCGTACTGCACTGTAAAAGAAGCTGGTCGGTACTGCACTGTAAAAGAAGCTGGTCGGTACTGCACTGTAAAAGAAGCTGGTCGTACTGCACTGTAAAGAAGCTGGTCGTACTGCACTGTAAAAGAAGCTGTTCGGTACTGCACTGTAAAAGAAGCTGGTCGGTACTGCACTGTAAAAGAAGCTGGTCGTACTGCACTGTAAAAGAAGCTGTTCGGTACTGCACTGTAAAAGAAGCTGGTCGGTACTGCACTGTAAAAGAAGCTGGTCGGTACTGCACTGTAAAAGAAGCTGGTCGGTACTGCACTGTAAAAGAAGCTGGTCGTACTGCACTGTAAAAGAAGCTGTTCGGTACTGCACTGTAAAAGAAGCTGGTCGTACTGCACTGTAAAAGAAGCTGGTCGTACTGCCGTACTGCACTGTAAAAGAAGCTGGTCGTACTGCACTGTAAAGAAGCTGGTCGTACTGCACTGTAAAAGAAGCTGGTCGGTACTGCACTGTAAAAGAAGCTGGTCGTACTGCACTGTAAAAGAAGCTGGTCGTACTGCACTGTAAAAGAAGCTGGTCGGTACTGCACTGTAAAAGAAGCTGGTCGTACTGCACTGTAAAAGAAGCTGGTCGTACTGCACTGTAAAAGAAGCTGGTCGGTACTGCACTGTAAAAGAAGCTGGTCGGTACTGCACTGTAAAAGAAGCTGGTCGTACTGCACTGTAAAAGAAGCTGTTCGGTACTGCACTGTAAAAGAAGCTGGTCGTACTGCACTGTAAAAGAAGCTGGTCGGTACTGCACTGTAAAAGAAGCTGGTCGGTACTGCACTGTAAAAGAAGCTGGTCGGTACTGCACTGTAAAAGAAGCTGTCGGTACTGCACTGTAAAAGAAGCTGGTCGTACTGCACTGTAAAAGAAGCTGGTCGTACTGCACTGTAAAAGAAGCTGTCGTACTGCACTGTAAAAGAAGCTGGTCGTACTGCACTGTAAAAGAAGCTGTTCGGTACTGCACTGTAAAAGAAGCTGGTCGTACTGCACTGTAAAAGAAGCTGTTCGGTACTGCACTGTAAAAGAAGCTGGTCGTACTGCACTGTAAAAGAAGCTGGTCGGTACTGCACTGTAAAAGAAGCTGGTCGGTACTGCACTGTAAAAGAAGCTGGTCGGTACTGCACTGTAAAAGAAGCTGGTCGTACTGCACTGTAAAAGAAGCTGGTCGGTACTGCACTGTAAAAGAAGCTGGTCGGTACTGCACTGTAAAAGAAGCTGGTCGGTACTGCACTGTAAAAGAAGCTGGTCGGTACTGCACTGTAAAAGAAGCTGGTCGGTACTGCACTGTAAAAGAAGCTGGTCGGTACTGCACTGTAAAAGAAGCTGGTCGGTACTGCACTGTAAAAGAAGCTGGTCGTACTGCACTGTAAAAGAAGCTGGTCGGTACTGCACTGTAAAAGAAGCTGTCGGTACTGCACTGTAAAAGAAGCTGGTCGTACTGCACTGTAAAAGAAGCTGGTCGTACTGCACTGTAAAAGAAGCTGGTCGGTACTGCACTGTAAAAGAAGCTGGTCGTACTGCACTGTAAAAGAAGCTGAGCGCTGCTAAACTCCACAGAAGAAGACGAGCCTGACTGCGAGACAAACCTGAACCCAGAATCCCCCAGATACTGGCCTGTCAGGACACGAAGACAGCAGCCCAACACATACTGTAAGTACTGCAGTAGTAGGATTACCTGAGAGGCGTGTTCGGTCATGCTCAGACACAGAGACTCCAGGCGGTTGTTGATGTCGGGCTCCGTCGTCATCAGCTGTAAATCTGAAAACACAAACGTCACTTTTAACCCACGACAAAGTGACACGACGTCTGAGGAGTGAGCCAATCCACAGTGTTGGGACGATCATACTGGATTTCATTACAGAGGACTGAAGACACAAAGTGCATCCCACACATTTTTTGCTATTGAATTGAATTTAAGATTTTGCTAAAGACTGTACCCAGTTTTCTTTAGTTTGACCATTTATTGTGATGTTATTGGACCCTGACAGGAAGCGACATAGAGGCAATTTTAAACTGTTGCCGTGCCAACCATGTTATGTCAGATTATAACCTGCTGTAGAGCCAACTACAGGCTCTTTTTAAACATCTGATCAAATATTACATTTACTCTGACATTAATTATTAATTATTATTTCCCCATACACAGTGAATGCTTATTTTAAATATAAAAAAATTGTAATTTTGCCAAATACGCACTAATAGAAATGGTGAGATATATTGTTCTAATTAGGAGTTTCCCCTGTCCCACACCTGGGACACCCTGCTCCTGAGATCAGGATCCCTGGTGGTCTCAGGGCGACGGGGGCGTGGCCAGTCTGATGGACCTTCAAGGACCGTCAGCCTGGCCCCGTCTCGGAAGGAAGAGCAGCTGATGAGTGACACTTCTGATGCCGGCCAGCAGGGGGTGCCTGACCAAATGAACTCTGAAAGTTACAGGTGCTTTTGGCCTTTTATCTGTTATTTCTTATTTCAGCAGGAGATTCAGATAAAGTAGTCTTCTTTGCTGTTTGTCTGTGGAACTGTCAACAGTTTGGACCCAGAAGAAGCTTATTATGGTGTGTGACGTCACACTTAACAGCCCAATGGGAAATGAGTCAAACTGCTCTGGAACATTTTTCCTCTATGTCAGTAGCTTTAAATCATCCATCCATCCATCCATCTTCTTCCACTTGTCCATTGCCGGGTCGTGGGGGCAGCTGTTGGAGCTGCACCAAATCACATTGCACCAGCCCCTATGGCTCCTCCTGCAGGTGGTGGGTCCACAGAAGGACGGCCTCATGGTTCTAACCGGGCCTGTTGGTCTCTCATAAGGGGCTTCTGAACCGCTCTTTGTCTGACCCGTCACCTAGGACCAGTTTGCCATGGGAGACCCTACCAGGGGCACGAAGCCCCCGACAACAGAGCTCCAGGATCATTCAGGCTCAAACCCTCCACCACGTTAAGGTGGCGGTTCCAGCTTTAAAATCAAATAAAAGTAACTTTTCTGCACAACATTTCTGCATTCAAATTCCTGCTTCACTGAAATGAAATGATAATTATTACTTACAACAGATGTTGTTCCTGGAAATAAGTCTTTCTCTAAGTTTTCAAAAACATTCAAACCTGTCATATGCACTATAAAATGTATTTTGTTACATTTTCCATTACTTCGTCCAATCAGTGTACTGTATTCTGAATACTCGGAATACTTTCCCATGATTGATGTGCATTATATTTATGAATACATATGGCCTGTGATTAAAACACATTAGACCATAGACATAACTTACTGATAGACCTTTTGTGCTCACTCCTCCCCATTTACGTTAATAACAGGCTTTAAGAGAGAATCTATGAGTCCTTTCAGTCATGTTCCGATAAAGAACACCCTCCACAGTGCTTCAGGGCCGAAGCTAAAACCTTTAAATGCATCCCACTAAAACCCGCATAGTTTCATAAGCTGTTCCTGTCCCAGAGTCATCACAGGAGGATCCTCCCGCTTTAGAAACACTAACTTTCTTGCCCAGAACTACTTGAATGGGAGACCGTTTGGTAACACCAGGAAGCCTGGGTCAATGTAGTGAGTGAGTGGTTGGTGGTGGTCGGAGAGGCCGATGGCACAGACTGGAAGCCTCGCTTCCGTCAGTTTACCCCAGGGCAGCTGTGGCTACAATAGTAGCTTTACCACCACTGGGTATGGAATGAATGAATAATGCAATGTAAAGCGTATTGGAAAAGCACAATATAAAACCAATGCATTATTATTACTATTAATATTATTTATATTTCCTGTATTTTCAGTGACGAAATCTGAATAACGGATCCAGGTAGGCTTAAATATATGGTTTTATTTCGTTGACACATTAGTTACAAAGACTTTTTCAGAGGGGATTTTGGATATCTTGTTTAGTTTTTTCCTCCAACCAGGTGGCAGGAAGGGGCGAAGGAGAGGGGTTGTGGGGGTGAACATGTGCATTTGTTTTCTTTTGCGTTTACAGCCAAGCGAGGGCCGATCCGCGCCACATAGGCTACATCTCTTTCTCTCAAGACACGAACATTGTTTAGCTCACGATGGGGTAAATAAAGTTTTTAGTTTGACCTGTGAGAGCCTAAAGCTTAAGGAAGAACACAAGGCAGCGATGTAAACGAGGACATGAATGTCAGCGCTGCTCCTATCTGAGCAGTCGCCTCCTCTTGCGACGCCCTCTCACAGGTGGCGAAGGCGCATAGGGCATGACACCACCACTTGGAAAATCTCAATCACAAGATCTGGCCGTTAAGTCTAAGACTGGAAGGTTTGGAGTCTGTAGGAGCTACTGAAGTGGAGATATTGTCCCATCAATGTGAGAAAAATACATTGTGAGAAAATGGCCTTGAAATGGCTCTTCTGAATTCACGCTTAGCCACTAGATGGTGGTATTGCAGCCCCTTCCATGATGTCAGGAAACACTGCAATCTTCACCCATTGGTGGAACACATGTTGTGAACTTATTCACCATCGACTGGGGACACAAATGCACCAGTAAAGACTTCTGTATTATGGAGCAAAGACAGATCATCGATTGTTGAAAACGAAGCACTACAGAGCTGAACTTTTCAGTGAGTACTCCAGTGTGTTTCTTTGATTTTAGTTAAGTAACTTTATGACTCTACACTTATATCTCTCCATTCACAGATGCAAATGTCTATGTAGTTGTATGAAATGAAGTAAACAACATGGATCATTCCAACCTGAAGGATTTGCTCCTGCTCCTGTGTTTTTATGAATGAGCTGTTTGTGCCTGAACTGTTTCCTGTTTCTCTGGGGTTACTCCAGGTCACTCTTAAGAGACAGTACACCTTTGAATACTGTTGCTGTTACATGAGTGTGTACTGTCTGTGCAGGAGCAGTGCTGGGAGGGCATCTGGAGTACCTGGGTGCTGCAGCAAGTGGTGGGGCACAGGGAGGGAGCGAGTCCTCTGCACCGACGAGTGAGTCCGAGAGGGGGCACTATTACTGCCGCCAGGGTTCGCGAACCACAGGCCCTGGAGAGAGAGAGAGAGAGCCAGAGGTGAGAGGAGAGAGAGACATAAGGAGAGAGAGACATGAGAGAGAGAGAGGAGAGAGAGAGCCAGAGGTGAGAAGGAGAGAGAGACATTGAGAGGAGGAGAGAGACATGAGAGAGAGAGAGTGGAGAAGAGAGAGCCAGAAGGTTGAGAGGAGAGAGAGACATGAGAGGAAGAGAGAGACATGAGAGGAGAGAGAGGAGAGATGAGAGGCGGATGAGGAGAGAGCCATTTAGGTTGAGAGGAGAGAGACTGAGAGAGAGAGACATAGGGAGATGAGACATGAGAGCAGGAGGCATGAGAAGAGAGAGAGGACATGAGAGAGGAGAGACATTGAGAGAAGGAGAGAGACATGAGAGCGGTGGACGAAGAGACGTTGAGAGAGGATGAGGAAGCCAGAGGTGAGAGGAGAGAGAGACATGGAGACATGAGAGAGGAGAGACATGAGAGCGAGTAGGAGAGAGAGACATGAGAGAGGAGAGAATGGTGAGGAGAGGAGAACATTGAGAGAAGGAGAGACATGAGATGAGTCGAGAGAGAGGACATGAGAGGCGATGAGAGAGACATGAGAGGATGAGAGAGACTGTGACGAGAGGAGAGAGAGCCAGAGTGAGCAGGAGAGAGAGACATGAGAGACATGAGGACGAGGGAGACATGAGAGAGGAGAGAGAGACATGAGAGAGGAGAGACATGAGGAGAGGGGAGACATTCGAGAGAGGAGAGACCATGAGAGAGGAGAGAGAGACATGAGAGGAGAGAGAGACATGATGAGGATGAGAGAGACGTTGAGAGGGAGAGAGAGCCAGAGGTGAGAGGAGAGAGAAGAGACATGAGAGACATGAGAGAGGAGAGAGAGGATGAGAGAGAGTGAGAGAAGAGAGAGAGCTGAGATGAGAGAGAGAGAGAGGAGACGAGAGGAGACATGGAGAGAGGATAGTGAGAGAGAGAACATGAGAACATGAGAGAGGGAGAGAGAGACATGAGAGAAGGAGAGTGAGACATGAGAGAGGGAGAGAGAGTGAGTGAGAGAAACATGAGAGAGGGGAACAGGGGAGTGAGAGACATGAGAGCGATGAGAGAGAGAGAGCGAGTGAGAGCATTGAGAGGTAGAGGAGAGAGAGCAGTGAGAGAGGAGTGGTGAGACATGGAGAGAGGAGTGAGAGACATGAGGGAGAGAGCCGAGAGAGAGAACACCATTTGAGAGAGGAGAGAGGAGAAGAGAAGGAGTGTGAGAGAATGAGAAGGAAGAGAGAAGAGGAGAGGAGAGAAAGAGACATGAGAGAGGAGAGAGAGACATGAGAGAGGCGAGAGAACATGAAGAGAGACATGAGTAGAGGAGAGAAGAGACTATGAGAGAGGTGAGAGAGAGACATTGAGAGAGAGAGAGAGACATGAGAGAGACATGAGAGAGAGAGGAGAGACAATGAGAGAGGGGAGAGAGAGAGAGAGAGAGAGAGAGAGGGAGAGAGAGGAGTGAGAGAGAGAGATGAGGAGACATGAGAGGAAGAGAGGAGTAGAGAGACTATGAGAGTAGGAGAGAGAGGAGAGCCAGGAGAGACATGAGAGAGGAGAGTGAGACAATTGATGAGAGGAGAGAGGGAGCGTGAGAGACATGAGAGGAGTGAGAGAGAGAGAGGAGAGACATGAGAGAAGAGAGAGACCATGAGAGAAGGAGTGAGAGAGGAGAGAGAGTGAGACGGAAGACATGAGAACAATAGGCATGAGCAGAGGGAGAGAGAGACCATGAGAGAGGAGAGAGAGGGAGACGAGATGAGTTGAGAGAGAGTGTGTGGAGATAGGGAGAGTGCAGACATGAGGAGAGGAGAGAAGAGAGAGGCGAGAACATGAGAAGGAGAGAGAGAGAGAGAGGAGAGAGAGAGAGAAGAGGGAGAGAGACATGAGAGAGGAGTGAGCATGAGAGAGGAGTGAGTAGACATGAGGAGAAGGAGAGAGAGAGGAGAGAGAACATGAGAGAGGAGCTTGAGACATTGAGAGAGGAGTTGAGAGAACATTTGAGGAGAGAGGAGAAGAGACATGAGAGAGGAGAGATGAGAGAGAGGAGTGAGAGAGAGTGGAAGAGACGATTGAGAGAGGAGAGAGAGACATGAGCAGAGAGAGACATGAGAGAGGGACGAGAGGATGAGAGAGACATGAGAGAGGAGGCAGAGAGAGACAGAGAGAGGAGAGAGAGAGAGGGGAGAGAGATGAGAAGGGAAGAGAGATGGAGTGAGAGGAGAGGAGGAGAGACAGAGAGAGAGGAGAGAGAGAATGAGAGAGGAGAGCGAGAGCGAGACGAGATGGAGAGACATGAGCAGAGAGAGGGAGACTGAGACATGGAGAGGGAGAGAGGAGTGAGAGACAGAGGAGCAGGAGTGAGAGAGAAGAGAGAGGAGAGTGAGACATGAGACATTGAGAGATAAAGGGCGAGAAGAGACATGAGAGAGGAGAGAGAGGGAGAGAGAGGAGGTTGAGGAGAGAGGAGAGTGAGACATGAGAGAGGAGAGAGAGTGAGAGACCATGAGAGAGGGAGAGTAGACATTGGACTGAGAGAGGACGAGAGAGGAGTGAGAACATGAGACGAGGGAGAGAGAGCAGTGAGAGACATTGAGAGAGAGGAGAGAGAGAGAGAGAGAGGAGTGGAGACTGAGGAGAGAGAAGACGTGAAGAGAGAGAGAGGCCAGAGGTGAGAGTAGAGAGAGACATGAGAGACATGAGAGAGGAGAGACATGAAGAGAGGAGAGAGAAGACATGAGGAGGGAGAGAGACGTGAAGAGGAGAGAGAGCCAGAGGTTGAGAGGAGAGAGTGACACGATAGGAGACATGGAGACATGAAGAGGAGAGAATGAGAGGAGAGGAGAGAGAGACATGAGAGAGATATACATGATCGAGAGAGAGGGACATGGCAGAGGAGAGAGAGGACATGGAGGAGGGAGGAGAGATGAGAATGAGAGAAGAGAGACATGAGGGAAGGGAGACATGAGAGAGGAGAGACATGAGAGAGGAGAGAGAGACATGAGAAGGAGAGAGAGACATGAGAGGGAGAGAGAGAGACATTGAGCAGAGGAGAGAGAGACATGAGAGAGGGAGAGACATTGAGGAGAGGGAGACATGAGAGGGGAGAGACATGAGAGAAGGAACAGGAGGATGGAGAGACATGAGAAGGAGAGAGACGACATTGAGATTGGAAGAGAGAGACGTTGAGAGAGGAGAGAGAGACCAGAGCGTGGAGAGGAGAGAGAAGAGACATGAGAGACATGAGAGAGGGAGAGAGAGGAGAGAGAGAGTGAGAGAGAGAGAGAGAGAGAGTCGAGGAGAGAGAGAGAGGAGAGAGAACATGAGAGAGGGTGTAGAGAGAGGATAGACATGAGACATTTGAGAGGGGATGAAAGGAGCAGAACATGAGAGAGGAGAGTAGGACATGAAGAGGAGAGAGAGGAGTGAAAGACATGAAGAGAGGGACAGAGAGGAGTTGAAGAGAGACATGAGAGGAGAGAGAGAGAGAAAGGGAGAGAGGGATGTGAGAGACATGATGAGAAGTGAAGATAAGATAGAGAGGATGAGAGAGTGAGACATTGAGTGAGAAGAGGAGTGAGAGCATGAGGAGAGAGAGAGACATGAGAGAGCGAGAGAGAGAGAGAGGGTGAGAAACATGGAGGAGAGAGGAGAAATTGGAGAGAGGGACGGGAGAGAGAGGGAGAGGAGGAGGAAAGAGACAATGAAGAGAGGAGAGAGGAGGACATGATAGGAGGAAGACATGAGACGCACGCGCAGAGTGGACAGTGAAGAAGGAGAGAGGAGTGAGAGACACGAGAAGAGGAGTGAGAGAGGAGAAGGAAGAGACATGAGAGAGGAGGAGAGAGAGAGGAGGAGAGGGAGGACGGTAGAGGGGTGAGAGGATGAGAGAGGAGAGAACATGAGAGAGGAGAGAGAGACATGGAGAGAGTGAGAGAGAGAGAGAGAGAGGAGAGACATGAGAGAGGGAGATGTGAGACATTGAGAGCAGCAGGAGAGAGGGTGAGGAGGACATGAGAGAGAGGAGTGAGAGAAGAGAGGAGAAGAATGAGAGAGGAGAGAGAGACATGAGAGAGGAGTGGACGAGAGAGAGGAGGAGAGTGAGAGACTATGGAGACATGAGGAGGGGAGAGAGACATGAGAGAGGAAGGAGAGGGATGAGAGATGGGAAGTGAGAGAGAGGAGAGTGAGACATGAGAGAGAGAGATGAGAGAGAGGAGAGACACTGACGAGAGGGAGAGAGAGGACAGTAGAGAAGGGAGGTGAGAGACATTAAGAAGAGGGAGAGAGAGATGAGAGGAGGACATGAGAGAGGAGAGTGAGACATGGAGAGAAGGAGAGAGAGAGAGAGGAGTAGAGACATGAGAGAGAGGAGAGAGGAAGATGAGAGAGGATGAGAGGAGAGAGAGATGAGAGGAGAGAGAGACATGGAGAGAGAGAGGAGTCGAGAGAGGAGTGAGAGAATGAGAGAGGAGACGAGAGACATCGAGAGAGAGACATCGCACGCACGAGGCGGAGAGACATGCAGAGAGACCATGGAGAGGAGGAGAGAGACATGAGAGAGAGAAATGAGGAGGAGAGAGAGACATGAGAGAGACATGAGAGAGGATGAGAGAGAATGGAGAGGAGAGAGAGAAAGAGGAGAGAGGAGAGAGAGGGAGAAGAAGGAGTGAGGAGAGAGAGAGAGAGAGACTGAGAGAAGGAGAGAGAGACATGACGAGAGGAGAGAGAGGAGGAGAGGAGAGACATGAGAGAGAGAGGAGGACTGAGACCATGAGAGAGGAGAGAGAGGAGTTGAGAGACATGAGAGAGGAGTTGAGAGAGGGAGAGAGGACGACAGAGTGAGACATTGAGATCATGAGAGAGGGAAGACATGGAGAGAGGAGAGAGAGGGAGAGAGAGGATGAAGAGGAGAGTGAGACATGAGAGAGAGAGCATGAGAAGAGGAGAGTGAGACATGAGAGAGGGAGAGAGAGGGTGAGAGACATGAGAGATGGGAGAGAGAGGGTGAGAGACATGAGAGGGAGGAGAGAGAGATGAGAGAGAGAGGAAGTGAGAACATAAGAGGAGAGAGAGAGAGGAGAGAGAGAGAGAGGAGAGAGAGAGAGAGAGAGAGGAGAGAGAGACATTGACGAGAGGAGTGAGACATGAGAGAGAAGTGAGAGGACATGAAGGAGAGAGAGAACATGAAGAGAGGAGGAGAGAGAGAGAGAGAGTGGAGAGAAAGAGACATGAGAGAGGAGAGAGAGACATGATGAGAGAGAGAGAGGGAGAGAGAGGGATGAGAGAGAGAGAGGCAGAGGACATGAGAGAGGAGAGAGGAGACATGAGAGAGGGAGGAGAGAGAGAGAGAGGAGAGGACATGAGAGAGGAGAGTGAGACATGAGAGAGACATGAGAGAGGAGAGAGAGGGAGAGAGAGGAGAGAGAGGGAGTGAGAGAGGAGAGGAGAGAGGAGTGAGAGACATGAGAGAGGGAGAGAGAGACCATGAGAGAGGAGAGAGAGGAGAGAGAGGAGTGAGAGATGAGGAGAGTGAGACATGAGAAAGGAGAGAGAGAGAGAGAGAGAGAGGAGGACATGAGAGGAGAGAGAGAGAGAGAGAGGAGAGACATGAGGAGGAGTGAGAGACATGAGGAGTGGAGACATGAGGAGGAGTGAGAGACCATGAGAGAGGGAAGAGAGAGACATGAGCAGAGGAGGCAGACGAGCGACGAGAGCAGGAGTGGGAGAGAGGAGAGTGAGACATGAAAGAGGGAAGAGAGGAGTGAGAGAGAGGAGAGTGAGACATTGAGAAAGGAGAGAGAGAGACGAGAAGAGAGGAGTGAGACATGAGAGGGACCCGTGAGAGACGGAGAGAGAGACATGAAGAAGGGAGAGAGAGAGGAGAGAGGAGGGAGAGAGAGGAGTGAGAGGAAGAGAGAGAGACATTGAGAGAGGAGTGAGAGAGACCATGAGAGAGGAGAGAGAGACATGAGAGAGGCGAGAGAGACATGAGAGGAGACAATGAGAAGGAGAGAGAGACATTGAAGAGAGGGAGAGGAGACATGAGAGAGGAGAGAGAGGGAGAGAGAGAGAGGAGAGAACATGAAAGAGAGAAGAGTGAGACATGAAGAGGAGAGAGGAAGATGGACGAGAGACGGATGAGGACCCATGAGAGAGGAGACGTTTCGACGCACATGAGAGGGAGAGTATCGGTGAGAGACATGAGAGAGGAGTGATGAGCAGAGAAGATGGAGAGAATGAGAGAGGAGAGCACGCAACATGAGAGATGGAGTGGCATAGAGAGAGAGAGAGAGAGGAGAGTGAGACATGAGGGGGACATGACTGAGACGGGGAGAGACGACATGACGACGAGGACCCGAGAGAGCGAGAGAGAGGAGTGAGAGAGCCAGGAGGAGTGGAGCCCACATGAGTAGAGGACCGAGTCAGAGAGACGAGGACGAGACATCGACGGAGAGAGTGTACGACATGAGAGAGGGAAGAGAGAGAGAGCAGGCCGTGAGAGACATCGAGCGCGCTACGAGACCCCCGACGACCGCACCCGATCCCGAGCCTCCGCCCGCACTCAAATGAGAGAGAGAGAGAAGAGAGAGAGACATGAGAGAGGGTGAGACATGAGAGAGAGGAGAGACATGAAGAGAGAGAGGAGACTGGAGACATGAGAAGAGGAAGAGAGGATGAGAGACATGAAGGAGAGGAGTGAGCAGAGAGAGAGAGGAGAGTGAGGAGAGAGACATGAGAGAGAGAGAGAACATGAGAGCAGAACATGAGAGAGGAGAGAGAGACAATGAGAGAGGAGAGAGAGACATGAGGAGAGCGGAAGAGAGAGAGAGAGGAGATGACATTTGAGAGAGAGAGGAGACTGAGACATGAGAGAGGAGAGAGGACGTGAGAGACATGAGAGAGGACGTGAGAGAGAAGAGAGGGACTGAGACAATGAGACATGACGACGAGGGGAGAGAGACATGAGAGAGGAGAGAGAGGGAGAGAGAGGAGTATGAGAAGAGGAGAGTGGAGACATGAGAGATAAAAGAAGACAGAGAGAGGAGAGTGAGACATGATGAGAGGAGAGAGAGGAGGAGAGACATTGAGAGAGGAAGATGATGGGAGGTGAGGAGCATGAGAGTGAGAGAGGAGAGAGAGAGGAGTGTGAGATACATGGAGAGGGAGAGAGAGAGAGGAGAAGAGAGAGAGAGAGAGAGAGAGAAAGGAGAGACATGAGAGCAGGAGTGGACATGAGAGAGGAGTGAGAGACATGAGAGAGAGAGACGTGAGAGAGGAGAGAGAGCCAGAGGTGAGAGGAGGAGAAGACATGAGAGACATGAGGAGGAGAGACATGAGAGAGGGAGAGAGAGACATAGAGAGAGAGACAGAGAGAGAGAGAACAGAGTGAGAGAAGAGAGACATGAGAGAGGGAGAAGGACAGAAGAAGGAGAGAATGAGAGGAGAGAGAGACGATGAGAGATGAGAGAACCAGGGGAGAGGAGAGAGAGACCATGAGAGACATTGAGAGAGGAGAGACATTGAGGAGAGGAGGAGAGACATGAGAGAGGAGAGACATGAGGAGAGGGGAACCATTGAGAGAGGGAGAACATGAGAGAGGAGAGAGGGAGACATCGAGAGAGAGAGAGACATCAGGGAGAGGAGATCGGGAAGAGAGAGAGCCAGAGGGAAGGAGGACGAGAGGAGACATGAGAGACATGAGGAGGGGAGAGAGAGAGAGAGAAGTGGAGAGAGACGAGAAAGGTGCATGAGAAGAGAGAGAGAGACATGAGAGAGGAGTGAGAGAGAGAGAGACATGAAACATTGAGAGAGGGAGGAGAGAGACTATGAAAGGGAGGACATGAGAGAGGGAGAAGGAGGAGTGAGAGACATGAGAGAGGGACAGAGAGGAGTGAGAGACATGAGAGAAAGAATGAGAGGAGTGAGAGACATGAGAGGAGAGAGGAGAGAGAGAGGAGAGAGGAGTGAGACATGAGAGTAGAGTGAGAGACCCAATTCCTGCAGGAGAGAGGAGAAGACATGAGAGAGGAGGAGAGAGAGAGAGGAGGAGAGACATGAGAGATGAGGAGGGGGGAAGGACATTTTGAGAGAGGAGAGAGAGAGGAGAGGAGAGGTAGAAAAGACAGAGAGAGGGATGAGAGAGACATGAGAGAGTGAGAGAGAGACATGAGAGAGACATGAGAGGAGGAGAGAGAGACATGAAGAGAGGGAAGAAGACTAGAGAGAGACATGAGATGAGGAGAGAGAGACATGGAGAGGAGGAGAGGAGAAGGAGAGGAGAGAGAGGGGAAGAGAGAGGAGG
Organism: Neogobius melanostomus; assembly: GCA_007210695.1. Taxonomy (NCBI): domain Eukaryota; kingdom Metazoa; phylum Chordata; class Actinopteri; order Gobiiformes; family Gobiidae; genus Neogobius; species Neogobius melanostomus. The sequence goes on from VHKM01000162.1 coordinate 155,206, forward strand.
GAGAGAGAGAGAGAGAGAGAGAGGAGAGGAGAGAGAGAGAGAGAGAGCGGGTGAGAAGAGAGAGAGGAGGACATGAGAGAGGAGAGAGAGACATGAGAGAGGAGAGAGAGAGAGAGAGACATGAGAGCGGAGTGAGAGAGAAGAGAGAGAACATGAAGAGAGCGAGAGAGAGACATGAGAGAGGAGTGAGAGGAATGAGAGGAGAGTGAGACAGAATCATTGGAGAGGGTGAGAGAGACATGAGAGAGGAAAGAGGAGGAGAGAGAGGAGTGATGAGAAGGAGGAGTGAGACATGAGAGAGGAGAGAGGAGAGAGGAGAGACATGAGAGAGGGAGGAGGTGAGACGATTGAGAGAGGAGAGAGAGAGAGAGGAGTTTGAGAGACATTAGAGGAGAGAGAGAGAGGAGAGAGAGAGAGAGCAGAGAGAGGAGAGAAGGGACATGAGAGAGGAGTGAGACATGAGAGAGGATGAGAGACATGGGATGAGAGAGAGACATGAGAGAGGAGAGAGAGAGAGAGGAGTAGAGGGAGTTGAGAGACATTGAGAAGGGAAAACAGAGAGAGAGACGAGAGAAGAAACAGAGAGTACGAAGAGGAGAGAACATGAGAGAGGAGAGAGAGACATTGAGAGAGAGACATGAGAGAGGAGAGAGAGGACATGAGAGAGACCATGAAAGAGAGGAGAAGAGACATGAGAGAGGAGAGAGAGGAGGACGAGAGGAGAAGAGAGAGTGAGAGAGGACGAGACATAGGAGAGGGAGGAGAGAGACATGAGAGAGGAGAGAGAGGGAGAAGAGAGGAGTTGAGAGAGAGGAGAGTGGACATGAGAGAAGAGAGGAGGAGAGACATGAGAGAGGAGAGTGAGACATGAGAGAAGGGAGAGAGAGGAGTGAGAGACATGAGAGAGGGAGAGAGAGGAAGTGAGAAGACATGAGAGTGGAACGAGAGAGAAGAGAGATGGGGTGAGAGACATAAGAGAGAGAGAGAGAGAGGAGAGAAGAGAGAGACGAAGAGAGAGAGAGAGAGAGGAGAGAGGAGACATGAGAGAGGAGTGACATGAAGAGAGGAGTGAGAACGATGAGACGAGAGGAGAGACATTGAAGAGTAGTGAGAGAGAGATGGAGAGATGAGAGGAGCGAGAAAGGAGACATGCAGAGAGAGAGAAGAGACATGAGAGAGAAGAGAGAAGGAGTGAGAGGAGAGAGGCAGAGACATGAGAGCAGGACGAGAGACGAGAGGAGAGAGAGAGAGAGGAGGGAGAGAATGAGAGAGGAGAGGAGAACATGAAGGAAGGAGACATGAGAGAGGATGAGGGAGGGGAGAGAGAGAGAGAGGAGAGGAGTGAGAGGAGAGAGGAGAGAGGAGTTGAGAGACATGAGAGAGGAGAAAGAGAGACATGAGAGAGGAGAGAGAGGGAGAGAGAGGAGTGAGAAGAGAGGAGAGTGAGACATGAGAAAGGGAGACGAAGAGAGAGGAGGAGGAGAGGAGAGACATGAGAAAGGAGAGAGAGAGTAGGAGAGGGAGTGAGAGACATGAGAGGTGAGAGAAGAGAGAGAGAGATGAGAGGCGAGAGAGAGGAGAGTGAGACATGCAGAAAGAGGAGTGAGAGACATGAGAGGGGAGAGAGAAGACAGAGAGAGGAGAGAGAGGGAGAGAGAGGAGTGAGAGAGAGGAGAGTGAGACATGAGAAAGGAGAGAGAGAGAGAGAGAGGAGGACATGAGAGAGGAGAGACAGAGAGAGGAGAAGAGAGGAGAGACATGAGAGAGGGAAGAGAGAGGTGAGAGACATGAGAGAGGAGAGAGACATGAGAGGAGAGAGAGAGAGAGAGAGGAGAGAGACAGAGAGAGAGGAGAGAAAGAGACATGAGGAGAGAGAGAGACATGAGAGAGGAGAGAGAGACATGAGAGAGAAGAGAGACATGAGGAGAGAGAGAGACATGAGAGAGGAGAGAGAGACATGAGGAGAGAGAGAGACATGAGAGAGGAGAGAGAGACATGAGAGAGAGAGAGAGACATGAGAGAGGAGAGAGAGACATGAGAGGAGAGAGAAGAGAGAGAGACATGAGGAGGAGAGAGAGAAGAGAGAGAAGGGAGATGAGAGAGACATGAGAGGAGAGAGAGAGACATGAGAGAGGAGAGAGAGAGACATGAGAGAGAGAGGAGAGAGAGACACACAGACAGACAGATGGGTGAGAGACCGAGGGGAGAGAGACATGAGATAGAAAAGAGGTCTACAAATCGTGTCAAAACGAGACCTAAAACGAGGCTGAAATGGAAGTGACCGAGGTGACTCCATATGTTATAGTCTCAGTCAGATGAAGACCTGAGGGATGTGGGGTATATGCAGAGTGTGACGCCACTCTCACCTGCCGGCCTGGGGTCTTAGGGCCCGTGGGGGTACTGCTCCGGCCTGCAGCACCCAGCAGAGCTCCGCTGCTGGGCAGGAGTCCTAGCCGCGCCCCCGGGAGGCTGCGGGAGGGCATCTGGTACTGTCTGAGGCTCCTGCGCAACGACGGCCCCGCGCAGAGAGAGCCAGAAGGCAAAGAGTTGGACTGACCGAAGCCTCGCGCGCTGGAAGAGAGGGAGAGAGAGGAGGCTGCAGAACCTTGTGCTGGTAGCAATAGTATTTTCAGTAAAATAACTGCAGGCGCAGTACCTCCTCTGGGTCCTGTACGCAGACATGTCCAGCAGAGTCTTTCGGGGAATGGAGCGGAACAGCTTTTGAACCTGCTGTTTCCATGAGACCAGCCGCTTCTTCTGCGTCTCCGTGAATGCCTTGAGTGACAGAGAGTCAAATACTACTGAGTACTGTGAAGATGGAGTACTGCTCCATACACCATACTACAACATTTGGATAAGCACAAATCCCAAGCCAGGATGCTCTTTATTGACTATAGCTCTGCTTTTTACTCTCTTGTTCCTTCAAGGCTCATTCAGAAACTGAAGTCTCTGGGACTGTGTGATGCCATTTGCAATTGGATTTTTAGTTTTTTAACCTGTAGGCCACAACGGGTTAAGGTTAATGACGGTCTCTGATGAACTCACTGTAAGTACTGGCTCTCCACAGGGTTGTATTTTGAGCCCTTTGTTATATACTCTGTACACCCATGATTGTGTTGCATCGAGTCCTAGCAATTTAATAATTAAGTATGCAGATGACACAACTATTGTTGGCCTGATTTCCTCAAATGATGACTCTTTTTACAGAACCGAGGTGCAAAGTGTAGTGTCCTGGAGTGAGCAAAACAATTGGACTTTGAACACCTCAAAAACCTTTGAGTTGGTCTTTGATCTTGTAAAAGTAAACCTGTACCTGCTTTTGTAGAAAAATAATTTACTCTCAATAAGCAGACTCTTTAAATTTCTACCGCTGTGGTATAGAAAGCCTTCTTACTTCTGCGATCACGGTGTGGTTTGGAAACACTACGGCGAAAGAAAGAAAGCTTTGAATCATGTTGACCGCTCTGCCAGTAGGACCATCGGTGTAGAACTTTCTGTCCTTGAAGACATTTACAAACAAAGACTTATGTCTCATGCATTAGCCATCATTAAAGACCAGCGGCATCTTGCCAGGGACCATCATGGAAGGGGGCTGCAATACCACCACTGTGGTTTATACTGCAAATGGCAAATAAACTCAATCTGAATCTGCTGTTTTCTTACTCCGACGTCAAAACTAAGATGTTAAGGACAAAACTAGACACAAATCTTTAAACTGACACTGCTGGAATAATCCATGTTGTCACCTGCAGCGTCTCCACTTTAAATGATTTTGGGGTCGGACGGTCTTCTCACGCTATTTTAGCTGCTATAAAGTCTCCTACTGATGTTTGTGTGTGCAAATAAAAATATATATAGAAAAATACAAATAATATATACAGTAATGGAGAGTACCTCCTGTGTTATATACACTAGAAATGGGGAGTAGCACATGTTTTGTATATAGATAGTAATCGCGAGTAGCTCATGTTTTGTATATTGACAGTAATGCCGATGATCGCATTTAGCCGCTGTTAGCACAACTGTAGCTGGTATTAGCATAACATTAGCATGTAGCGTAGCTTCATAGCTTCTTTATATTATTATTCTTTATTTATACAGGTGTAGCCTGGCCTTAGCCATCCGTAAACTCTGGTCAATTATAATGTCCCTACATGTATGTCTGGGCCTGATCGGTTGAATTTCAACCTACCATTCAGCGAGCGGGGGAGGCGGGTGTTGTAGGTGATGTCAAGCATTTGCGCCGCATTTGCTGGTTGTAGTTCGGTAATGGCGGCGGATACGAAAGTAAAGGAAGCTCTTCAATCCGTTCTGAAAATCCAGAAATTATAACTGAAGCCTTAGAATGCGTAAGGAATGCTCCCAAGAGTTATGATAGAGTTATGATCGCTGCTTCACTCACTCGGGCGCATTACATACGTCACAACCAAACCTTACTGAAAATCAGATCCAATCGTTTCAAAGGAGTTCACCCCTCCCACCTGTTAACGGAGCTCAATTGTGAAAATCCAGACCCTCTGTACGAAACGAAATGAGTACGAGGGTATGGTAAAACCAGTCTAATACAAGTGGTCTCTTGAGACTCAATGTCTCATTTGCCAGAGAAACCTGTTAAAACATACAAGGTAAATAACAATAAACAATAAAACAGTGGAACGATTACAGCAACTTTAACACAATACTAAGAAAACGTATACAATTTAAAAACAAGAGCAGTCACATGGAGGATACTCCTTTACAAGGGATTTAAACTGATAGAAGGTCACAAGATTATCCACACAAAAGGTTTTCTGTGCCTCATTCCAGACATTTGGTGCGAAGTAGCAAAAGGCCTTCTTCCCCCATTGTGTTTTTACATGGTGTGACTCAAGAGTCAAACATGTCCTGAGATGTCCTCAGCTGATATTTGACCTGACATTTAAAAGATTTAACAATCAGGAAGGACACCAGAAGAGCTTTATAAATAAACAGCAGACAGTGCTGCTCCCTTCTTGCTTCTAGAGATTGCCAACCTACTTTAGCATAGAGATCACAGTGGTGGGTCCTATAAACATCTCCAGTGCTGAATCTAATTGCTGAGTGGAAAATTGCATTCAGAGGCTTTAACACAGTTGCAGTGCAATGCATATATATGATATCACCGTAATCCAAAACAGAACGCAACGTAGCCTGAATTAACGGTTGCCTCTTGTTAGGAGGGATACAATTATTGTTTCTGTAGAAAAGACAGCTTTGCTTTAAGTTTGTTTGTTAGTTCCTGAACACCTTTACCAAATGAGAGCAAATGAGAGCAATCCAAATGCCAAGATATTTATAACATGGCACTTTCTCAATAATGGAACCGTCTAAAGCAGAGACTGACACGTCCTGTGACAGAACCAAATGTTTTCTAGAGAACAATATGCATTTAGTTTGAGGAATTCATGAACATTGTCAAGTCAGTAAAATTTTGTTGAACCAACTTGGAGTCATGTTATGCTTGTAGTTGCTTGTGCAGCAGAGGGCGACATAGAGTACAGAATTGCATATAAATGAATAGAGCTTTGTTTAGGTTATCACCAATAGAGTTAATATAAATTGTAAATAAAAGTGGTCGTAAAACTGACCCTTGGGCACACCCTTCTTAAGACATAAAAATTCAGACTGGTAGCCCTAAGCAACAACCGCCTGGGCTCGATCTGTGAGATAATTTGCAAACCAATTTCTTGCATTTAAATCAAAGCCAAAGAGATCAAGACGTTCAACAAAATACAATGATCTACTGAATCAAAAGCCTTTGACAAGTCAATAAAGAGCAATACATTCTTCATTCTTATCTATTCTATCTAGAGATATCATTTATAACCTTAGTTGTTGCTGTTATGGTGTTATGCCCTGGTGTGAAGCCAGACTGATTGGGACTTAATAATGAATATTTAGTGAGATAAGAGCCAACTTGAGTACTAATCAGTTTTTCCAGTATCTTTGCAAGACAAGACAGCTTTGAAATGGGACGAAAATTATTTAGGTCATTCATCTGTCCTCCTTTATGTAGAGAGAGCACAAAAGCAGTTTTCCACACCAATGGGATGCTTCCTGTTTGGATTGTAAGATTAAAAATATGTGCTGTTCTTTTTGTAGTTGAGCTGCTCCGTTAGTCTACCACTTTTTTCTCAACGTTGTCCGGACCAGTTTTTTACGATGTCTCAGATACCAACTAAAACGTTATGCTTCACCATGGAACAAGGTAACGAGATAATCGTCAAAGATTCACTTTTTGGAGATGCGCCACCGGATGCACCGTCCGCAAATTTTGCTCTACAGGACTATAAGTATCTGTTAGAGAAAGACAAAAAGTTAGAGCTGCATGCTATAACCCTATCAGACTACTGGCGTGAGGAGATAATCCCAAGAGGCCTGAGAATGAAGAAATTCCCTTCTTTCGGCAAAGAAAGTCCCGATTTCCGCAAGAAATGGGAGGCTATCCTGAACAAATGTTCTTTCGACTTGATTTTACTATTAATTGACGAAATAAAAAATGAGAGAACACAGATCCATCAAAATATACAGGAAGCCAAAACCACTTTTGAGACCACTGCATTAGAGGACGATGCACTTGCCTTGTCACTTACTCGTCTTCAATAAGAAATGGACACATTTACCCAAACGCTAACAACGGGCAAGTTGGAGAAGTTCAAAAGAGACAGGCTAGACTATCAACGTGACGCGGTCTACCTGTGGCCACACCAACGTACCCCAAAAGTACGAGGGCGCTCGCGAGCAGTATCCTTCAGTTTACCACCTAGCAGTACATCAGCTAGCGAAGAAGAAGAGGAGCCCCTTCTGCCCTCTGGACAACAGCCTTTTTTAGGACACATGGATCAAACGAGCTACAGAAAAAGAGGAGGAAGACGCGCCGGGGGAGACTCCGCAAGAGGCGCCGCAAATGACCTACTCCGCCCCAGGGAGACTCATCAGACCCCAACGTGGAGACAGTGATAAACATCTCAGGTACCCCACTTTCCAATGACTCACTTCGTGTCCTAGCTAAAGGTTTATCTTTTGCCCCTACTAATCATACTGATAAGTTCTGCACCCATGTGGACTTATTCAAATTTTACCGTAACTTACATTTAAAAGTGTGGTATCAACACAGGCACCCGACACAAACGTCACACACTACTTATACCCCTTTTAAACCCAAATCTAACTTTTTCCCTATCAACAATAATGCTTGTTTGTCAGCATTTATTAAAAAAGTAGATCACGATGTGGAAAATCTCTTCACTACCAACAGAAAGAACAACAAACAGAACCTGACCTCCACAGAATGGCGAGCTCTACAAGATTTGAAACAACGAGACGAGATCATCATCAAACCAGCGGATAAAGGGGGAGCCACAGTGATATGGGGTAAGCAGGATTACATTAATGAAGCCCTCCTACAACTCAATGATGCCAAGTACTATGCCCTCCTCTCTACCAACCCTACTGAAGCTATACGACAACAACTTGTATCCATCTTGGACGATGCCCAAACACAGAACTACATTAACGACAAGGAACGCCAGTTTCTAAGTCCCACACATTGCCAAATGGCAACTTTTTATATGTTGCCCAAGATTCATAAAAACCTCTCCTCCCCTCCAGGGAGACCCATTATAAGCTGCATTGAAACTATAACTGAACCTACCTCGCAATACATAGATTTCATCATCAAACCCCTTACCATGGGTCTAAAATCTTACCTCCAAGACTCCACAGATGTACTCAATAAATTAGGAGAGATGCATACAGTGCCTAAAACCTCCTATTTAGTCACTATGGATGTTTCGTCGCTGTACACTAATATAGACCATAAAGATGGCCTGGAAGCCATGAAACATTACCTACAGCAGAGAACAGATCCTACAGCTCCTCCCACAGACTTTATTTTGGCACTGACCGAATGGACCCTCAATAACAATGCTTTTCTGTTTCAGGATCGCCTGTACAGACAGATTAAAGGAACGGCCATGGGAGCATCGTACGCACCTAATTATGCGGGACTGTATATGGGACATTGGGAGGAAAGACACATCTATCAGGTCTCGAACCCTTTTAAAGACAATATACATTGGTACAGCAAGTATATTGACGATCTCTTCTTTATTTTTGACGGAACGGAACAACAACTCAAGGATTTCCATGAATACTTAAATAATACAAATCCTAATATAAATCTGAGTCTCGAATACAGCCAGGCCTCCATCAACTTTTTGGATCTGCGAATAACTATTGATGATCTGGGACAACTACACACCTCTATATACAGAAAACCTAGTGATCGTAATACTCTCCTCAGAGCTGACAGCTTTCATCCTGACTCATTGATCTCCAACATCCCTTTTGGACAATATCTACGTCTAAAAAGGATATGTGACACAGAACAAGATTTCCAGACACATGCAAAGGATATGCACAAAAGGTTTCAAAATCGTGGCTACAAAAAAAGACTTATTGGACAATACATTCCTACGAGTTAACAATCTAAACAGAGGAGACCTTTTACACAAAAACAAAAGACAACCAGTGACTCATCGATCTTCTGCTCTACACAGTATGGCACCCTCTCTTACCAAATCAGAAACATTATTAAAAAGAATTAGAGCATTCTCCAGAGTGACCATAGTTTGGCGCCTCTTTTTCAAGATGCCCCTACTTTCTGTTTTTGCAGAGCGCCCACACTAAAAGATCAGCTGGTCAAAAGCCATCTTCCAACTCAAAAACGCCACAACAGGGCACCTTCAAATGTGGTGGTTGCAACCACTGTAACAACATCGTTCGCACAGATACGTTCATAGATGTATTCACAAACAAATCTTATACATGCAAAAGTTTCGCCACATGCAATACTACTCATGTGGTGTACCATCTTGAATGCGAGTGTGGTTGTTTCTATGTGGGTCGGACAAAGCGGAGATTAAAGGAACGTATAGCGGAAGACAAATATGCAATACAAAACATGAACTATCCCATGGCCAAACACTTTATATCGGCGGGACATGGTAATCTCTGTACTTTAAAAGCTATGGTCATTGAGTTTGTGCCACCTAACAACAGAGGTGGAGATAGACTGAAGCTCCTTTTAAAACGCGAGACTTTTTGGATCCACAAACTTCAGGCCACCAGCCATCCTGGCTTGAATGAAGAAATTGACTATTCACCATTCTTGTGACGTGCCGTCTACGGTCTACACAAAACTACAGTATAATCCCCTATCTAATGGGTCCATTAATGTTGCTCTCTCAATTTATTTGTGCTCATGTACATTTGCCACACTGTCTACATACAGTACTACTGTGATGTCATGTTCCTAGTTTTCTGTGCAGCTTTGTCATAGTTTATGATCCATCATGATGGTGTCCTTGTATGTTTTTATTTTTATTTTGAAATAAGTCCTGTCACGTGATTCATTTTTTGTCACATGACATGTCATTTATAAGAACGGTTGCACCTGTGTGTCAATCACTGCCCAGACGAAGACTCAGTAGTGAGTCGAAATGCGTTGGCGTTCAATAAATTTCACTAGTAGCTGATTTTGTGTGCCTCGGATCTCATTTTTTCTCTATATGTGTCAGACTGTTTACAATTAAAGGTGCAGCTAACAGCAGTAACCGTGGCTCAAGGGTATCAGCACTGGTTGACTTTTTAGGGTCAATAGAGAGCAACATTTGTACGACATCATGTTGGGTGAAGGGTTTCAAGGACAATCTTCCAGCTGACTCACCATTATACAATAAACTAGCAACATGACTGGGAGAAGAATTCTCAAATACATTTTCTGAAGAAACAAAGTGCAGATTGAAAACCTCACAAATGTCCTTTTTGCTAATATAGCAAATTTACCAAATTTCATTTGGTAAAAGAGATGCAGTGTTCAGTGATAGGGACTTTACCGTTCTCCAGAATTGTGCAGAATTGCGATTAGTATCAGTGAGAGTGGAAACGTAAGTGGATTTGTCTTTGCGAATTGCCGAAATGCACCTATTACGTATTTGGCGAAACTGTTGCCAATCTGCTGGCGAATTATTGGTTATGGCTTTTGCCCAGGCCTCATCACGATCATGGAGTAAACCAGCAATCTCTGGAGTAAACCAGGCATTAAACCTATTTTTCAGACGCAATCTCTTCAAAGGGGCATTTTTATCAGTAACATTAATAAATATTTGTAGCCCGGTGGAATATTGGGGCATTACCAGAACATTAGGGGTTAATATAAATCCTTAACACGTCTTTAATCGCTAAACTAGTAGTTTACTTTTTCTATAGTGATTGTCCTAATATTCATTATTACATGATAGTGGATCATTAATATTCTTAGTGATTTAAATATAGGTCACTTTAGGTTCAGATTAAACTGTAAGTTTAAGCAAGTTATGTTGTTTCGTGTCCTTTTAATTAATTTCATATTATTGCTATGGGATTTCATATTATTTTCGTGCTGTATGGTCAGCCATTTCATTGGTCAGTTCCACAGATACATTTAATAGTCGATAGTGATTGGGTGTTGTTTCGTGAGAGGGGTGTGTTCTTGAACTCGAGGGACATGTTCGGAAAAAGTTCCAGGAAACGTTTTTCTTTTGCGCCTGGGCCTGAGCGGAGCGGCTGGATGTGTTTCCTCCCGGAGCAGTGGACGTTAACGGAGTTCACGGACTGTGACAACCCGGAGCGGGAGGCTCGTTAGACGCGTGTGAGTCGCCTTCACCTTGCAGGAACGGTTTCGGGAGCCAGGATCGATCGTGGGACCGGAGGAGCCATGGGGACCGTTGTGTGGACGGACGTTAGCGAGGCAGAAGCAACTGCGGGCTGACGTTGAGCTACCGTTACCGCTCCACTTCAACGCACTAAAGCCACCGGACCACGGAAATCGTTTTATTGCCACGCACTCAAGCTACCACAGCCGCCTCACCACAAGCTACCGGACCACGGAGCCCGTTCCGTTGCCACGCACTCAAGCTACCGGACCACGGAGCCCGTTCCGTTGCCACGCACTCAAGCTACCGGACCACGGAGCCCGTTCCGTTGCCACGCACTCAAGCCATTGGACCAGTGTGACCGTTATATTGGCTCGCGCTCAAAACACCGGACCAGTGTGACCGTTATCTTGGCTCGCGCTCAAGACACCGGACAACGGACATCGTTTTATTGCAACGCACTCAAGCATCCGAACCTATGAGAGGGTTCGACCCGCTGTGCGGTTAGCACAAGTAAAACAGGCCTGCACCGAGGGTGGTTTGACTAAGGTCAAGATGCTCCGGAGCCGTGAGTACTGTGTGTGTGTGTGTGAGTGGGCCCACCACCGTTAAAGTACAGTTTAGACCGTTTGTTTAAGTGTGTGTGCGTGAGACAGTTCACGCCTTTTGTCAGTGTTCCATTTTTTCTTTTGTAACGTTTGTTGGTGTTGTCACTTGGGGACAAGCTAAGGGGATTTTGATTTAAAGGTTTTACCTACAGGGGTTAAAGGGGCCAGTACTTTTTCAAGGGAAAATTTAGATTGCAACAAATTAGTTTTAGGCTTAAACATACCTTAGGTTTAAGGCTATTTTACATCTTTTTCTTTTTTTTGTTCAATTGTAAAATTAATTAATTTGTTTATTAAATATGGCTTTTTAAATTTTTGCCTAAATGTTACACTCACTCTGGGTCTCATTATTTTAAATAGGCTAGTTATTAGTTTTGTATTGTTTGACAACATTCACTTAATTAGGTGAACCTTTTTGGTATCCACCTGTGAGTAAACCGCACCCATCATTCTCGGGTAAGTCCTACATAGAGTGGTTGTACGGGTGCTACATATTTTATAAAAAATTCCAAAGCTGAATTTGGTTCAGGGAAAGCGGTAGTTCTACCAATATCACTATTGTAAAAGTCATTCAGAAATGTTTGCTCATTAAAATTCTTAAGATCTTTGTGTCATTATTGGTTTTGATTTGGGTAACTTTGTGTCCCTCACACACCCAACCGGGCAGTGGTCACTAAAATCAAGTGGAAAAACACCACTGCATTTATAACTCTGAGGTTTGTTAGTTAAAATAATATCCAAAAGTGTTGCCTTAAGTGGATCTTTGGGGTCAGGGCGAGTGGATTTGTAATAAGCTGTGTAAGGTTTAAGTTACTACAATATTTTTTTAAGCTGCCAGATGCTTAGATAACCAGTCAATGTTAATGTCACCTTATATAATGAGTTCAGTGTTATTATAAGTGGATACTAGGTTGAAACTAGCCTGGTTTTACCATACCCTCGTACTCATTTCGTTTCGTACAGAGGGTCTGGATCTTGACAATTGAGCTCCGTTAACAGGTGGGAGGGGTGAACTCCTTTGAAACGATTGGATCTGATTTTCACTAGCGTGTGGTCGTGACGTATGTAATGCGCCCGTGTTGAGTGAAGCAAGCTAACAAAACTCTTGGGAGCATTCCTTGTGCATTCAAAGGCTTCAGTTATAATTTCTGGATATTTGGGAGCCGAGCCAGAACGGATTGAAGAGCTTCCGTTACTTTCGTATCCGCCGCCATTACCAAACTACAGCACTACCAAACTACAGCAAATTACCAAACTACAGCAAACTACAGTAATTATATCTCGTCATGTATTATATGAGTAATTATATTCCTGTCATGTATTATATTTTGTCAAGGCACACAGTATTTCTGATGTGCCTTGTTTTGCTTGTTTTAATGCATGTTATTTTATTGTAAATGTTTTTAATTCTGGACCCCAGGAAGACTAGCAACCACTACGGTGGTAGCTAATGGGGTTCCTTAACAATTAACAATTAACAGCAAATGCGGCGCAAATGTCACCGACAACACCCGCCTCCCCGCTCGCTGAATGGTAGGTTGAAATTTAAACGATGAAACGTAGCCACTGAGATCAGACCCAGACGTACATGTAGGGAAATTATAATTGATTAATTATTGATTAATTATATAATTATAATTGATTATAAGTTTACGGATGGCAAAGGCCAGGCTAGGTTGAAACAGTCATCTAGAGAGCTGATGGGTGTTGAAGGGGTGCGGTAAAAACCTATAACAGTTATTTTTCCCGAATTATTTGAACCCAGACTCATATCAAGAGCTAAGAATTCAAAACTTTTAGACTTGGAGACATTGGAAATGATGGATACCGAAAAACAGTTTTTCACAAAAATTGCAATTCCTCCTCCCTTAGAAGGTATGTCACAGCGAAATACATTATATCCACTTAAGGAGATATCAGCATCTAAGACTTTACAAGACAACCATGTTTCTGAGCGTACAAATATATCAGGGGTAGCTTGTTTGGCCCATATTTGAATAAAGTCAATTTTTGATAAAATAGTTTGGACATTCATGTGAATCACACCTTTTTGTGATAAAAAGTGATAAAAATAGAGTTATCAACATTAGACTGTATACCATTTGTTATAGGCACGACAGTAGGCCTAATATCAGTTAAACATGTACTCCTTTTACAATAGCCACCATTAGGTCTACGGTGTTTTCTAACCTGTTTTTATGGGAAAAGCACACTGTGGCCAAGAGGCAACACACTGTGGCCAAGAGGCAGTCACAGAGTTGGTACTTCGGTTACATGAGGTAAATAGTCATTTTGCTGGTATTTCCTCTAGTACACTGTGTTCCAAATGATTATGCAAATTCTATTTCAGTGTCAAAGGTATAAAGGATCTCTCATGAAATAGTTGAATGCCTTGGACTAGGTTTGAAAACCTTTGATATTTCATGAAAGATCAAACGTAATCATCGTACTGTTAAGAGATTTGTGTCTGATTCAGAGCACACACGGGTTTGTGCAGATAAAGGCACAATGAGGACGGTTTCTCCCAGACAAATACATCAGATTAAGAGAACAGCTGCTACAAAGCAGCAAACGGGTATCTGAAGCTGCTGGTGCCTCTGGAGTCTCCCGAACATCAAGGTGTAGGACCCTCCAGAGGCTGCAGTTGTGCATAAACCTTCCATCCGGCCTCTCCTAAACTGTTCATTGAAGTTCACGAGCAGAAACGGCTGCAGTGGCTCAGAAATACATGAAGACTCATTTTCAAACAGTCTTGTTCACTGATAACTGCCGTGTAACCCTGGATGGTCAGATGGATGGAGTAGTGGATGGTTGGTGAATGGCCACCATGTCCCAACAAGGCCGTGACGTCAGCAAGGAGGGGGCGGAGTCATGTTTTGGAGTGGAATCAAGGGGAGAGAGCTGGTCGGCCCTTTAGGCTGCCTGAAGGTGTGAAGTTTCTGACTGACCACTTTCTTCCATGGTACAAAAAGAAGAGCTGTGCTTTCCCTAACAAAATCATCTTCATGCATGACAACGCACCATGTCCTGCTGTAAAGAATACCTCTGCATCATTGGCTGCCATGGGCATAAAAGGAGAGAAAGTCATGATGTGGACCCCATCCTCCCCTGACCTCAACCCTATTGAGAACCTTTGGAGCCTCAAGCAAAACATCTATGAGGGTAGGAGGCAGCTCTGGGAGGCTATTCTGACATCCTGCAAAGAAATCCAAGCAGAAACTCAACAAAAACTCACAAGTTTAATGGATTTAAGAGTTTTGAAGCTGCTATCAAATAAGGGTCTTATGTTAAAATGTAACTTGACCTGTTAAGATGTTTTTGATTGAAATAGCTTTTGATTTCAGGAAAATATGACCTCCTAATGCTGCAAATTCAAAATGACCATTTTCAGTTCTTTACAACCTAACATGTATTGAAACGCTGCTGTACATAATCATTTGGAACAGTAGATTTTAAGTTGTTTATTATATTTATTTTTGAATAAAATACTGTTATCACTGGGAGGTCTTTTCAATGACATTCATATTATCCTCTAACAGTTAAAGGCTTGAAAATTATAATTGATATATTTTTGAAAATTTAGAAATTCTTAAAAAATATATAATTTGCATAATAATTTGGAACACAGTGAATTTACCTTGGCACCTTTGAATAATTCCATAACATAGGCAGGTGAACATGGGCCTGTAGATATACTCTGTCACTGCATTCAACAAATCAGTTTGTGGATGCAAAACAACTTTCTCCAACTAAACTCAGACAAAACTGAGATCATTGTCTTTGGCCCACAGACACAAAGACAAAGTGTTATCAGTCACCTTGAGTCTCTCGCTCTAAAACCAAAAAATCAGGTTAGAAATCTAGGAGTAATCATGGACTCAGACCTGAACTTAAAGGTCCTATATCATGCAAAATCGACTTTTTGGAGTTTTTAACCATGTTGTTATGCTATGTCCTTATCAAAAACACCCCAGAGCGGTTTTTGGCTTCATTCACGCAGTTCTCAGTAATCCTCCTGAATCCTGCTCTCTGAGCAGCTGCTCCACCCTCTCCTGGTAAACGACTGAGCTGTTCAGTTGTGTCGTCACAAGGGAACGGAAGTGCTCTACGTCTGTAATGTAATGCCTTACGGCCTGATTTTAATTTATAAAACAGCTTTTGTTGTTGTTGTTGTAAGAGAGCAATAAAGAAAAAGAAAAAGAAAAAAAACTCTCCGTCTCCGACCGTCTGTGCTTTCCCTGGACAGTAAGCAAACGCTCCCGCGGCCGGAGGGTGCATTGTTTGTGAAGACGGAGCTCTTTCTAACCTACTCTGGACACGCCTTTTCATTTTGCTTACCCAACGATAATGTCACGGATGCGCATTTGGCTCTATTAGATCCATGGTTTGGCTACGAGAGGACTAGTCAGCCTTCCTAAAGAAGAGTGCACTTGCCAGAAGTTGGAATTTCTTTCTGGGATTCAGCTACTATATCAACCAACCTGATGGATGCTTGGTGAACCTTGGCCAGAATCAAAGTGGATTAACTTTTATAACCAACAGGAGGGCCATAACGTAAACACCCGACGATGAGGAGGCCATGCTGAGCCGTGAGTCAATCAAAACGCGTGTTAGCGTGTGTGTTAGCCATTTATGAAACTGTGTTGCACATGTCACCTTATAACTGCATTATGTGAAGTAACTTCACTTTTTGCAGCAATATTTATATTTATAATACTGTGAATGTGGAATGAGTGGAGAGAGTTAACTGAAGCGTCTTGTCTTCCGGGTAGGGAAAATACCCCCCCAAAATACTTATATTTCTCACAAAAATGAGTACTCCATAGAGGTACAATATATCATATAAATGCCTATACTTTACTTTGGAATGGCTAAAATAGCATGATACAGAACCTTTAAACAGCCACATCAAAGCAATAACATCATCAGCTTTTTACCATCTGAAAACATTGCTAAGATCAGAGGAATCTGATGCATTTGCATTACATGTCTTTTATGTAGACAGTTATAGGGAGTACCTCGTGGAGCAGACACTTGTCGAGCAGCTGCAGGTACAGGCTCAGGTTCTCCTCATCAGAGCGGGACACCAGCAGCTGGGTACACACTGAAACACACAAACAGCAGTCGGTAGAGCAACTTTTACCTGAGGGTATGAAATAATAAAACGCATGCCCTTAAAACCTAAAATACAGTGGCGGCTGGTCCATTATGGGCGGTGGGGTGCCGCCCATATCAATTTTTGCAAATAAAACTAATAAAAAATAAAAAGTTTTAAGTTTAAGCAAAAATAATGACTTTCTTCTGTACAGGTGTTTTATACACTGGAGGGAGGGGGAGCGGAGAGGAAAGAGCGTGTCATTTTGTCTGCCAGCTTCATCATGTGCCGTAACCATAGACATATTATTAATAGACAGTGTTGGGTAAGTTACTTTTAAAAAGTAACTTTTCTCATTACTCGTTACTTCTTTTAAAAAGTAACCTGTTACTTTACTTAGTTACTCTCTAAAGAAAGTAACTTATTACGTTACTCGTTACTTTTACGTTACTTTTGTGTTACTTTTATGTTGCTCGACTTTGTTCCTAAATGTGTTATGGAAGTTCTACTATTAAGGACATAACAGCAACGTGCTGTTGCTTCTTTGGTGACAGTATAGTTTTACGAGCCTACATTTCTCTGATATTTGAGGCAAATAGAGAGGGAGAGAGGAAAGAGGCGAGCCGCTTTCCTCTCTCCCTTTCCTGGATATTATTTCAATACGTGTGGGTTTGGAGTGTGTAGTAGCCTACCTGTCTGTCCAGCGATCATGTCATGATAAAATCCACTTAAAAACATGTTTGTAATCCAGTGCGTCCTTTATTTTAATCGCGCACGTGTTTCCATATGATTCCTCTGATCCGAATGCCTGGGCTCGGGAAAGGCATTTCAAACCGCTGCTGCTCCTCTTTCCAGGCAGTGTCTCCGAGTGGTTATGATGTTCCAAATTCAATACATTTTTCGCGAATCTGTGTTTTTACTCCTCCGGCCTCCTCAGGCGCTCTGAACAGCGGGTGCGCATTGCCGCTGATTCCCACAGCTCCAAGGCACCTGCCGCCATGCACACTCATCACCCGCACATGTGCGCGCACTTACATTGACAATACACAGGAATCAACCGCACCGATGTATTACCAGTTTGCATTCAACCCTCAATAGCGTCACGTTGCTTCGTTCAGATGCGCATCGAAAAAAATAAAGTGATTCAATATAATGCTTTTAATTTGGGTGATTTATCACGGGCACGGGTGGGTAACGGGTAGAATGTTAACGGGTCCGGGCGGGTACGGATTTAATTCTTGATATAATCACGGGTTTACGGGCGGGTAAGTGCTGTAGCGGATGGGTGCGGGTGGGTACGGGTCTCCAAAAATGGACCCGTGCAGCACTCTGCACAGTGTACACCCACCCAACAAGTTCGAAGTAGTGAGAATACCTCCATCCCTCAAATGTTAGCCTCGTTGTTGGCTGATTTTCGCTTGCCATTGTCGCTCATCGTCTTTTTGCCGCCACCACCTGCGGCCAGCCTCTGACTGTCTCTCATGCGGAGTGAGAACTCGCGCGCGCGAGTCGTGTGCGCAAGCGCCCAGCAGATGACTGTCACGGTGACATCTGCCCATAGTAAACAAAATGTAACGTTGCGGCGGATTGAAAAATAAACGGCATTACGTTACTAAATTGACGGTAGCTAACGCGTTACTCTACTTTTTTCCCTGAGAAAGTAGTTTCGTTAGTGTAACGCGTTTCTTTGTAACTCGTTACACCCAACACTGTTAATAGACCGTTAATACTCACTCCTCCCCGTTTACCACAATGACCACGTTCAAGGGGGAAATCATGGTGGATTTACAGACTCCTCCTCCCCAGCTCTGACGAAGCATGTTCCTAATAAGGGCATAAGGGCGGGATCTTCACTGTAGACTCGGCCCTTGCGTGACGTGTAGCTCGCGCAGCTCCAATGCTAACAGTCCGACCCCCGTTAATTTCGAGATTTCTCAAATGTATCCTACCATAACCAGCCCGGTGCCTCTGATTGTGTCTAACCCAGCGTAATCACAGGAGGAATATCTAGCTGTAGACAGTTCCAAAAAATGAGGCACCGGGGCATTAAACTTGTTTTTAACGTGTCTAAAGTGCAATGCATTCCAATGGGGGCCTAGCGGCTATATGGCGGTACTACAGCAATGGCGGCCTCCAGTGTCGTCGTTGCAAAGCAGAGCAGCATAAATGTGTAGTTTTATGCTTGGGGCGGCGAGGAACAGCGCCCTCGCGATCTAACCAATGGCGCTCTAATATAGTATAAAAACGTCACTACATATCATTAATTCAACCAATCAAAGACGCGCAATAATAATTCTCCGATGTGTGCTTGGCCTCAGCGCCATCGGAGATTTAACAGGTGAAAGACGAGGAAGCGTCTACTGTAAACAAACGCGAGTAGCAGCTCTGAGTAGAGCCCTGCACAGGCCTGCCGAGGATCACGAATGTGAGTGGAATGTGATGATTCGGGGTAGAGGTTTCACGCACCGCCACAAACTGTTGCGACCTGTTACTACGCGTTACGATTAATGGCACGAATTATTACGCACGGTCACGAACATGCATCCCGCACTGCTGCGGGACGTGGCGCGCTCCTACGCCCTGCTGCGCGCTGTTGTGGTCTGTTGCGGGTCATTGGGAATTGTCCAGTTCTGTCAGAAATCTGTCAAGAATCGGGTGAATGTGGACAATACAAACCGCCGCACAAACCGGGTTGGAGGCGGAGCAGAGGCGTCCAACCCTGACTCATTGGGCTCTTGCCAAATCGGGTTATACAAAAAGCAAAGACCAGCTGAGCGTCGGGTCTGTCCATATACTGTAGAATAGCAATAGTTTTTTCATAGACTATGGGACAACAGTTCAACCCTAAACTATCCTGTCACTGTGTAACACGGGCAAACGCTGAATCTATCAAGACAAACAATAGCAATAAACACACGCGCTTTATGTCAAATGAGTCTGTGCAACAGCGGCACATTCAGCCAGACTTTACTCCACATTAAGCATAAAAACACTACACTCACTGCGCACTCGATCTTCTGGGGATCTGTCGTAGAACTCTTCACCTCTTTATCCGTGATTCTCACTCGTCTGGTCGATCATTAGCTCCATTTGGAAAAAAAACCTCTTTTGCATAATCCAGAACAACAGGCCTGTCTCCACCTGCTGCGCTCATCGCCGCTTGTTTTACATGTCAGAAGTTGTAAATAAGTCTTAATACTTATCCATGTTATAGCTACTGTAACCACGCGTTGTTGTTTGGGTCTGTGCGTAAGGCAGCGTGGGAGATGCATTCAGGGACAGTAAGAAGTGCGGGAAAGACGCACTTCTTACTGTATTTTATTTTTTATTTTTTTACACAAACGCGCGGAAACCGGGACAAATATATAACAGTGGGGTTCTCCAGCGGGGTGGCAATAGGGTTGGCAGGAACTGGTTTCGCGAACATCAGGAGGAACGACCGCAGGAAGAAAAGCTGGAGGAACAACTTCAGCACCTGAGGAGCGGCAGCAGCAGGTGCTGTCCCGGGCCTGGAGCGCGGACTGGCCGACTTTGTGTGACTTTTCTTTGGCATAGTGCAGGTACGAACATTAACTTTTCGGCGTAGCGTGTGTTTCTATCAATTTTGAGCGTGAAAACAGTGATTCTGCTACGAATGCTGTACGAATGCTCCCACGCTGAATTACGAAGCGTCACTACTCATCACGAAAGGACACGCTCCGTTGCGAACTCCACGAACAGTGGTTGAATCGTGACATTCGTGGAAGATTTTTTGACAGACAAAAACTTTCTCCACGAATATCACGAATGTCACGAACTGATACGCTCTATTAAGAATCCCATTGAGATGCGTTAAGTCATGTCACGAATGACGAAAAAATGCCATTCGTAACGCATCGTGCTTATGTGTAAACCCAGCATAAACGTAACATAAAGCACAGTGTTTATTTTTATTGTTGGGAGGAACACGCATGCATTTGTTTCCTGGAAGCACTGCGAAAACATACCGTCGATAGAAGCACTCCGCACGCAAACGCTCCGTCCTCTCTCTCCATACAACACGCAGGCAACAACACGAAGCTTCGCCGGTCTCTCAAATGAGAAGTTTTTCCTCCGATCGTCCATGAGCTCAGAGCTAGAGCCCTGCATTTGAGCCCGAGGCCCGAGGGGCCCGACGGCCCGCGGGGCCGGGCTTCGGGCCCATTACCACATCATTGCGTCGGAAACGGACCGGGCTCAGGCTTGGTTTTCCCCTGCTTGGTTTTCCCCTTCCAATGCGTTGTGCTACTATTTTTTAACCAACTTAAATGGCGACATTAAATACAGCACCCGCTCACTCCCACTCTCCCTGCCCACCTGCTCTCTCACACCCCGTCTTGACCCGCCAACAACACAAACATGTACCTGCTGTCCCTGTGGGCCGTGGCGTGGGAGTTTTCCTCGCCGTGCGTACAACTCTGCAAAGCGGTCGTATTGAGAGAGGACCGGGCGGTTCGCGTGCGGATGTGCTTCTATCGACGCTATGTCCTCTCGCCCCGTCTTGACCCGCCACCTCTTGCCACAAACATGGACCTGCCATCCCCGTGGGTGTGTGAGAGAGCGGTGTGGAGAGAGAGGACGGAGCGGTTCGCGTGCGGAGTGCTTCTATCGACGGTATGTGTTCGCAGTGCTTCCAGGAAACAAATGCATGCGTGTTCCTCCCAACAATAAAAAATAAACACTGTGCTTTATGTTACGTTTAGATAGAAGTGTTTATTTATTCATACAATACAGGTCAACTGTTGCAGCGCTGTTTAATCACGCATTTGGAAAATATTGGGGGGGGAGAGAGCCGGGCCGGGCTCGGGCCCGCTAATTATGAAAATCTGTCGGGCCTGGCCGGGCTCGGGCCCAGAAATCAGGCCCGTGCAGGGCTCTATTCAGGACCGTGAGGAGCGTACGACAGAAGAGGGGAACGTCAGTCATTCATTGAGTGAAACAGAGGTGGAGCTCCAGGTGCTACGGAGGAGGACTCTCATCTAAACACGTAAGCTGCACATTATTTCTGACAGGATCATTTGTCTGACTGTTTATACAGGTTTAAACCTGTGGCTCTGAGGCTCATAATGGAACCATAGCAGGTCTGACTATATATATATATATATACAGTATATATACACACACACATATATATACATACACATAGTTTTATTTTTTTATTTTTTATTCCTTGTTGCTTTCTTGTTGACATTTACCATCTTCATAACTATATTTGGGTAAGCATTATTTCATGGTTGGTGTATGTGCCCTATTCTGTGTAGTGCATCTTCAGTCTAACCATAAACTAACCCACCCTGGCTCTGTCCCAGGTGGATGGTTCTGGACTAATATTGTTTTGCCCATCACCCAGGCAAAAACATGACTCAAATAACTGTCTGTGAAATTCAAACAAGTTAAAAATGTTTATAAGGATAAAAACTCAAATAATTTCTAACAAGAACAAAGGAAGACTGGTGGAGTGCCCATTCTTTGAGAGCCTCTGTAAAAAATATTTTTTATTTAACAACAATTTTGGGCCCATTCTGGGCCCAAAATTGTTTAATATGTACATTAACGACATTTGTAAAACGTCTCAAGTACTTAAATTTATCTTGTTTGCTGACGATACAAATATTTTTGCATCAGGTGACGACTTACAGCAACTGTGTCGGATTGTTAACTTGGAACTCAAAAGTGTCAATAAGTGGTTCAAACAAAATAAATTATCTCTAAATCTGAGTAAAAGCAAAATGATGATATTTGGCAACTGTAATTCCAATGCTCAGGAAGCAATTCAGATAGAGGGTGTTGTCATAGAGCGAGTGCATGAAATCAAATTCCTTGGTGTTATTATAGATGACAGAATTACTTGGAAAGCTCATATTAAATATATATCTACGAAAATTTCTAGAAGCATTTCAGTAATAGCAAAAGCAAAGCACATTTTAAACATCAAAGCTCTACATATCTTATACTGTTCTCTGATTTTGCCATATTTATATTATTGTACTGTGGTTTGGGGTAGTACTTATAAAAACACATTAAAACCAATAGTATTGTTGCAAAAAAGAGCTATCCGAGTAATTCATAAAGTTGGGTTTTTGGACCACACAAACTCATTATTTTTAAAATCAAAGATCATGAAGTTTTGTGACATTGTTGAGTTCCAAACTGTACAGATGTTATACAAAGCAAGATACAAACTGTTACCGGGCCAAATACAAAGAAGGTTCCAAGAACGTACTGGTTGTTATGAATTACGTGACGAATTAAACTTTAGGACTCAGAAACATAGCTCAACTTTGAAAAGTTTTAGCCCAACAGTTAATGGTGTACAATTGTGGAATAAACTGGAAATGGAGTTGAAACGAAGTCCAAATATCAACCTGTTCAAATATAAATACAAACAAAAGACTTTTGAAATATACAGAGAAGAAGAAATGTGTTGCCACTAGGAGGCGCAGTAGGATCAATTATCTATAATCAAGGAAGAGTGTTGCTGCTTGGAACGGTTGTCATTCTATTGCTCAAATTTACAAATTGAGAATTAGGGTAGGCAAGTTATGAATCTGTTGAGAGGGACCCTCCCAACGGGCTCAAAACCTTGTCTTTTAATGCACCACTCAGCATAGGAACATCATCTACAAAATCAGCTGTTAGGGCAGCTGGGTGGGGTTTGTTGAGGGGGAGTTACTGCCCTCTTCAACTGGCCCGTTCTACACCCTGGCTTTTTAATGCACCTCATTATGCAGGGCTTACATCACACTTCACATATAACTCAATTAAACAAATATAATAATAATGATAAATAAACCCGAATTAAATTATATTAAGGATGGTATTGACAACTGGGAAGTAGCAAGATCTCAGAATATAATATGTATTAATGCACCTTTAATAATGATAATTAATGATAATTAAACCCAAATTAAATTATATTGAGGATAGTAATGACAACTGGGAAGTAGCAAGATCTCAGAGTATAATATGTATGAATGCACCTTTATAACATAAAAGTAGCACATTCTTTTGTTCTTTATTTTGCTGTTGTTTTTGTCTTATTCTTCATCATTTATTGTTACTTTGCCCTATGTTCCTTTGTTTATGATTTGCTACCTTGTAAATATTAAATGTAATGTTACTATTTTTATTTTGGGGTGGGCGCTTATAAGCCTTTGGCTTCAGCCCACTCCCTTTGAGCAGGTTAACTGCTCAAACAAATAAATAAACTAAACTAAACTAATAATAAAAATTAAAAAATATACGTCAAGGACTTGTATGTATGTCTTGTCTGTTTGTCTTGTTCTAAGTTTAGTCTTGAGTTACCGTTCTGTGAAATGTTTTTTTGTATTGTTTTGTAATTTTTTTCTCGATGTCTACTGTGACTGTGTGTGTCTGTGGTGAATGAATGAATAATAAAAAACATAACCAGCTTTGCTAATGTTGACCAAATGAGTAGCCGTGTCTGTGAGTGTGTACACCAGATGCCCTGCCTGACCTTTGCCCATGACGCGGGTGAACTGTGCGGGCAGGTCTCCCTCGGCGATGCCCCCGGACTCTGCCTCTCCTCCGCCGCCGGCCCCGCTCTCTCTCAGGTGAGACAGGTGCGCTCCGGGGGCGGGGCTGGACTCGGCGGGGCCCGTCTCCGTGGCGCCGGTGAAAGGCCTGATGGGAGTGAGGATCATCTGGTGCAGCTCCTGTAGGGGGCAGCGCAGGCTCACGCCCTCCAGCACCTCCTGCACAGAGAGGAGCACCGTTTTAGTCATTTGTTTGTGACTGAAGTGTAAACGTAGTTATTAAGACTAAAACTGTGACCAAAGTCTGCAGATATTTTGGTCGACTCCAGAAAACTAAATCAGAAGTCAAAGAAGGAGACTAAAAACAGTACCTTCTCGAGGGTGCGCAGCTGGTTCTGTCGCTCCCTCAGTTTCTGGACGCTGATGACAATCTTGTGTCGGGCTCCTTTGGTCACTTTCTGTAAAAACGACAAAAGAACATAACTCATCCTCTTCCTCCTCTGCTCCTTTCACATGTCCAGTGTGTGGTTCCTCGTGCAGTGCAGGGGCAGAGCGCGGCCCGTGCACCTGGAGGAAGTGCTTCCTCTTGTGGGTTAAATTTAGCTTCATCTCCTCAAGTCAAAACACAGCAACTTCCAGTTCACCACACGGCTCCAGTAGCAGCTGTAGTAGTAGTTGTAGCATGGGGGTGGTGGGTCACTACTCCCTAAAGAGCCACTTTTAAGCCCCCGTGCGGATCTTTTATCTTTGTGTTTATGAAAAGGGATATATTATGCAAAATGGACTTTTGTGAGCTTTTAAGATGGTTAGGGTGGTTTTCCTGTAGTTAGGACTTGGAGTTTTCTAATCGATTCACACACATCTGAGGAATCTTTCACTGCAGTGGAACTGATCTAGACATATCCCCACCCCCTGCCCGCCACCCCGCCTACCAAGGAAGAGCACAGACCTGCTGTCACGTAAATGATGTTTTTTAAATGTGATGTTATAGTGCACATCTGCCTCCCATATTGGAAACTATTTATTTATTTTATACAAAAAAGTATGTATTTATGTGTTTGTTTACTTTTAATCGCAACTAAAGGTCCGCACACACGACACGATTTTTATGCCCGATTTTGATACAATTCTCAGTCGCGCCGAGTCTTCCCGAGTCGAAGGCAGTCACACAGAGTCGTGTCTCGTAGTGTGGGGGGTCATGACTGGACTGGCGTTGGAATCGTGTAGTGTGGGCAGCAGTCAGACGCAACTGGACTACAGTCGCAGGAAATCAAACATGTTGGATTTTTAAGCCTGATTTTGGACGCACAGGAGAAACGTGGGTGATTTTACCGTCCCCAAAGTGAACACACAGAAAGCAGCGGCCAATGACAGAGTGAAATAAAGACAGAAAAACACCGCCGCGCCTCCTTTTTCATGTCTCTTTCAAAACAGCGGCACAAACAACTCATTTCATGGCCACAATTCCGCACGAAACAGCACAACTTTATATCACCAAACATTCACGAGAAACACCTTTTCAAGCTACATTTCAACCGCGAACAGAGTTTAGCGGCACTTACTGAGTTTGGAGACGAACTGTTCAGCTTCACCTCGCCACTAGCGGCGCCTCTCTCCGCTCGCCTCTCTCCGCTGTCTCCTCTGCCTCCTCCATCTCGGGGCTGAGGCCCGTCTCCTTCTCTTATTAAATCCACTGAAATACGTCCCGCTTCTTGGTGTCGCCGACTTTTATCTCCATATGACAGAACTATAGCCAAGTTGAAGTCTTCGTAGCAGTAGTAGCCTTGCACTGCGATGTTGTGACACTGTTTACACCACTGACCGATCGGGACACGCACGTGTTTTCCCACGCTCACAAACACAGGCCTATCTTTGCGCATTTTGGGTCAGTTTTTGAAACCGGAGGAGAAATGAAGCGGTAGAGAGGACAGACGCGCTGTGTTATCAAACATCAGCTGTGTGTCAGAATCGTGTAGTGTGTTCGCTCTTACGATTCTCAGTCATTAAGTGTGAACCCCCAGACGTTCTATAATCGCACTAAATCCAGTCGTGTAGTGTGGCCCCCCCTTCTTTATAAAATCGTATAAGACTGGAAAAGTCGTGTAGTGTGTGCGGACCTTTAGGCATTTTCTGTTCTAATAAAGCACAATGAATAATCTACATTTGGCCAAATATAAATGCTATTATGCACTTGATTAGGCTACAGCTGTTAAATGCAGTCCCTCTCTCTCTCTCTCCCCGTCCTCTCACCTTCTTTCCCCCTCGTCCTGTCCTCAGCCTGACTGATTCCGTCTCTGTCAGTGCGGGGCTGACTCTGAGTAACAGTGGCAGCTCATTGAACAAGGTGATTTGAGAGTGGTAAAAACAGGAGTTTAATCACTTCTTACCGCTCGTCTCGCCGTTGTCCTGGCTTTACGCTCGGACATCTCACATCCTCCTCCCTACAGTGCCGCGTGTTGGTCTTAGTGAGACAGTGTACGTTAACTAGCCGCCGCTACAGGCTATCATGGGTTTAATGATTTCTCAAATGGGACGGGGGGAGTGACACGGACTGCACAGTTGTTTCTCGGTTTGGGTGCGTCATCTCCCAGTTTGGTCGGCCCTGGTACACCCGCGGCTGCACCAGTGGCTGGGATACACGCTGCTAACTTTTTTTTGCTGCTGTGCAAACGTTTAGCAGCTCAATTACGTTTCAGGATTATTATAATGTGTCTACGAGAAAAATGTTTCTTTGGACGTCAAGGAGAGGTTTCAAGTGGTGACAAGTTGGGACTTTGTGGGGACCATTCTTTAAACGAAAATGCTCATATTTGTGCTCGCCATTTTACCGATGAATGCTTTGTAAACAAGGACTTACTGGACAGCGGAAACATACACAATGTGTGTCAAACCTGATGCAGTCCCAAGATAAAAGACAGTGCTGCTTCTCTAACATACGATGGTGAGTAAAACGACACAAAATGGTTCAATTTGGGTAGTGTTTGTTTGTTTGTTTGTATACTTTATTGTCCCCGTAGGGAAATTTGACCTCTTCATTTGACCCATCCTTCGATGCCGCTGGGGCAACCTGTAAGGAGAAGTGGGCGACGGCAGTGCCGCGCCCTGGGACCCATCTCCAGATGTGGAGCCAGGCTGATGCCCAGAGTCACCTGGCTGGAGGATTCACCTATTATACATGTTTTTTTTGCAGTAGGGTTTCCCCTACCGGGAGTACCCGGAGGAAACCTACGCAGACACGGGGAGAACATGCAAACTCCACACAGAAAGGCCCCGTCCCATTGTGAGGCTAGATCAAAGCTCCAGTAACTACTTCTCATAACATAAATAGACTAAACCTGACTGTGACACTGATGTTACACATCTCAGAAACAATACCATCACTACAAACTCTCCTTGTGTTTGCGTTTTGTCAGAAACAGGTTAATGCTCTATTCACCATCATATGTTTTCCTCATGTCTTACATTCATGGCGACTGGTTGTGTTTTTTGATGGTTTGTTTTGTTTTGTGAGACCTTTTTGCTTGACGTTGTTTTGGTGAATGACGTTTGTTTAGGGGCCGAGTCCATTCCGCGGCTTTGGACCAGAAATTAAAGACTTGTTTCTATTTTCAAGTTGTTTTAGGCCCGATGATCACAAAATGCCAGAATATGTCTTCTTTAAGCATATTTCCATGAGTGAGGAGCTGCTGTAGTATTAGTCTACGTCTGTACAAATGATTTGTTCATAGTCTCCAGGACCCTCCTATATTACTTCTATTACAAAATATGACTTACAATTTTAACTTTTGATTTATTTATTTATCATCACACTATTAAGAGGAATTGTTTATTTGTGGATAAAACACTGCTGTGGCTCTTTAAGACTTTCTTTTCATTTGAAATGGGCTGGAGTGGTACAAAGTATTGCAGCAGTAGTAGTAGTAGTAGTAGTAGTAGTAGTAGTAGTAGTAGTATTGCAGTAGTACCTGGGCCTCCAGCTGCTCCTCCGTCAGGTTGAGCATCTCATCGTAGCTCATGGTGGAGAACAGAACGGCGTATTTGTGCAGACGGAGAGACTTCAGCCACAGAGGAACGTCTGAAATGCACATTACATTGGTTTACAACTAATTCAGTGTCCACGTTTTGTCCACCACTGGGGTTGGTTGGAACATCTTTGCACCTGTGCGTATATTTTAGTACTCAATGCAACTCTGCTGACAAACTTGCGCGTGTCCGTGACAATTTACGGAAAAAAATTATCCGAGTTAGTGTAACATTATTATTTTTTAATCTACTTAATGCACAAAAAACTGATACAGAAAAAATGTATGTCATTACAGATTCTGAATCAGTAAGTAACTTAAGCTTAGTTCAAAGCAGCATTTCTACGGCTCTACTTCAAGCTCATCCTGGGTGACTGAGCTCCTAACGCTAGCTCTGAGGATGCGCCCAACCACCCTGTGAAGGAACCTCATTTACGATCTTGTCCTTTCAGTCATGACCCAGATCTCATGACCAAAGGTGAGGGTAGGAACAAAGATCAACCGGTAAATCGCCTCCGACTCAGCTCCCTCTTTACCACAGCAGTCTGATACAGAAACCGCATCACTGTAGACTAAGCCCTCATCCCGGTGCCCTCCTCTTGGGCCTTACTCCTCATCCCGGGCCCTACTGCTGGGCCTTTCTCCTCATCCCGGTGCCTTACTACTGGTCCTTACTCTTCATCCCGGTGCCCTACTCCTCATCCCGGTGCCCTACTACAGGGCCTTACTCCTCATCCCGGTGCCCTACTACAGGGCCTTACTCCTCATCCCGGTGCCTACTACTGGGCCTTACTCCTCATCCCGATTCCCTACTACTGGTCCTTACTCCTCATCCCGGTGCCTTACTACTGGGCCTTACTCTTCATCCCGGTGCACTACTCCTCATCCCGGTGCCCTAGTACAGGGCCTTACTCCTTATCCCGGTGCCTACTACTGGGCCTTACTCCTCATCCCGCTGCCCTACTACTGGTCCTTACTCTTCATCCCTGTGCCCTACTACTGGCCTTACTCCTCATCCCGGTGCCTACTACTGGGCCTTACTCCTCATCCCGCTGCCCTACTACTGGTCCTTACTCTTCATCCCTGTGCCCTACTACTGGGCCTTACTCCTCATCCCGGTGTGCCCTAGTACTGGGCCTTACTCCTCATCCCGCTGCCCTACTACTGGTCCTTACTCTTCATCCCTGTGCCCTACTACTGGGCCTTACTCCTCATCCCGGTGTGCCCTAGTACTGGGTCTTACTCCTCATCCCGGTGCCCTAGTACTGGTCCTTACTCTTCATCCCTGTGCCCTACTACTGGGCCTTACTCCTCATCCCGGTGCCCTACTACTGGGCCTTACTCCTCATCCCGGTGCCCTACTACTGGTCCTTACTCCTCATCCCGGTGCCCTACTACTGGGCCTTACTCCTCATCCCGGTGCCCTACTACTGGTCTGGTCCTTACTCCTCATCCGTGCCCTACTACTGGCCTTACTCCTCATCCCGGTGTGCCCTAGTACTGGGTCTTACTCCTCATCCCGGTGCCCTAGTACTGGTCCTTACTCTTCATCCCTGTGCCCTACTACTGGGCTTTACTCCTCATCCCGGTGCCATCCTCTTTTTTTTATGTTGATGCACTTTAATTAAATACAATAAATATATATATTTAAAATAATACAGTTCGCAGTTATTTTGTTTTAAATGGGGTAAAAAAAAAAAAAAAAGAATAGAATCGTGAATCAAGTTTTTTTTATTAAAAAAAACAGATTTTTTTTTTTTGGGGGGGGGGGGGGGATCGCCCAGCTCTACTCCTCATCCTGGTGGCCTCCTACTGGGCCTTATCCCTCATCCCGGTGCCCTCGCTATGGGCATTACCCCTCATCCTGGTGGCCTCCTACTGGGCCTTACCCCTCATCCCGGTGCCCTCCTCTTGGAAGTTACCCCGGTTCAAGCTCATTCCGCAGTCGTCTAGAGGCTCGCTGCCTCCGCTGCCCGACGAGGCCACGCTGCTCTGGGGGACAGCGGCACATGCTCGGGGGGTCTGTGGAGGTCCTCCTGGGACAGCCACACCTGCCCCATGCCCTGCCCTCCCATTGAGTGGCCCAGCGGCTGAGAGATGGGCGGAGTCAGGGAGACAGAGCGCTTCAGCGGCGAGTGCTGTGCCGAGGCTGCGGAGATAAAATAAAGTATCAGGGTTGCCACTCTTCACTCAAAATTATTTGTCATGTCATCTCCCGGATTTTCCAGTACATTTTAAGTTAAAAGACATAATCGCACGGTCATACAAAGTATGACAATATTCCACATAGAGTACACTCCCTAAATCAGAGTCTGTGCTGGATTTAACCAGTGCTTAATGTTGTCTTCATGTCCTGGGTCTGCAGTATTTACAAGACGACAGGCTAGTAGCTGCTAACAGGTGTGGCGATTCTTAAGCCGCTTTCTGGCCAGTGACTTATTGCTTCTGGAAAGCTAGCGACTAAAAGTGCTCAGAAAATGCAAAATAAAGAGATACAGCATGTCCATATGAAAGAACAGGCCACCGTTTTTCCATACTGAGATATGTTCTTACCTGAGCTTAGACGAGTTGATGCGTACCTGTCTGGTCTTTCTGCGTGTGCTCAGTCACGCAAAGAGATCAAAGATGTTGTTAGTAGAACCCCTTTTTATCCACTTAGAAAATCGACATGTTTAATTTTGTGTAACTAGACTTGGATCATGTAACTACTCACATAACCGTATTTAAATAGGGAAAACGTGGAAGAGCTTGGTCGCTTCTAACTTCACCCCCGTTTGGGTCCATTGGATTATGCTGCGAGAGGCTAATGCTAACAACATCGATTTGTCGGTTGTTTTGTGTGACTGAGCGCACGCACAAAGACCAGACAGGTACGCATATACTCATCTAAGCTCAGGTAAGAACATGTCTCAGTATGGAAAAACGGTGGCCTGAGCGATTTTTGGCTGCAGCTAAAATTATCAAAATGTTGTAGGCTACTGGCTATGTTGCTACACGCAAACACACTGGAAAATCCACACGGAGTAAGGCAAATGCAAAAAGAGGCCAATTAGTAGTGGTAATAATAAGTAACAAAATCAAAACTATTATCAAATTTAAAAAAAATGAATACAGCATAGGCATTTAGTAACTTTTGGACATGGCTTCTGTTTATGGACACGGTGTGGACTTAACCATCTCTAAACAAATGGCCTTTGCTCTGCCCAATGCCGTCAGACCTTGGAAGCTACAGATGGAAATTAGCATTGTGCTAAATCTGGGGCAGCCATCTTTTTAATGTACCTGTCCGTTGTCCTTTTAAATAAATAACTAACTAACTAAGCAGGAAGGGCCTGGTCGGTACTTGGATGGGAGACCGTTTGTTAACACCAAGAAGCCTGGGTGAATGTAGTGAGCGAGTGGTTGGTGGTGGTGGGAGGGGCCGATGGCACAGACTGGTTGCCTTGCTTCCGGCAATCTACCCCAGGGCAGTTGTGGCTACAACAGTAGCTTACCACCACCGAGTCTGGAGTGAATGAATAATGCACAAAATTGTAAAGCTACTTTGAGCATCTGGAAAAGCGATATACAAGACTAATGCATTATTATTATTAAATCACAACAATAATCATTGGGAAACAATGATAATGAAATTGTATGCAATAAAATTTTAAAAATTAACAATAAATCAAACTAAAGAACTGTAGCCAACTTTACTCAAGGAAATGTAAATGAGTAAAGTCACTAATTACTAACCAATCTGCTGTGAAAAGCGGGTATATAAACAGTGTATACTTCAAAAAGTATGTTTGAGGAAAATGCCTTGTACTCGTATCGGTATCCGGTATTGGCAAGTACTTAAATCAAAGTAATTGTACTCGTATCAGTTTTGAAAAAGTTGTTATCAGTGCATCCCTACAAAATTGTTTTTCCAGGACATTTGACCTTTTTTTCTAATTTTCCATAAAAACAAAATCTCCAAAGCGCATTATAAATGTACAACTTGGCCGGTTTATCAGCCACTGTACCGCCTTCGGAGCAGGCCCTGAAGTGTCTTGCTCAAAGACACAACAACAGTGAAGCTTTGTGAGGAGTCTCCCTGTCTGTCCCGGCTCTAACTATAGTCTGCCTCAGCGCAGTTAAAATAGAGGCGTCTAACGTTACCTCCCGAAATATTCCCTCTTTTCCACAAATACAGCCCCCACTGGCACCGCCTTACAAGGACACCAGGGGGCAGGCATGTTTACACACTGAAGTCACCACAAAAACCTCTTTCATTCTGCTTTTGTAACTTGGCTTTCTATTCATGTGTGTATTTTGAACAGGTTATTTTTTAAATAGAACATGCTGTGTTAATTTTACTCGGTGGTGGTAAGTTATTGTTGCCACAGCTGCCTTGAGGCAGACTGACGGAGGAGAGGCTGCCAATCTGTGCCATTGGCCCCTCCCACCGCCACTCACCAGGATTTCAGCGGGGCCTTAACAAGCATTAAAAGTCATTAAATCAATGATGGCCTTAAATGCCATTAAAAGCATTTAATCAGATTTAAATCTATATTTCTTAGAAAATATACATTTTTCTTGGCGACAGATCCTACAACAACTATTTTCACTGTATACATTTGTCAAAAACAGACACCTATGGTCTAAAACTAATTCAGCAGCAGTTTTTTTTGCCCCTCATTCCCATTTGATTAAATGTTTACAAATCTTACAAAATGAAATACGGCAAGTTTCTTTTTGTATTTGTGGCTTCATACATACAGTATATAGCATAAATGGCATTAAAACATACGCAGACACGGGGAGAAATGCAAACTCCGGATGGGGATCGAACCCGGGACCTTTTGCTGTGAAGCGCGAGTGCTAACCTAATTTTGTGATATTTTCGTGACTAAAATTTGATTAAAGTTATATGAAAAGTAGTGAATGAGACAAAAACTGTGACTAAAACCTACATATATTTTGGTCGACTCCTGAAAACTCACAGTATCGTTACATTACATGAACCTACATGTTTCTGTACAATCAGGGACATGGGAAATGGGCTGAATTTACATGAAGTTCTTGTTAAAATTACAAAATCTGACTGAAACTAAATTCCATTTCCGTCGTGGAGCTTGGGGAAACTTACTTTGAGCTGGATTTTGATCTTACTATACTAATAAAGATTGGAACTCCCACTGATAGATACTGCGACCCTCCCGCCCGGCGCTGGGGCTGACGGCAGTTTCCGGTGGACCTTGCGCTGATGCTGAGACTCAGAGGTATTTTTAACGCTCAGCTGTTTGTCTGCTCTGGAAATACCTCGTCCTCCGACTGACTGGGACCTGGGCTGGTCCTGTTTTTATTCATCTGTCCCATTGACTTTCGGAGGCTCATTCTCATTGGAGTCCTGGCTTTGAAGAGGACCCTAATACAGGGTTTAAAGCAAAAAAATTCATCTGACTGAAATATTGAGGCGGGTTAGCGGAGTGCACACACATATATTCTCACTCTGCCGTTGCCCTAATATGCTCCTCCTGCAGTTACAAAACATAAGACGTACTGTAAGTGCAGATGTGCATACGTTTTAATTAGAGGTCGACCTATTTGGGTTTTTTCTAAGGCCAATGCTGATTTTGGGGGATTTTTATTGACCAATGCAGATATATTTGGCCGATGTTTTTGAAGGATATTTTTGGCCGATTTTTCCAAATGTCTGGTCTGTAATCCCGTAAAAAACATAAACACTTGGCCACTCCAGCAGTGGCCAATTCTGTTTTGTTACTTTAGGTGATGTCCCAGCTTTGATTAGTTGCCGATAGCATTAGCATGCAGCCGTTAGCATTAGCATGCTGTCGCTAGTCGCGGCATTTTGCGCGGCGATCAAAAATACATATTGAGGTTGAAACTAACTCAGCGATTGAATTCTCCAAGTTCTGTGCTTCAAAATGACAACATACCCATCTGGACTGAGGTTTAGTGAAACTAACTAACTTTAACTTTAACTTTAACTTGTGGCTAAACAATTGTCATCACAATGTTTCTCTGTTCCTCTGAGGCCGAGGGAGGACTTGTTTTAAACCCCTGACTTCACTCTCTCCAATGCAAAAACGGGAAGTTATCACTTTCGGTTCCGGAGATATCGGCCTTTTATCGGCGCTAGATCGGCCGATAGCTGATTATTGTAAAATCCCCAAATATCGGCCCGATTGTTGTAATTTTTACAATATGCTATTAGCATGTAGCATGATTCTCCGTTATTTATGTATTTATGGGCTGTTGAACCACTTTGCTCCTCTCAATGTCTTTGTATCTTTATTGGGTAGAAAACTATATAATAATTCAGCATTTGTTTAAGTAGTTTTGGAGTAATTATAGAAAGTTTAGATTTTTCTCCTCTTTCTCCCCAATAAATGAAACAATAAACATCACAAAAACTGTCAAATTAAAGAAAGCTGGCTAATTTTTATTTTGCTCAATTTTAAATATAATTATGTTTCAGCAAAAATGGTGGCTAATGTGTCAGATGCACTTCAAGACGTCAGGCGACACTCCCAAATACAATGAATACAGGTACAACTAGGGGTGAGAGATTTTTAAGGATTTAGATTTATTTTTATTTTTATGATGAACAATATTTTCAACTGGTCCTTTTGCTGTTTTTTAAACAGCAATTAAGAATTATATGTAAGATTTTAAGCATTTTTACATGTGTAGAGCTCACAATGGTCTGAGTAACATTACAAAAACAATGGGATCAGGAAGTCCATCCATCCATTTTCTTCCGCTTTATCCGGGGCCCGGTCGCGGAGGCAGCAGTCTGAGCAGAGATGCCCAGACTTCCTGATCCACGCACACCTCCTCCAGCTGTTTTAGGGGGACCCCGAGGCGACACCAGGTCAGCTCGGAGACATAGTCCCACCAGCGTGTCCTGGGCCTTCCACGAGGCCTCCTCCCAATAGGACATGCCTGGAACACCTCCCGAGGGAGGCGACCAGGAGGCATCCGGAACAGATGCCCTAGCCACTGTCAGGAAGTATACCATCAATTTATTCCAATGTTGAAATCTATTTTTAATCTTTAATCATCTCAGGCTTCTCTGAACACTGTAATGTTCTGTTTGTATTTACCAAGTGTTCACATTTCTAATTTATAATTGAATTTAAAATTGAAGGGCAGTTAGTGCAGTTTGTACCAACAGAAAATAAATGTGTATTATTTTAGTATCAGGCTGCTGTAATAAACAAATGATCAAGAGATCCCCTCCTGGAGCCGCCACCTTAACGTGGTGGAGGGTTTGAGCCTGAATGATCCTGGAGCTCTGTTGTCGGGGGCTTCGTGCCCCTGGTAGGGTCTCCCATGGCAAACAGGTCCTAGGTGACGGGTCAGACAAAGAGCGGTTCAGAAGCCCCTTATGAGAGACCAACAGGCCTGGTTAGAACCATGAAGCCGTCCTTCTGTGGACCCACCACCTGCAGGAGGAGCCATAGGGGCTGGTGCAGCTCCAACAGCTGCCCCCACGACCCGGCAACGGACAAGTGGAAGAAAATGGATGGATGGCAGGACATTTTATCAATGTACTTCTTTTGGAGACAAGCTGAGGCCCACCTGGCATCCCGGGACCCCACTTTGGAAACCACTGACCTAAACCTTAGCTTTACTGTGTGGCGAGAGTGCTGACCACCGTGTGGACTTCACTGACCTGACCCGGTGCCCACGGCATTGATGGCGGCTGGAACAGACGAGGAGGGAAACAGGTGCCCGTTCTCTGAGCTCCACGGCGCCCCCTGCTGCTGCCAGCCGTTCAGCCGGTCCTCAGAGCCGTACCGGGGGTAAGGCTGGCTCTTCTGCCCTGCTCCAGAGCTCTGGTTGTGAGGGTAAGGCTGGCTCTTCTGCCCCCCTCCTGAGCCTTGGTGCTGGGGCGCCCTCTCCAGGCTGTCCCCCCGCCCCGCCCGCTCCTCCAGGTGGGTGAGCCACAGTGCCAGGGCGGAGCGGTCTTCGATGGAGGTGGCCGGGTGGATGAGGGCATAGGAGAGCAGCTGGCGGGACTCCTCCACATGGCGCCCGTGCTCGATGCTGTGGGACAGGATCAGGGGGAGGATCCGCATGTACGCGCCCTTCGCCTCCGCGTTCCCTGGCTTCAGCAGTGGCAGGTGGGACAGCAGCAGAGAGATCACGGTCTCCTGGGGCTCACTGCGCCACTGCTCGATCACCGCTGCAGAGACAGAGGGAAACGTTACAGCAAAGATCATCCAAACATGCATGCTTTGGCAATAACTGATGCTTAAAGGAGCTATACCGGATTATACCTCTAGAAATGCAATGAAATGTATTTTGTCCTTCTTTAGTGTATTGTAAACTCAAACGTGCATCTAATTATAACACATTTCCATTACACACATCCATACATTTTATTAACTTTCAGCCTATTAGCATTTTTGTGGTAGTGACCCTGAAAAGTGACCCTGCAAGTGGTGAAATGTTATGAAATGAGTTTGGGCCACAACTAACATTTTAATTTAGTGGCTTCCTCTTTCATTGTTTGCGATAAAAAAAATCAGGTATAGGGCCCTTTAAGGCGAGACACTACAGGTTAATAAAATTAAGTAAGAAATTACATATTAGTTGCAAAGATTTGCTTAGAGGAATATTCTATCTTGTTTAATTTTTTTAATAAATTATATAAGTTTTAAAAAAATCTTTGGTTTTGGGGTTCAAAGCTCATAACATCAGGCAGAATTTAGATTCTGAAAAATCCCTGAGACAAACCTTCCAAATGTAGTCGAGTCTAGGCCTACGGTGGGAGGAAAAAGTAAGTACACACATATGAAATTTCTCACATTTCTGCCTAAATTGGTCAAATGTGGTCTGATCTTTATTAAAATCATAAGAATGAATAAACAGTGTCTGCTTAAACTAACACCACCCAAACATTTACATTTTATCATATTTTTATTGGCCATGACATGTAAACATTCACAGGACAGTGTGGAATAAGTAAGTACACCGCCTGAATCTCACTGAACTGCAGCAGTTTTGTAAAGAGGAATGGTCCAAGATTCATCCTGATCGTTGTGAGCGTCTAATCTGCAACTACAGGAAAACAGTTACTGTTACAAATGAAGGATCAGCCAACTATTTAATACAAGGGTTCACTTACTTATTTATTCAACTTTGGGTTAATCACTCCACAGTACATTTTGCGAGTACTGTAGTGGAGCATCCAAGAGCTCTTTCACAAACCAAAGGAACACACAACATCATGTGTGGAGGACAAATGGAACAGCACCAACATTAAAACCCTATCCAAGTATGGAGCAGGACAATCATGGGGTGGGGCTGTTTTGTTGCCTCAGGGCCTGGACAACGTGATATCATCAATGAAAAAATTAATTCACAAGTTTATCAAGATATTTTTCAGAAAAACCTGAGACATTCACAACAGCGTGGAATAAGTGAGTGAACCCTTATATTAAATATTAAATAGTTGGCTGATCCTTCATTTGTAACAGTAACTGCTTTTCTGTAGTTGCAGATCAGACGCTCACAACGATCAGGATGAATCTTGGACTATTCTTCTTTACAAAACTGCTGCAGTTCAGTGAGATTCAGGGGGTGTACTTACTTATTCCACGCTCTCCTGTGAATGTTTACATGTTATGGCCAATAAAAATATTTTCAAATGTAAATGTTTGGGTGGTGTTAGTTTAAGCAGACACTGTTTATTCATTCTTATGATTTTAATAAAGATCAGACCACGTTTTAGGACTAATTTAGGGGCGGCACAGTGGCGCAGTGGTTAGCGCTCGTGCTTCACAGCTAGAAGGTCCCGGGTTCGATTCCCACCTGGACGGGGTGTGTGGAGTTTGCATATTCTTCCCATGTCTGTGTAGGTTTCCCCCGGGTACTCCGGTTTCCCCTGCTACTAAAAACATGTATAATAGGTGAATCCTCCAGCCAGGTGATTCTGACCACCAGCCTGGCGGTACTGGGCACGGTACTGCTGTCGCCCACTGCACCTTACGGGTTGCCCCAGTGGCATTGAAGGATGGGTCAAATACAGAGTACAAATTTCCCTACGGGGCAATAAAGTATACAAACAAACAGCCTTTCGTGCTACACTTGGATACCAAACATGAATGAATGAATAGGCGTGGGAAAGACCAGGGAGCACCGCCATGTTGGAATGGTTTTAAAATCTCTGGCTCAAAGTGACAAAACGTCATAAAATTAGCATCATAAAGGGAGAGTTTGGTCTGTTTTTTTACTCAGACGTTAAAAATAGCCAAAAATCTCAACATTGACCACTGACCACTGTGAAAATCAATGTTTTCACTGCAGCATCTTGCCTTAAAGCAGGAGCGTCAAACTCATTGTGGGTCATGGGCAGAAATTCAGCTCTCACAGTGGTTTGTGGGCCACATATGATGTAAACAGGAAAATACTATTGAGAAAACATTCTTTAACAAATTCATAATAAATAAATAATAATAATAATAATAATCATAATCATAACTCCGCACAGGAATGGGCCAGAGACTTATTTTTCTTCATACCAAATAGGAATTTATGCTTTACCAGTCGCAGACCAGATTTAACCTTTTACCTTGGGCTAATATTTCATTATAAATACAGATATATCATATAAGTTTTACAGAGTGACTCTTGAATTGTTTGTGTGAAATGCTTTTGCTAAGAAAAAATTAAAAAAACATTAAGGAGAGGAATGAGGACGGGAGAGCGCATAAGCAGCTGAGATCAACGGCTCTGGTGTCTTGGTGAGATGTTGCCTTCTATAGGCCAGACTTCTACAGGCTCCGAGTTGTTCAACCACAAATAATTAGCAGCAACATAATATGTACAGTACATAAAATAATACTACTAAACTGCACAAGTCCAGCTAATCCACAGCTGCAGTCTCCAAAATAATCCACATGGTCCAAATACAGCGATAGTTTTCCTTTTCAAAGGTAAACTTTTCATCCGTGCGCCTGGTCCAATGACGGCTCCTCGCGTGTTTCTGTTTTGCCCATTAATGAGTTACCACAAGTTTGTAGCTGATTTTACACTAAATTTTTACACGCCCGTAATTTTTTCCAGAATGCGACAGGACTGGCCATTTCACCTGTCAATTCAAACGCACCATGCGAATATTGAGATTAGATTCAAATTCAATGAATTGCCCTGCCCTAAAATAGCCTATACACGAGTCTGACGCCTGTTCTCTGGCAGCGGCTCAGTGAAACACACGGGAGAACGAAAGCGTACGTGAATCGAGTCATCACTATACTGTACAGCGCTAAAGTCGAATGGCCTGAGAGGAAGTCTGACACGGAACCACGCGAGCGGCACATTTCACAATAAAGCACATGGTTCATGTTTACATTACGGCGAAACAGAGACAAGTGTCACACGGAGATGTCTGACCCAGAGGACATTTGAGAACAGGGACGATGATGGAGGAAGAGAAATACTACTTTATTTGGATTATATGGATGTATGGACAGCACATGTACAGCAGCAGATGGAGGAGTGAGGCAGGGAGCTGGAGTCTGAGATTAATGTGACTTTTTACACATAAATGCACCGT
Organism: Neogobius melanostomus; assembly: GCA_007210695.1. Lineage (NCBI taxonomy): Eukaryota > Metazoa > Chordata > Actinopteri > Gobiiformes > Gobiidae > Neogobius > Neogobius melanostomus. Next base: position 194,714 of record VHKM01000162.1, read on the forward strand.
TTACGTTGCTTCTATGTATGAATAGTAGTTACAGCATGAGCTCCCAAAGTTTTATGTCTTATGAGTGCAGTTTGGGTCAGAAAAGTTGTAGTTTTGTCAGCGCCGTGCCAGGCCCCCTTTTAGTCCACTAATCATTGGTCAGAGTACGTTTTTGGTCACAGTCCTACTAAATACACTACCACTCCAAAGTTTGGAGTCACCCAATCTACTTCTACAGCGTCTCTGATCAGCACAACAGTTTTCAGCAGTGCTGCATAAGTGCACAAGGGTTTTCTAATCATCAATGACCCTTTAACACCATTAGCTAACACAATGTACCATTAGAACCTCTGCACACCTGTAGGTATTCCATTAAAAATCACCGTTTCCAGCTAGAATAGGCATTCACAACATTAACAATGTCTCTAGACTGTATTTCTGATTAATTTAATGTTATCCTCATTGAAAAAACAGTGCTTCTCTTTCAAGAATAAGGACGTTTTAAGAACTTAAGAACTTTAAGAACTTTTGAACGGTAGTGTATATCAATCGTTCAATTTTGTTTCACAACGGGCCCATCAGGAATCACACTAACACTAAACAAATCCCTAATGACTTGTCAAAAACTAAAGTATTGAACTGAATTGAGGACACTCAGGAGTCGAACCAATAACCTCCTCACAGAGAAGCAGGAGTTGGATAACCACTCTGCCACAGTCCTGCTCCTGAGGCGGCTGAGGCGGAGGAGGAATGTGCACATACCACAGAGAAGAATGCAGCCAGTCAGACTTAACCCTTCGCACACAGCAGAATGTAGGTCAGGGCTAAACCGGGACTAAACCAGTTAGTCCTAGTTTAGGCCCGGCTTAGTCCTGGTTTATAAGAGAGTATTTTCCATATATATGTGAGGTATTTATGAGGGTTCCTAATACTGTGGCCGCAAGGGAAGACCCGAGACGGTCCCAGGTTTCAGGATCCTGGGACAGCTCTGCATCCGGACTTGGGTCTAAAGTCGGGAGGGAAAAACTGATGATGTCATGGTTCAAGTATGAGGCCACGCCCCCCGACAGACAGGAAGTGACACGGGCCAACAGGAAGCAGCAGGATGGGCTCCAGACACAAGAAAAAGAAGAGGGAGTTCACTCTGACTACTATTACAGCACATACTACTACTGGTACTGTAAATACCCCCAGTATAGGCCTCGCACAGTACTGCAGAGCAAAGTGGACGCGTTCACACTGAAACCCAGTCTCTTTTCTCAAGTTACTCACTAAAATACCAGAGCTGTTCGTCACAAGGACCCAACACCGGGTTTATACAGGCAGAAGCTTTTTAATGCCCAAATACTATATTTCAATGGCATGAACGCAGATTTTTTTTTTTTTTTTGCATATTTCATTTCTTAAGATTTGCAAACATTTCATCAATCAGAGGAAAGAAAATTAGAGAAAAATTTCAAACCCAATTTCAATACTGAATATAAAACTCAATTTTCTATACCAATTTCAATACCGTGGCAAAAAATTTAAATCCCCTTTTAAATATACAGGTGAAACTCGGAAAATTAGAATATCGTTAAAAAGTGCATTCATTTCTAGGGATGTAACGATTCATCGAAAATCGATTTAAAATCGATTTAATATGCGTAAAATGTGAATCGATGTAAAAATTAAAGAATCGATTTTAAAGCCACCCTCAGCTACTCCATTTTGCGCGAAATAGAGCGGAACATAGCTCGTTGTTTCTAACACGTTAACTTTTTCTCAAGACAAGCTCCACACCTCCACCCACCTCACCCCCAACACACGCCACACCATGTAAACACATACACGTGTAGACATCGAAGCAGCAGACGCAGCTACGAGATTAGCGTTAGCGGCTAACGCAGAGTTTAGCATTTTGACAGAAGTTTACCAAAGATCGTAAACTGACAAACATCTGACCGACCTGCTCTGATTCTGCTGAAATCCTCATCAAATGTCCGTTTGTCAAATAATCCAAAACCTACAGGAGCTGTCAGGTCTTTTTCCTCCTTATGTTTACAAAGGCTGCACCGGGAGGCTGTGAGGTGTTCGAGGGTGAAAAAAACTGCACTGTAAAATTAGTTCTAAATGGTAGTATTATGTTCAAACTGTAAAAAAAAAAAAAGGTTTGGTAAAATAAATATAATCTCAAAATATTTGCTTTGCTACACATCTTATTTATGATGAAAACATGTAAATTTACAAGCACTCATGTCAAAATGATTATAGTTCATTTTCATGTCTCATGTCTAATTTTTTGTCATGTAAAGTTCTCTTACTGACACAGTTGCAGTTTGTTACAAGGACAAAAATGCACATGTTAAAACAAAAGAAACTTTAGTATGAATGGTATTTGGTATTTCTAAAAAAAAAAGTTTAAAGGTAAAAAAAAAAATCGGAAAAAATCGAAATCGGGAACTTAAAATTGGAAATCGAATCGAATCGGGGCTTGAGTGAATCGTTACATCCCTATTCATTTCTGTAATTCAACTTAAAGGGATACTTCGGGATTTTTGACATAGGGCCTCATTTCCTAGTTATCCAGAGTGTTGTTGATGTCTGGAGATATTTTTTTCTTAAATTCATGCAGTTCTTATATTTGAAGAGTAGTTGCGCTAGCCTAGAGCAAGGCTAAAGCATTTCTATGGTAAACGCTAGCCCGCATTAAAAAACAGTCTGGCGCACTCCACAGTGCACCTGAGGTAAATCACTTATAACGCCAGACTAACCATATAAATGTCTGTGTCGATAGGTTAATTTTAACCATTTTGCGTTTAAAATAACTTATATTTGAGCAGCATCAGCTTCGTGGCTGTAAACTAAGGCAGCGGCGGAGTGATCTGCGAGAAAATAGTCCCTCAAAATGCGGTAATTCATGTGATACAAGGTCAGTTATATTAAAAAAATGATTCTATTAACACAGACATTTATATGGTTAATGTGGTGTTATATGTGATTTACCTCAGGTGCACTGTGGAGTGGGTCAGACTGTTTTTTAATGCAGGCTAGCGTTTACCATAGAACTGCTTTAGCCTTGCTCTAGGCTAGCGCCACTAGACTCTTCAAATATAAGAACTGCATGAATTTAAGAAAAAAATATCTCCAGACATCAACAACACTCTGGATAACTAGGAAATGAGGCCCTATGTCAAAAATCCCGGAGTATCCCTTTAAACTGTGAAACTAACATATGATAGACTCATTACATGCAAAGTGACATATGTATAGTCTTTATACATTATAATTTTGATTATTATGGCTCAGCTTTAATAAAAAATCTCAGAAAATTAGAATATTTTGTAAATGGACTGTAAGCCATAATCATCAAAATTATAGCAAATAAAGGCTTGACATAATGACACTATGTATGTAATGATATCATATATTAGTTTCACATTTTAAGTTGAATTACAGAAATAAATAAACTTTTGAATGATAATCTAATTTTCCAAGTTTCACCTGAATACACTATATTTGCAGAAGGAAACTTTTTTTTTTTTTCAATCTACACGGTTTTATCTACATTAACACTCAATATATTTGTTGATGTGGTTTTATCATGTTCTTCAAAAATAATTGTAAGAATGTCAAATTTGTTCTCTCTAATTAAATACTTTGCATCTTCACCTGCAATATTCAAAGTCAAATGCTAAAACTATGTATCAACAATATAAAATATTTACTGACTGGATTTGGCCCATTGACGATCATATTAAAACACTGTTCTGTTTCTGCCATGAACAGTAACAGTCACTGCTGTTGTATTTGTGCAGAACAGTGAAAAGCACCATCCATCTATTTTCTTCCACTTGTCCGTTGCCAGGTTGTGGGGGCAGCTGTTGGAGCTGCACAAGCCCCTATGGCTTTTTACCCGTGCATATGAAAACTGAAAGTATTTTATCTGCACTCTTGCCTTTTGCTGTAACTGATTAACTTTATGTTGATGTTTTATTGATTGATTTTTTTATCTGTTTTCTTGTAATTTTATGCAACTGTGAAGCACTTTGAATTGCCTTGTGTATGAATTGTGCTCTACAAATAAACTTGCCTAGCCTTGCCTTGCCTCCTCCTGCAGGTGGTGGGTCCACAGAAGGACGGCCTCATGGTTCTAACCAGGCCTGTTGGTCTCTCATAAGGGGCTTCTGAACCGCTCTTTGTCTGACCCGTCACCTAGGACCTGTTTGCCATGGGAGACCCTACCAGGGGCACGAAGCCCTAAATCTGGCCTTTAAAATTCATCCGAATATATCCATGAGTTCAGTACAAACAGTAAACATGTTACTATACAGTTGGCTTTGATATCATTTAATTTTGTTGAGAATTTTAAAAGAAAAACGGCTCAATATACAGTGCTAACTGATACATGTAAACAAATGGGAGAACCGCTATGCTAAGTGTGTGGGTGTGGTACAGGTGTGTGGGTGTGGTACAGGTGTATGGGCGTTGTACAGGTGTAGGGCCGTTGTACAGGTGTAGGGAAGTTGTACAGGTGTAGGGCCGTTGTACAGGTGTAGGCAGTGGCGTGCTGGGACCTCATTTCGGCCCGGGAATTTAGAGAAGACCGGCCCACTTTTCTTTGGGTTCATAGCTCAGTGATAGCGCACTAGTCTCTAGTGCAAGAGGTCCCCGGTTCAAGTATGGCTTCAACATTTTTCTAACGCTTTTTTTTTAACGCTCTTTTTACATGGGCCACTACACACAGTCTGAGCCTGATACAACTCCACAATCAGCACCAAGTTATGAAGATAAAAATATTTATTTGGCCACTTTTCTACCTTTCACTGCCTCTTTCTCTCTTTACTCGCGCAGACACTTGTCTCCGCAGGATTGGACTGCACCAACTTCAACAAAAGCGGAGGGGTGTTCCACTTAAACACCCCTCTGAGTTAGTTCAACGTCAAATGGTATCTCCCCGCCACAAGGATGAAAAGTTAGATGCGAAAATCTTTTCTGATTTTGACACATTTCCCCCTCGTGGGGGCGGCCCGGCCCTAAACAGTGCCGCGGCCCATCGGGAAACCTCCCAACCCTCCCTATGGCCAGCAGTGGGGAGTGGTACAGGTGTGTGGGGCGTTGTACAGGTGTGTGGGGCGTGGTACAGGTGTGTGGGTGTGGTACAGGTGTAGGGCCGTTGTACAGGTGTGTGGGTGTGGTACAGGTGTGTGGGGCGTGGTACAGGTGTGTGGGGCGTGGTACAGGTGTGTGGGCCATTGTACAGGTGTGTGGGGCGTGGTACAGGTGTGTGGGGCGTGGGGAGTGGTACAGGTGTGTGGGGCGTTGTACAGGTGTGTGGGTGTGGTACAGGTGTAGGGCCGTTGTACAGGTGTGGGGTGGTACAGGTGTGTGGGCGTGGTACAGGTGTGTGGGCGTGGTACAGGTGTGTGGGCCATTGTACAGGTGTGTGGGGCGTGGTACAGGTGTGTGGGGCGTGGTACAGGTGTGTGGGGCGTGGTACAGGTGTGTGGGGCGTGGTACAGGTGTGTGGGCCATTGTACAGGTGTGTGGGCGTGGTACAGGTGTGTGGGGCGTGGTACAGGTGTGTGGGGCGTGGTACAGGTGTGTGGGCCATTGTACAGGTGTGTGGGCGTGGTACAGGTGTGTGGGGCGTGGTACAGGTGTGTGGGCCATTGTACAGGTGTGTGGGCGTGGTACAGGTGTGTGGGGCGTGGTACAGGTGTGTGGGGCGTGGTACAGGTGTGTGGGGCGTGGTACAGGTGTGTGGGGCGTGGTACAGGTGTGTGGGGCGTGGTACAGGTGTGTGGGGCGTGGTACAGGTGTGTGGTTGCATTTGGGAGTGTTACCTGGGTCGTTGGCATCGGCTTCCGCGGCGATGAGCTCGTTGCACTCGGACAGAGAGTGTTCCAGACACAGCTGCAAGAACCGAGCCTGAGTTCGGCTCACCCTCTTCAGCAGCGACAACAGCGCCACCGTCTGTTCACACTCATTCCAGCCTTTAAACCAACCGGCCAGCACTGACACCTGGTCCCGAAACATCATGGTCTGCTTCACACGCCCACAATATCACAAAACGTAAAAAAAAAAAAAAAACTCACACAATTTTTTAAGAAAAACACTCCCAAAATATCCGACAAAATGGCGAAAAAATATCCACAAGGAAATGGAAGATCCAATGAATTCAGGCGTAGAAATGTCCTTTTGCGAGGTGTTTAAAAGAAATCACTGCAGACATAAAAAGTGCAGTTAAACAATCTGGCGGGAATTTTATTATCCCAGATTTTTTGACAAAGGAAAAAAAAACTCCAAAATAATGCTCAAAATAGAAAAAAAAAGTTTATAAAAATATATATTTGTAAAAAAAAAATCCCCGAAACAACAGCACAAAATGTAGCTTCAAAAATGCTTAAAAGATGCACAACTCCACAAGAGTCAAAAACAAGAAAAACTCCAAATGTTTTCAAAAATATGTCAAAGCACGAGCAGAAAATGAGCCAGCCTTTTCTGATTTTAAAGCTCAATTACACAAATTCTTCCCCGACAGAACTCTCAGACTTTGGAACTAAAGCCGTTAACACTTAAAAACAAGTAAAAATGTTGGTTCAAAATTTGGCACAAAATGACAACGAAATGTAAAGTGCAGAGAAATCCTAAAGTTGAGGCAAAGGTTCAGGTGTGAGGTCAAACGTCAGAGCAGAGGATTGTGGGAGGTTTTCCATGGCACGTCATCAGTCCTCCTGCAACACCAGAGCAACAGTTAGTACCAGGGACATGCATATGTGACGCAGACTGACCACCGAGCCACACACAGCTCTGCTTCCCAAGCCGTGTGTGGGCCTTCCTGCACAGCGCATGTTCTCCATGAACCATTTCTTTAACTTTGGAAAGGAAAGTGATAGAGACTTGCAGTCTTTTGTGTTGGAAATTAGAGATTTCAAACTTTCAAACAGATCCTCCCACACCTCCACGGAGCTGTGACATTGCGGTAAAAATGTGTACATTTACATCAGAAGTAGAGGCTCCCCCCTCCAGTATAACTGTTTTGCATATGATTAATGATTGCAAATGTTCTGATTTTTAAAATAAATGGATAAAAAACAAAAAAAAAATCGGTAACGCTTTAGAATACAGCCCACGAGTTCCAGATGTAAGTACGGGTAACAAGAAAGGAATTACACATGTAAGTACAGGTACTCTTACAACGTGTAACAAGGAAGTACAAAGTGTAACAAGGCGGAACAATGTGTAACAAGGCAGTACAATGTGTAACAAGGGGGAACAATGTGTAACTACGTGTCAAGGTGTAGTAAAGGTATTCAAAGAGCAATTAATGGTGCTGAGCTATCACATAGTTGTGGCAAAAGGGAATGTGGTATTATAAATTGTGCATTAATTTTACTGTTGTGAAAGTAAAGATGACTCCAGGCATTTTTATTGATTGTTGTTTATTTTTGTAGTGAGACACCGTTGCCTGTAACAAGCAGAAACAAGAGTGAATAGAGAAAAATAAAGCGAAACAAAGAAAAGTACCACGTTATCAATGTGCATGTATACTGTAACTAATGTGTAGGGACAGGAGAGCGCGGGCTGTAAATTAAAGTGAGACACTGTTGCCTGTAACGAGCAGAAACAAGAGTGAACAGAGAAAAAATAAACAGAAGTCTCCAAAAATGATCACACTATCAAAGTGCATGTACACCATGTGATATGATGACGCAGTGGTTAGCGCTTTTGCTTCACAGCTAGAAGGTCCAGGTGCATGTTTTTCCTGTGCCAATAGATTTCCTCCCGTTTCTCCTACAACTAGAAACAATTCACATCAGCACAGAAAGGCTCCGTCTGACTTAGGAATGATAATTAAGTGTGATAATTTTTGGAGACTTATTTTTCTCTGTTCACTCTTGTTTCTGCTTGTTACATGCAACAGTGTCTCACTTCAATTTACAGCGCGTGCACTCCTCTACCTACACATTAGTTACAGTATACATGCACATTGATATTGTGGTAATTTTCCTTGTTTTACTGTATTTTTTGTCTGTTCACTCTTGTTTCTGGGTGTTACAGGCAACTATAAAAAATAAATAAACCACAATCAATAAAAATGCCTAGAGTCATGTCTTCACTTTCACAACAGTAATACTGTTGTCCTACAACATTAAAATATATACACAATATAGCTCAGCACCATCAATTGCTCCGTTTCATTAATAGTGTATTGGCTTAGGGGTTTTGTTGTGATTGTATGATGTCACTTTTGAATGAAATAAATATATTAAAAAATGAATAACTTTACTACACCTTGACACGTAGTTACACTTTGTACTGCCTTGTTACACATTGTTCCCCTTGTAACACTTTGTACTAAGTGGCGCATCTGGTAGAGCGGGTCGTCTCGTGATCGGGGGTTCGAATCCCAGCTCCCGCAAAAATGCACACTGTCGTTGGGTCCTTAGGGAAGACACTTCACCCTACTTCCCCCCCCTGAGCGCTGGCCCACGCCACTGTTCCTACAGCTTGCCCCTGCGACATTGAGGATGGGTCAAATGCAGAGAATACATTTCTCTAAAGAGAATTATTTCATAGATTGAATTGTTTTTTATTTATTTGTTATTTAAAGCCCAATCTTGCTCCCAATCGCTCAGGTTAGGCCCGTCACAACAATTACTATATCCACATACTGTATAGCTTAATAATAGACAACAACATTTTTTGGCTCAGTATCATCTGTACATTTAGGTGCATTTTCTTGTATCTTTACACAGTATGAATTAGGGCTGAAAGATATATCGTTATCGTATCGATACAGAGATATGAACATTCAAGATATCAATATCGCAAAAGAAAAATATATCGTTATCGTATTTATATCAAGATATGAACATTCAAAATATTAAAATCGAAAAAGATATAAACGATATAGATTTTCATCAATAAAACTGCACTCTTTTGTATTATGATTTTATTTTTCTGAAAAATGCTTAGTTTTCACCTAACCCACAGTTATATCGTATCGTATCGATATCGAGATATCTGGCATGAATATTGAGATATGAAATTTTGTCCATATCGTTCAGCTCTTGTATGAATACTGTTTTTAGGTCAGCAGCAAAGTCGAGGATGGACTGAATGAATAATGCACAAGAGTAACATTTTTAGGTTTTTTGATCATTTTGTGATATTATTTCTTCTAACTTTATTATTGGGACGGGTTGAGTTCAGGTACCAGTAGGGTTGGGTGCCATCCGTTACACGACACCAGTATCGACATTTTCTTTAAGGCACTACTTGTATCAAACAATTTAAAGTATCGTAAAAAAAAAAAAAAAAAAAAGATATCTTCAGAGAGTCAGACCAAGTTTTGATGCTGTTGGGGGGTCACCAACCCCATGCCCACAGGCACCCGGGTGCCCTTTGGGGGTTTATTCTAAAGATAAAACAGTTCTTGATGTTAAAAATAAAGTTATTTGTGTTCTTGAGACTAAGTGTTTGTTTAAAAGCATGAATGTGTCTTACAGTATGCTTAGTTTGTAATTCTACAGTTTAACTTTAAGTCTTCGGGATATTATTTTTAACCCTTAACAACTTAATGCTGTGATAGTAGACCTCGGTTAGGTTGGTGACCACTTGTCCAGGGACAGAAGTTACTTGGTTATTTCATCTCAAATAAATGATTAACATTTCAAAGAAATAGTCTTTTATGGAATACATTCACATTATTGTTCTGTTGTCTGGTTCTAGATGGCAATTTTTTGTATCGGTATCGGAAAAAAGTATAATTCGGTTCAGGTATACCCAGCCCTAGGTACCGGCGTCATGAACCGGTTCAGGTATCGGTGTCTTGAACAGGTTCAGGTACCGGTGTCTTGAACAGGTTCAGGTACCGGTGTCTTGAACAGGTTCAGGTATCGGTGTCATGAACCGGTTCAGGTACCGCCGTCGTAAACCAAAAAGTATTGGTACCGGGAATTAAATGGAAAGGTTCCCAGCCCTAGATCTGGCCAGTTCAATCCTGTGTGTATTCCTGTGCCTGTAACTGTGGCATTCACCGCTGAGACCAAAATAAAAAGCCACAGTACCGCTCTAAAAATACTATGGGACTACTGCAGTAAAAACACTACAGACTCACAGTAGGCTACTCTCAACACTACTATTACTACTGCTAGAAGAATAATCAAGTAAAGTACTAATCTAGCAGTAGTCAAAGGGGTACTTCTGCTACTAAAACTTTACTAATCTAGCACGGTTCTGCCACAGTTGTATTCCCACTCAGAGAAGCCAACTCATTTTGGACACATAGAACCATTGAAAACCATAAATAGGCTGCAAAATTAAATAAAGCTCAAGTTGGGGGGGGAGAGAGAAACAAACAGACTCCTCAGTCCTGGCTCAGTCCTGGTCCAGTCTGGAGCGGGACCCTCCCTGTCTGTCCTTCCCGGAATGTGAAACTGCTGCTCCCCGTAAAAGCTGCTCCTTTATCGGCTGGAGCTGCAGCTGACCCCCACCCGGGGTCTGACCCTCGGACAGTTTTGCTCCAGAAAAATAATTATTTAGATTCAACTTTATTCCAAACTTGTGGGCCATGTATATGAAAAAAAATGGACAAACAATTAAATAGGCGTTTTTAAAAAGGCAATCACACTAGTGTATCCACAAGTTGGACTGGTAACGTGTCGAGTCGCACCCTACTCTGGGAGACGCTATTATTTCACTTACGGACTTGTTTAGTCTTAACTTTCCGATTTTCAGCCAAACTTTGTCTGGAGAGCGGCTCGTGTCGGGGGCGCCTGGCACTCGGGGGGGGGGGGAACACAAACTCTGTCGAAGTTAAAGTTTAGTTTGAGAAAGTTTCGCAGCGTAAACGCACAGCGGCCTCACCTCCAGTGTCTCTGCGGGGAACAGGCTCATGTCTGTGGGTAGAGGGGCCCCGTAGCTACCCAGCTTGGGCCTGGGCTCCTCCTGAAGCTCCATCTGTGACCGACTTTCCCTCAGAGTCTCCCACAGCAGACCCCTCCCGAGGCCCGGGCACACACACGTCCATGCGAGCCGCTGAGGACGGACACATCCGCCCGGCCCTTCACAGTAAAACTAGGCAAGTCTCAATCTATTTCTGTTGCAACTTTATGTCCGAAAATAGGCGATGTTGTAGCTAGGCTTCAAAAATTAAAGCGTAATTCGGCGCCCCCTCCTGCAGATGGCGCCCTAGGCCGCCTGGGTCGCCTATGCCTAGGGCCGGCCCTGCTCAGGTATCCTGAGCATAGATCTAACATTAACCTCTTAACCCCCACCTGAACCGAGCGCATTTTCTCCAGTTTGGCTTTACCCAAATCTAAAAGCTTCTTGAACAAAGTGTCAGAATAACAACAACAAAATTAGACGAAAATTAGAATATGACTCCCCTTTTCAGCGTAATTTCAATCAGGGATTTCACGAGTCACATTCAGCTCTCGAGAAAAAACACTCAAGGGGGGTCATTTATCAAAGCAGGTGCTAAATAGTAAGTGCAAGCTGAAAAGTAAAATCTGGTATTTTGTGGGCACGTTGCACTTAATTTACCATTTGATGTTTCCTGTATTACAGTATTAGGCCCCCAAATCTAATATGTAAATAAGACAATGTTGTGTGAGTAAAAATGCAGAAATGAAAATGAGTCTGCTGCTGATCCTCTTTTTCAGGTGCTACTTGCTTTGCACATGAGCAAACGCTTGGTAAATGACCCCCAGGGTGTGCAAAATAAACAGGAAATGTGCTTTTACTACAATTAAATAGTAAATAGAGTTATCTTATATACAATGACTACACAAACTTTAGTGGGCAAAAAGTATAAACAATAAAAAAGTTTTTTTAATTTAAGTCAGCATTGGCAGTGCAAGGTTTACAGTCATAGTGCAGGTGGTTGATAAAGTGACACTGATACAGAGACTATTGCACATGTTACTTTACAGTAGTGTTGTACAGTCTGACTGCAGTGAGGATGTTACTTTACAGTAGTGTTGTACAGTCTAACTGCAGTGAGGATGTTACTTTACAGTAGTGTTGTACAGTCTGACTGCAGTGAGGATGTTACTTTACAGTAGTGTGTACAGTCTGACAGCAGTAAGAATGTTACTTTACAGTAGTGTTGTACAGTCTGACTGCAGTGAGGATGTTACTTTACAGTAGTGTTGTACAGTCTGACTGCAGTGGAGGATGTTACTTTACAGTAGTGTTGTACAGTCTGACTGCAGTGAGGATGTTACTTTACAGTAGTGTTGTACAGTCTAACTGCAGTGAGGATGTTACTTTACAGTAGTGTTGTACAGTCTGACTGCAGTGAGGATGTTACTTTACAGTAGTGTTGTACAGTCTGACAGCAGTAAGAAGATGTTACTTTACAGTAGTGTTGTACAGTCTGACTGCAGTGAGGATGTTACTTTACAGTAGTGTTGTACAGTCTGACTGCAGTGGGGATGTACTGTTATTTACAGTAGTGTTGTACAGTCTGACAGCAGTGAGGATGTTACTTTACAGTAGTGTTGTACAGTCTGACTGCAGTGAGGATGTTCTTTAGTGTGAGCTGCTTTACAGTAGTGTTGTACAGTCTGACAGCAGTGAGGATGTTACTTTACAGTAGTGTTGTACAGTCTGACAGCAGTGGGATGTTACTTTACAGTAGTGTTGTACAGTCTGACAGAGTAGATGTTACTTTACAGTAGTGTTGTACAGTCTGACAGCAGTGAGATGTTCTTACAGTGGTTGTACAGTCTGACAGCAGTGATGTTACTTTACAGTAGTGTTGTACAGTCTGACGCAGTGGGGATGTTACTTTACAGTAGTGTTGTACAGTCTGACAGCAGTGGGATGTTACTTTACAGTAGTGTTGTACAGTCTGACAGCAGTAAGAATGTTACTTTACAGTAGTGTTGTACAGTCTGACAGCAGTGGGATGTACTTTACAGTAGTGTTGTACAGTCTGACAGCAGTGGGGATGTTACTTTACAGTAGTGTTGTACAGTCTGACTGCAGTGAGGATGTTACTTTACAGTAGTGTTGTACAGTCTGACAGCAGTGGGGACAGTAAGGATGTTACTTTACAGTAGTGTTGTACAGTCTGACAGCAGTGAGGATGTTTACTTTACAGTAGTGTTGTACAGTCTGACGCAGTGGGGATGTTACTTTACAGTAGTGTTGTACAGTCTGACTGCAGTGAGGATGTTACTTTACAGTAGTGTTGTACAGTCTGACAGCAGTGAGGATGTTACTTTACAGTAGTGTTGTACAGTCTGACTGCAGTGAGGATGTTACTTTACAGTAGTGTTGTACAGTCTGACAGCAGTGGGGAATGTTACTTTACAGTAGTGTTGTACAGTCTGACTGCAGTGAGGATGTTACTTTACAGTAGTGTTGTACAGTCTGACTGCAGTGGGTGTTCTTTACGTGTGTTTACAGTCTGACAGCAGTGAGGATGTTACTTTACAGTAGTGTTGTACAGTCTGACAGCAGTGAGGATGTTACTTTACAGTAGTGTTGTACAGTCTGACAGCAGTGAGGATGTTACTTTACAGTAGTGTTGTACAGTGACAGTCTGAACAGCAGTGGGATGTTACTTTACAGTAGTGTTGTACAGTCTGACTGCAGTGGGATGTTACTTTACAGTAGTGTTGTACAGTCTGACAGCAGTGGGGATGTTACTTTACAGTAGTGTTGTACAGTCTGACTGCAGTGAGGATGTTACTTTACAGTAGTGTTGTACAGTCTGACATGCAGTGGGGATGTTTACTTTACAGTAGTGTTTGTACAGTCTGACGCAGTGAGGATGTTACTTTACAGTAGTGTGTACAGTCTGACAGCAGTGAGGATGTTACTTTACAGTAGTGTTGTACAGTCTGACAGCAGTGGGGATGTTACTTTACAGTAGTGTTGTACAGTCTGACTGCAGTGGGGATGTTACTTTACAGTAGTGTTGTACAGTCTGACAGCAGTGGGGATGTTACTTTACAGTAGTGTTGTACAGTCTGACAGCAGTGGGGATGTTACTTTACAGTAGTGTTGTACAGTCTGACAGCAGTGAGGATGTTACTTTACAGTAGTGTTGTACAGTCTGACAGCAGTGGGGATGTTACTATACAGTAGTGTTGTACAGTCTGACTAGCAGTGTTTTACTTTACCAGTAGTGTTGTACAGTCTGACAGCAGTGGGGATGTTACTTTACAGTCTGACGCAGTGAGATGTTACTTACAGTAGTGTTGTACAGTCTGACAGCAGTGGGAAGACAGAGTGGGAGTTACTTTACAGTAGTGTTGTACAGTCTGACAGCAGTGGAGGATGTTTACATATTAAAACCAGTAGTGTTGTACAGTCTGACAGCAGTGGGGATGTTACTTTACAGTAGTGTTGTACAGTCTGACAGCAGTGAGGATGTTACTTTACAGTAGTGTTGTACAGTCTGACTGCAGTGGGATGTTACTTTACAGTAGTGTTGTACAGTCTGACGCAGTGGGATGTTACTTTACAGTAGTGTTGTACAGTCTGACTGCAGTGGGATGTTACTTTACAGTAGTGTTGTACAGTCTGACAGCAGTGAGGATGTTACTTTACAGTAGTGTTGTACAGTCTGACAGCAGTGGGATGTTACTTTACAGTAGTGTTGTACAGTCTGACAGCAGTGGGGATGTTACTTTACAGTAGTGTTGTACAGTCTGACAGCAGTGGGATGTTGTACGCTGGCAGTGGGATGTTACTTTACAGTAGTGTTGTACAGTCTGACAGCAGTGAGGATGTTACTTTACAGTAGTGTTGTACAGTCTGACTGCAGTGGGGATGTTACTTTACAGTAGTGTTGTACAGTCTGACAGCAGTGAGGATGTTACTTACAGTAGTGTTGTACAGTCTGACTGCAGTGAGGATGTTACTTTACAGTAGTGTTGTACAGTCTGACAGCAGTGAGGGATGTTACTTTACAGTAGTGTTGTACAGTCTGACTGCAGTGAGGATGTTACTTTACAGTAGTGTTGTACAGTCTGACAGCAGTGAGGATGTTACTTTACAGTAGTGTTGCTACGCAAGTCCTGACAGCTGACAGTGAGGATGTTACTTACAGTAGTGTTGTACAGTCTGACTGCAGTGAGGATGTTACTTTACAGTAGTGTTGTACAGTCTGACAGCAGTGAGGGATGTTACTTTACAGTAGTGTTGTACAGTCTGACTGCAGTGAGGATGTTACTTACAGGTAGTGTTGTACAGTCTGACTGCAGTGGGATGTTACTTTACAGTAGTGTTGTACAGTCTGACTGCAGTGGGGATGTTACTTTACAGTAGTGTTGTACAGTCTGACAGCAGTGAGGATGTTACTTTACAGTAGTGTTGTACAGTTGACGCAGTGAGGATGTTACTTTACAGTAATGTTGAAGTCTCAGCAGTGAGGATGTTACTTTACGTAATGTTGTACAGTCTGACAGCAGTGAGGATGTTACTTTACAGTAATGTTGTACAGTCTGACAGCAGTGAGGATGTACTTTACAGTAGTGTTGTACAGTCTGACTGCAGTGAGGATGTTACTTTACAGTAGTGTTGTACAGTCTGACTGCAGTGAGGATATTATTTTACTCTGACCTATAGGCTGTAAGCTCTCAGATCAAAACGCTTTTAGATTTGGGTAATGCCGAACTGGACAAAATGCACTCAGTTTTTAAATATATTGGAAATATATATTTGAACTGCACTAAGGAGTAAAAATGTGGTCGGGACAGAGGGTTTTTAGACCACACCAGAAATTCAGAGGAGGATGAAGATTAAAAACTACTCAAGTACATGTACTTGAGTAAGTATGTGTACCTCTTACAGTAGTTTTATCATACAGTACTTTTTACTTCTACTTGAGTCAAATTAGGACATTTCTTACTTGAAACAAAAATAAACAAAAATAATTGTTGCTTTTCCACTATGAGTAAATATTTAAGCGGCAAATGCTTCATTTTGATCTATAAAATAGATCTCGTCCATCTCGTGCTCCTTCTTCTTAGGATTATTTAGTTTTTATGTATTTTTTGACATTTTCTTGAATTTTCTTTGTAAATATCACGATTTCCACAGGATTGAATGTTTTGTTTCACACAATTTATGGCGTCATTGAAAATAAATCAAACTTTTTCTCTCAGTTACTCACAGTACTCAAGTGACAATTCCTCAAGTACTTTTGTACTTTTACTTGAGTAAAATAATTTTTAAGTAACGTTACTTTTGCTTTTGTAAATATTTTGGCCTCTGATTTTCAGTCGTGGGAAGTTGTGCAGGGACAGGTTTTGCCCATATTTTTATACGCGGGTTCGACAATAGTACTTTAGTTGGATTCCTGCTCCTGCTTCTGGAGTCAGATGCCCTTCCTGACGGACCATGAGGAGACTGAAACCTCAGATAACCCCTGTCCCTTCCCTGGGCTTTTACTTTGAAAAGGCCTCGCGCGGTGCATTTCCGTTGTGCGTTCGCGCGGCTCGCTTCGTGCACGCGCTAATCATTCCCATCACCATTACGTCATTACGGCTGGAAGCAAGCACGCGCCCAAAATACTCCCGAAATAAATAGGCTACTCCTACTGTGTGTACTCTGAGTAGTACTCCGTGTACTCCGTGTACTCCAGATAAAGTTATGGACCTGTTTACCTGAGCAGTACTGGAGCTCGGGACTAAAACAGCTGAACTCTTGACTCAAAGCGTTCCTTTTTCAGAGTTTAGGCCTTTATTCAATGCGCTGTGACCTAGCGCCATCTGCTGGTTATTACCCGCAGCTGCAGCTCTGGCCTGGTTTCGGTTCATATCTCTGTCATGAACCAAAACTGACAGGAAAAGCAAAGTCATTAACGTCAGTTTTGTAGATTCGCTTTGAATTCGTTTTATTAAAGGCACACTGTGTAACATTTTGGACTATACTGTTGCCATCAAAACAAAACATGCTCCCAATGAGCAGCTCGACACAGAAAATGCTATTTCTGCCGTGGGTAATCAAAGAATGGATTTGGATGAGGACCTAACCTTTTCAAATCTTAAATTCTGCTGCCTTTAGTCACATCTCCATGGAGACGTACCTGGAGACGTACCCACTCCCGGTAAAGTCACAGCCATGTCTTAGGAGAGGAGCCGCTCACAGCAAAGGCACATGTTTGTTTGTACATTTATGAGGTCTTTTCCAATGATGAAAATATCTGTCATAAAATAAATGCTTGTATTTCAAATGTATTTATTGGGTACAATTTTACGCGGTGTGGTTTAAGTTAAGTTATACTTTATAAAACCACGTAGAGAAACTTGTTCTCTGCGTTTGACCCATCCTCAATACCGCTGAGGCGACCATTGGGGACTCATTATACATTATACATCAACTGTTCAACAAAATGTGTCCTCTGCATTTGACCCATCCCTCGACGCCACTGGACGAACTGTATGGAGCAGTGGGCAGTGCTGCGCCCAGGGACCCACCTCCAGATGTGGAGCCAGGCTGGTGGTCAGAATCACCTGGCTGGAGGATTCACCTATTGTACATGTTTTTAGTGGTAGGGGAAACCAGAGTACCCGGAGGAAACCTACGCAGACACGGGAAGAACAGGCAAACTCCACACCCGTGCAGGTGGGAATCGAACCGGGGCCTTCTAGCTGTGAAGCACGAGCGCTAAGTGGGACAGTCATGTGATGCAGTGGGGCATAGAGGGACAGACATGAGAAATTCAAACTACATAAAGATTAGTGCTGAAGTGCTTCGTTTGCTATTTTGGCCCAAAAAAGCGCAATATTGTGTCCAAAAAGTTGGGACACAATGTACACAATTGTACATTTTAGGTCAAACCTAAGATTTTTTTTAATGCCTTAATTGCAACAAATCTATGCAGTTATCAATTCCAAAAATGTGGAAACATTAGATTAAGCAGAGGAATGGAGTCAAATTTGGATATAGGGTCAATTGGGCAAAAATTGACATCGTAAATACTGTTTCATCAAAACATGCAGCTGAATGTGTTTTAGACCATGTCTTTTTATGGCATAAAAGATCACGGAATCTATATTTAATGCCCATTTGAAACAAGTGTAATGCTTTTTGTTGATATTTAAGGCCTTCATTTTAGCACAATTCCCTCAACGACTGGAAAACTGGGGTACACTGCATGGTGGATAATTTGTCATTCTGTGTAAATCTGACTTCATTGAAAAAGTGGGACATAATCAAATTAGGTGGGACTATGGCTTTGCAGTGCGACCAAAAGAGGGACAGGTGCTCACCCTATCTGGCAGTGAGGCACTAACCGCTGTGCCACCGTAATGAATTCGAGCAGTTTTGTAGGCTATCTGGAATCTAGGAATATCTAGGAGTTGTTAGTGGTGGGATCTTTAAACAGAAAAGTCTGGCGAGTCAGACTACACGCTCGTCCAATTCTTTCCAAAGCACCAACACAGGCTAATATCTGACACCAGTGCCTTCAGGACACGGCTCAGTGAGAAAAACATTGACTCAGTCCTTTTCCACCAGCTTTATTTCACTCACACACTGACAGTAACAGTTTACAGTTTACAGCACAACATCCAGGATTTGTATCAAATGTTTGAGGCACAGCCCACGGTGAGAGAGCACTGTGCACCGCACAGAACTGAACTGGCTTCAGGCAGAAGAAAGCCGCTGACCCACAGGCCGCATTTGACCCGTTATTCCTTTATATGGAGATCATATCGTAATCATATGTACGTAGTAAAGATACATACTTACGTTAAAATAGGGCTGAGTACTTTTCAATGTACTTAAACAATACCTGAACCATTCTTTTTTCATTATTCACTATCATGAGTCATACAACAGGAAGATAGTCTTCATTCATTATATAAAATACAAATGATTTGAATTTTAGTAATTTTTACTTTAGTGCGTTCCCTAGACCCACCAGTCATACAGATTTGGCATCTAAAGGAAAATGTTCCTGTTTTCTTCGGAAGTGGCATTGACAGTAAATCTGCACAGCGCCACCTGCTGTTCATAGAGTGTGTATTATTAGGCTTTTAACATGAACGTTGAAGCCTTTATAGAGATGTAGTGGCGTAAAAATAAGAAGTTCTCGACACAAATACGACTCGTGTAAAGTACAGATCCTAATACTGCAACTCTAGTACTGTACTGTAGTAGATTTACTTGACTCCTCTGCCCATACCAGACTGCTATCATTTAACGATACTCAGCCCTAGATAAAAACTGAGGAGGGTGGAGCCTGTGGGACTCGGGCCAGCGACTTTTTACCGACAGAAAACCAACAGAAGACACAACAACAACAAACAGAAGAGAAGAATAGACTTTTCTTTAAATAAAATAGAACTCTCTGACTCTAAGTCTGACCCTCACAGGCCGCCGTCCTCTCAATAACTTAGCTTTAAATAAAGTCCAGCAGGGGGCGCTCACTGTGAACAGGAGAGGCCGGTCCCCCAGTGCTGGTTTAGAAATGATCCAACAAATATATTTAAGTTTATTCATTCACTCCCAGCACACGCCTGCACAAGTTGATGGAAAATACAAATGTTTTGATCCAAAGCTCAAAGCATTAAACCTGTCATATTAGGCTCTTTAAGGATTGGAAAGCCTTAAATATTGCATTCCATCACAATAACAGAGCCAAATGAGTGGCAAATCTGCAATGCTAGAGGTTTGCGTTGTCCAAATGTTTTCCCTCATCGTTATTCGGAAGTGATTGGATTCACAAACCTGACACATTCATCATCGTTTGGAATATTAGTTTGTGTCTAGATGGATCCAGCCGCTGTAGAGAAGCAGAAGCCTGTGCTTGTTCTGTCAGCCCTGTGCCTCATGAGAGAGAGGAGCAGCGACATCAAGTCATGTGCGAAATTCAGCATTTTGACCTATCCTTTGATTTGCCACTCAATTTGCCAATGTTTAAGGTTCTATTCAGAGTGAAAAGAAGGTGTGTCAACTGCAGCTCCAAGTCTGATGAAGCTTCACGGTGTGCAGCAAGTAACTGAATAAACACATTTAAATCTTGTGAACAATGTTTGGATCATTCCTATGCCCCACTGTTTTTTTCAGGTGAAAAGGGGAGGTGGTAGGCTCCAGCAGGGGCGCTCAGGGTGAAAGGGAGGTAGTAGGATCCAGCTGGGGCGCTCAGGGTGAAAGGGGAGGTGGTAGGATCCAGCAGGGGGCGCTCAGGGTGAAAAGGAGGGTAGGATCCAGCAGGGGCGCTCAGGTGAAAAGGGGAGGTGGTAGGATCCAGCAGCAGGGTGAGGAGGGGGCGCTCAGGTGAAAGGGGAGTGGTAGGATCCAGCAGGGGGCGCTCAGGGTGAAAGGGGAGGTGGTAGGATCCAGCAGGGGGAGCTCAGGGCCTCTCTCAGGTGAAGGGGAGGTGGTAGGATCCAGCAGGGGGCGCTCAGGGTGAAAGGGGAGGTGGTAGGATCCAGCAGGGGGAGCTCAGGGCCTCTCAGGGTGAAGGGGGAGATGGTAGGATCCAGCAGGGGGCACTCAGGGTGAAAGGGGAGGTGGTAGGATCCAGCAGGGGGCGCTCAGGGTGAAGGGGAGGTGGTAGGATCCAGCAGGGGGCGCTCAGGGTGAAAGGGAGGTGGTAGGATCCAGCAGGGGGCACTCAGGGTGAAAGGGGAGGTGGTAGGATCCAGCAGGGGGAGCTCAGGGCCTCTCTCAGGGTGAAGGGGAGGTGGTAGGATCCAGCAGGGGGCGCTCAGGGTGAAGGGGGGAGGTGGTAGGATCCAGCAGGGGGAGCTCAGGGGGTGTAACTCAGGGTGAAAGGGGAGTGGTAGGATCCAGCAGGGGGCGCTCAGGGTGAAAGGGGAGGTGGTAGGATCCAGCAGGGGGAGCTCAGGGTGAAAGGGAGGTGGTAGGATCCAGCAGGGGGCGCTCAGGGTGAAAGGGGAGGTGGTAGGATCCAGCAGGGGGACTCAGGGTGAAGGGGAGGTGGTAGGATCCAGCAGGGGGCGCTCAGGGTGAAAGGGGAGGTGGTAGGATCCAGCAGGGGGCGCTCAGGGTGAAAGGGGAGGTGGTAGGATCCAGCAGGGGGCGCTCAGGGTGAAAGGGGAGGTGGTAGGATCCAGCAGGGGGAGCTCAGGGTGAAAGGGGAGGTGGTAGGATCCAGCAGGGGGCAGCTCAGGGTGAAAGGGGAGGTGGTAGGATCCAGCAGGGGGCGCTCAGGGTGAAAGGGGAGGTGGTAGGATCCAGCAGGGGGGCTCAGGGTGAAAGGGGAGGTGGTAGGATCCAGCAGGGGGCGCTCAGGTTGCCCTCGCTCAGGGTGAAAGGGGAGGTGGTAGGATCCAGCAGGGGGCTCAGGGTGAGGGGGGTGGTAGGATCCAGCAGGGGGCGCTCAGGGTGAAGGGGAGGTGGTAGGATCCAGCAGGGGGAGCTCAGGGTGAAGGGGAGGTGGTAGGATCCAGCAGGGGGCGCTCAGGGTGAAAGGGGAGGTGGTAGGATCCAGCAGGGGGCGCTCAGGGTGAAGGGGGGTGGTAGGATCCAGCAGGGGGGCTCAGGGTGAAAGGGGAGGTGGTAGGATCCAGCAGGGGGCGCTCAGGGTGAAAGGGGAGGTGGTAGGATCCAGCAGGGGGGCTCAGGCCTTTCAGGGTGAAAGGGGAGGTGGTAGGATCCAGCAGGGGGCGCTCAGGGTGAAAGGGGAGGTGGTAGGATCCAGCAGGGGGCGCTCAGGGTGAAAGGGGAGGTGGTAGGATCCAGCCAGGGGGCCAGCTCAGGGTGAAAGGGGAGGGGTAGGATCCAGCAGGGGCGCTCAGGGGGGGGTGAGGGGAGGTGGTAGGATCCAGCACGGGGCGCTCAGGGTGAAGGGGGAGATGGTAGGATCCAGCAGGGGGAGCTCAGGGCCTCTCTCAGGGTGAAGGGGGAGATGGTAGGATCCAGCAGGGGGCGCTCAGGGTGAAAGGGGAGGTGGTAGGATCCAGCAGGGGGAGCTCAGGGCCTCTCTCAGGGTGAAGGGGAGGTGGTAGGATCCAGCAGGGGGCGGGTCTCAGGGTGAAAGGGGAGGTGGTAGGATCCAGCAGGGGGAGCTCAGGGCCTCTCTCAGGGTGAAGGGGGAGGTGGTAGGATCCAGCAGGGGGCGCTCAGGGTGAAAGGGGAGGTGGTAGGATCCAGCAGGGGGAGCTCAGGGCCTCTCTCAGGGTGAAGGGGAGGGTGGTAGGATCCAGCAGGGGGCGCTCAGGGCCTCTCTCAGGGTGAAGGGGAGGTGGTAGGATCCAGCAGGGGCGCTCAGGGCCTCTCTCAGGGTGAAGGGAGGTGGTAGGATCCAGCAGGGGCGCTCAGGGCCTCTCTCAGGGTGAAGGGGGTGGAGGATCCAGCAGGGGCGCTCAGGGCCTCTCTCAGGGTGAAGGGGAGGTGGTAGGTCCAGCAGGGGGCGCTCAGGGCTCTCTCAGGGTGAAGGGGAGGTGGTAGGTCCAGCAGGGGCACTCAGGGCCTCTCTCAGGGTGGTGGAAGGGGGAGGAGGGGAGGTGGTAGGATCCAGCAGGGGCGCTCAGGGCCTCTCGCAGGTGAAGGGGAGGTGGTAGGATCCAGCAGGGGCACTCAGGCCTCTCTCAGGGTGAAGGGGAGGTGGTAGGATCCAGCAGGGGCACTCAGGGCTCTCCAGGTGAGGGGAGGTGGTAGGATCCAGCAAGGGGCGCTCAGGGCCTCTCGCAGGTGAAGGGGAGGTGGTAGGAGCAGGGCACGTCGTTCCAGTCGCTGTCGTCCGGGATCAGAGCCACACAGTCCTCATCTGGACCAGAGTATGAGTCCGGCTGATGGGGGCGCCACTGAGCGAAGCCCTGCAGAGACACAGACCGTCAGACCGACATTTACATACCGACACTAATCATGGGGAGCTCAACTTATTTCAAGGGAACTTTACTTATTTCTAGATTAGAAACAAGTATTTTCACACTTTATGAAGAAAAATATCTCCGGGCACTCAAAATGAGGTGATAAATCTTAATATTCTCATTTTAAGCGCAGAATTACTGCAGATTTTTGCAGATTTTTTCACTTGGCGAGTCGGAATTACTCAAAATAAGGTCAACTATTTCAACTCAGCAAACAGATCATTTACGTATTTCTTCCTGTCCGCTTTGCTTTTCAAGTTTGTTGGCTTCATTTACAAAGTGCTTCACAGAGAGAAAAATAGGAGAAACATCTACGGTTCAAAATGCAGTAAAATAATCCAAACAAGCACCGGTGAATTAAAAGGTGGAGGTGCGGCGTTTTGATTGTTTTATGCAGTCAGACTGACTTTGCATTGCGCTAAAGTCCAGCAGGGGGCACTGTAACATCAATCTGACAGGGCAGGGGTCTGGGCAAAGATCCTTTGGCTGACAACAAAGCTCAAACTAAATCAAATAAATCAATGACAATGAATGAAATAAATAAATACATTCAAATAGGTCACGTTTTCTTGAAACATTTACCCTTCATTTGTGCAAGTAAACAAAAAAAGGCAAACGAAAACAGAACAAATATGTCTGCACTTGGAGTAAAAAGGTATGAAGAAACTAAATTTTTAGGCGTCATCATTGATGAGGACCTCAAATGGAAGTCACATATAAATTACACAAGAGGAAAAATAGCAAAATCCATCGCGGTGTTACATAAAGTTAAATTCTCCCTAAATCAATCCGCGTTACTTGCTTTATACAACACAATGATTATGCCATATTTAACTTACTGTGTGGAAATTTGGGGTTCAACCTATAAAACCTATATACATTCATTCATTCTACAAAAACGGGCTCTGAAAACTATACATAATATTAGATATAGAGATCCATCAAATCAACTATTTATTAAATGTAAGTTACTCAAATTTGAGGATATAGTTGACTATAATATCCTTCAGGTTTTGTATAAAGCAAATAAAAAAATATTGCCAGTGAACATCCAAGAAAGGTATGAGAAAAGAGAAAGCCACTATAATCTGAAAGGCACAGACATCTTTAAAAAAAAACAGGTTCAATTCCAAAGCAATGGAATGCACTGTTACAGTGACAGGAATTAGTCTATGGAATAAACTTCAAAAAGAAGTGAAAGAGTCAGGAACTCTCTTGGAGTTCAAAAAACACATAAAAGCTGCAATGTTAAAGAAGTATGAAAATTAGACTTGGACATGAATAATGTGAGATATTTGATTTGAACAAACAAACATGAATATGGTTTGTTTCTTTTTTGACCATTTGTAAACATTTTAGGAATATGACAGTTCGGTATTTTATTGTATATATTGTAAATAATTAAATATAGAATACAAAAACATCAGAAAATACTGTAAATATGTATATGACTGTAACCATATGTATATATATATTTACATATGCACATCTTTTTAAAAGACAGCATGTAAAGTGTGAAGCAAGAAAAGGGGCAGATATTAGAAGACTTGTTCTTCTCCTCTGCTCCGTTTCATTCATGCTATGTTGGATTGGCGGTCTTGTGGTGATTGCATGATGTCACTTTTGAATGAAATAAAAAAATAAAATGAAAAAATGATAAAAATGAAAAACATCACGTTGCAAATTGAATCTCAATTTACTTGTTTTACTCTTATTCTAGGTTCAAAAATACTTCATTGCAGTGTTGTTTTTGGAAGCAAAAATGCTCAAAAGGTTGTAGTCAGATCAGATTCATTCAACTAATTCATTTAAGTAGATAGGTATTTTTAAAGTCATTTTTTTGTTCACATCCAGGTAACATAAACGCTTTAGAAAAAAGTAAATGATTTCTGCTGGACTTTGATTCATTGTCATTTCTATGAAAACGTTTCAACAGTCACGACTGTTGTGTGCTGATCGTGGACAGAGCTTTTCCTCCAGTGGCCGCTCTCCTCACCCTCTGATCATCGCTTCCATTCATTAATAAACCTGCTTTGTCCGGTCATACGCTACGGTATTTGACTGGAAAAACACTGTCCTGAGAAAAGAGAAAGTCCCAGTGGCATGAGCCAGACTGATCCTCCATGTTCAGAGATACATGGGGATTCAGTCTGGAATTGTGTAAATTGAATCTCGATGACTCCGGTAAAACCAAGACGAGCCAATCATAGCACGGGAGGCGGGAGTTAACGATGCATCATCTGCCGCGCTAGGATTTCCCATCAAACACCTGTGCTCCTCCCGTAACTAAAACGGTAAAGATGGCGGCCGCGACACAGCGATCTTTTACCAGAGCCCTTTCTTCTGTTTTAAATGAGCTGGACTTGTCCTTAAAGCCACAGCAAGAAGCTGCTCTGAGGACTTTCACCAGAACATTGTGGACTACAAACAATCATGGTGTAGGACGTAAACGTGATCGTTAGCCCCGCCTCCTGTCTCAATTTGGAAAGTGCGTCCTATTACCACCATTCCAGACTGTCTTTATATGTATTTATAAATACATGAATAAAGTCAGTCTGGCTTTATGCCAGGCTAGTTCATCGCTGCTCGGACTGGAGCGCAAGGAGAGTCAGGTGACTTTCAGACTCTCTTTTGCCTCTCAAGCCCTGATTGTGTCTGACGAATCACTTTCTCACATTCTCATCTCGTCTCATCAGTGAAAGGCTTCAGTCAAAGGGCCACTTTTGCTCATCACCGTCACATTATCACATTATCAAAACACTGATCCACTGGCTTGTTTTTTTTTTACTTAGCAAGTCAAAATGACCCAAAACAAGAAAAATATCCTTCATTTAAATCATTTCAAAGATCATTTTTGCATAAATCTACTGGGGTCTGATCATGCAATGGCAAAGTGAGGACTGATCTTTTAAAATGAATGTGATATTAGCCAAATCTCAGTGAAGATTTGTTAAAACGGGGAGTTAAAGAGTTTTGTACAAGAGAACAAAAGTAAAAACAGATGAAACACTCCAGATGAAATTACAAAAGGAAATAATTTGGTCAGCTGTGAGTCCGATGCCCTCCCGCGCCTCACCTGGGCGGAGCGGTCGGTCCAGGTGAAGGTGCCCTCCTCGTCTCTGTCGTTGAGTCCGATCCACTGATAAACCGGGCCCAGATCTGGAACAGGCCACAGTGAAAGAGAGAGTTAACGAAACCAAACGGCGCGGCAGGTTTCAGCCTGGGTTTGGGTTTTTACCTCTCGCAAAGGCCTGCTCCTCCGCCGAGTTCAGGCTGACCAGGTGAGCCCCCAGCTCTCTGCAGGTAAGCTCCGCCTCCGGCCAGGTGAGGCGCTCTGACACGAACAGGTAACAGCCAAGAGAGAAGGCGCTCCAGCCGTCCTCACAGGAACCTGCAGCAAGAACACATTCAGACCACGGCTGATTCTGAAACCATTAAATGATAGCCTCTAAGTAACACTAGCAACTAATCCTTAAAGAGTAACTAAACACCAAATCAAGTTTTTTTTAACTGATAAACTGTCTCAATGTGTGTCTCATAGTGTTGTCCACTGGTCCCTGACATTATTCTGACATTATAGCGCAAACATGTGTCAAATCCTAACTTTGGCCTGAAAACGAATGGGTTGCGCCCCCTTCAGGGTAAACTCTGCTACTAAATTAGAATTTCCTGATTGGCTGGAGACGTGTCCACGGCCTCCACAGAACGTCATAAGCCGCACCAGCTCCACACATCGTCATCAGGTGCTGCCCATTGTCCTGCCCCTGTACCTGTGGTTTATAACCAAGTCCCTCCCACGTAATCTGTCTGCTGTGATTGTGCCAATGCAAAGGCCCACACACTCACCCCCCGCATGTCACCCCCAAACTTCAGAGACCCCCTCTTTCGTGGCAATTTTTGACTTTTGTTTGTGTGTGGGGAAAGGCTTTGGCACGCCCGTTTAGGTACTCTTTAACCTTTCATGGGGTCAACTGTTAGATCTCTATGCAGTTAGTGAACTAGAGCTTCAGCAGCATTTGCCCAATTCCACCGTCCTTACCCAGGGGAAGGGGAAGTGACATCACCAACAGCTGTTTCTCTTCTTTAAGGATATTGGCAGGCAAACAAAAGCGTATGTCGCTTTCAAATGAGGCATTACTCTGGCCTATAGGCTGTATGCTTCAGTGAAGAAGCTTTTAGATTTGGGTAAAGCCAAACTGGAGAAAATGCACTCGGTTAAGGCGGGCGGTAAGAGGTTAAAAGGGAGACACTATAGGCAAAACTTTTTTTATTTCAGTTTTCAGGTTTTGGTCTGAATATAGTAATAAATAAATAAATAAAAACTGTTCATCACCCTCCGCGGGTGGTCTCTTTTCCTCCAAGCTCGGGTCCTCTACCGTCGGCCTGGGAGCTTGAGGGTTCTGCGCAGTATCTTTGCTGTTCCTAGAACTGCACTTTTCTGGACCGAGATGTCTGATGTATTTCCTGGGATCTGCTGGAGCCACTCCTCCAGTTTGGGGGTCACTGCCCCGAGTGCCCCAACGACCACGGGCACAACTGATGCCTTCACTCTCCAGGCCTTCTCTAGCTCTTCTCTGAGCCCCTGGTATTTCTCTAGTTTCTCGTGTTCCTTTTCCTGATGTTGAAGTCGCTTGGTATTGCTATGTCAACCACCACGGCTTTCCTCTGCTCTTTGTCCACCACCACAATGTCCGGTTGGTTCATTACCATTCTGTCCGTCTGTATCTGGAAGTCCCACAGGATCTTGGCTCGGTCAGTCTCTACCACCTTTGGAGGTGTTTCCCACTTTGACCTTGGGGTTTCCAGCCCATACTCTGCACATATGTTCCTGTACACTATGCCAGCCACTTGGTTATGGCGCTCCATGTAAGCTTTCCCTGCCAGCATCTTACACCCTGCAGTTATGTGCTGGATTGTCTCATTGGCCTCTTTGCACAGTCTACACCTGGGGTCTTGTCTGGTGTGATAGATCTGGGCCTCTATTAGTGGTCAGCATGGCGCCTTTACTTTCCATCCCAGTGGCCTCTGCAACGCTCCAGGATCAGTTGTTCTGTAGGTTTTCAGGTGAGAGGCTCCGTCAGGTGAGAAAACCTTCTGAACAATTGATCCTGGAGCGTCCTAGAAAAAAGGCGGGGGTTAAGAGGTTAAAGAAGCTCTTTCACCTTGAGCCAGGACAGTGCATTATGCATCCAGTTTACATTCGTTCTGAGAGGGCACCAAAGTGCACATGTAGCTGCTCTATTTGGACTCTTTGTAGAGCTTTTATATTCGTTACAGCAGCACATGACCAGACTTCCAAGCAGTAATCTAACTGCGACAATACAAGTGTTTTTATGACATCTGCAGTTATATTGGAAAACAACATGTGACATCTTCTAACCATTGACAGGCCTTTCCCCATTCTACGCGCCACTGTACTAATATGCTCAGACCAAGATATATTGTTGTCAACTTCAACACCAAGATGTCGCACCTGCTCAATAGTTATATATTTGCCAACATTAAGAACAAGCTTATTATTTGTGACCTACTCAAATACTGATTTTATACTCTATCTTACATTAGAACAACTTTAAGTTCTTGAACTCAATACTCTTTCCTCAGAGTAGTTTCAGCGTTCCAGGGCCACAGCACTGGTCAGAGGGTTTTCTCACTTCTGCTCGTTGTGGTTTTGTTTGCTCCCGTCGCACTTTGGCCGTATAGTCATTAGATTTATTTAAACTTGTTGGCCATGCAGCTCATGTTTTTGGCTTTTCGGAATAAAGCACAGAGGACGTTGACAGTTAGTTTTTCCCCCAGACCCTCCCTGCTAGTGGACAGAGCGGAGCGTGTCCCGGAGCAGGGAGGGGTGTGTGTGTGCAGTCCCGCTCAGGGAGTGTGGGCAGAAGTCAAGGGAGTGGCCCCTGAATCGGCCCTGGCCCGGATCAATGAGAGTCTGTGTTTCAGACCCAACGCCCGTTTATTTACACAGCTCCAGATGACGTGAGGTGGGACAAGAAACTAATGTCTCCCGAAAATCACCTGAGCACGGACACTTCGGCTGAGCATGTGCATGGACAGAGACATTTCAGCTGAACATGCATGTGGCAAGGCAAGGCAAGGCAAGTTTATTTGTAGAGCACAATTCATACACAAGGCAATTCAAAGTGCTTCACAGTTGCAGAAAGAGAAATTACAAGAAAACAGATAAAATCAATCAATAAAACATCAACATAAAGTTAATCAATGACAGTAAAAGGCAAGAGTGCAGATAAAATACTTTCAGTTTTCATATGCACGGGTAAAAAGAGCTGTTTTCAGCCTGGATTTGAACATTGTCAGAGTTGAGGCCTGTCTCACATCCTCATGAAGACTGTTCCAGATTTTAGCTGCATGAAACTGAAACGCAGCCTCACCGTGTTTATTATTGACTCTGGGAACCACCAGGAGACCCCTCCCTGAAGTTCTCAGGGCCCGAGATGGTTCATACGGCTCTAACATGTCAGAGATGTACTTTGGTGCTAAACCATGAAAAGACTTGTACACAAGCAGAGCTGTTTTAAATTCTATTCTCTGAGTGACAGGAAGCCAGTGCAGAGACCGGAGCACTGGACTAATGTGGTCGTATTTCCTTGTTCTTGTCAGGACTCGAGCAGCAGCGTTCTGGATGTTCTGCAGCTCTAACAGCTCGTTTAGAAAGGCCAGTGAGCAGCCGTTACAGTAGTCTAACCTGCTGGAGACAAATGCATGGATGAGTCTCTCTAAGTCTGGTTTTGACACTATTCCTCTGATCTTAGCAATGTTCTTCAGATGGTAAAAAGCTGATGATGTTATTGCTTTGATGTGGCTGTTTAAGTTCAGGTCTGAGTCCATGATTACTCCTAGATTTCTAACCTGATTTTTTGGTTTCAGAGCGAGAGACTCAAGGTGACTGATAACACTTTGTCTTTGTGTCTGTGGGCCAAAGACAATGATCTCAGTTTTGTCTGAGTTTAGTTGGAGAAAGTTGTTTTGCATCCACAAACTGATCTGTTGGATGCAGTGACAGAGTGTATCTACAGGCCCATGTTCACCTGCCGTCAGTGACACGTAGATCTGAGTGTCATCTGCGCAGTTGTGGTACAACACATTGTTGCTGTTTATTAGCTGACCCAATGGAAGCATGTACAAGTTGAATAAGAGGGGTCCCAAGATTGACCCCTGGGGGACTCCACAGGTCATGGACATTTTGTCTGAGACACAGTTGCCAATTTCGACAAAGTACGTCCTATCCTCGAGATAGGACTTGAACCAGTTTAGAGCAGTACCAGAGATTCCCACCCAGTTTTCTAACCTGTGAAGTAAGATC
Source organism: Neogobius melanostomus (assembly GCA_007210695.1). Lineage (NCBI taxonomy): Eukaryota > Metazoa > Chordata > Actinopteri > Gobiiformes > Gobiidae > Neogobius > Neogobius melanostomus. Next base: position 224,813 of record VHKM01000162.1, read on the forward strand.
CCGTGGTCCACTGTGTCAAAGGCAGCGCTCAGGTCCAGCAGAACTAAAACTGAGACCTTACCTGCGTTGGTGTTCATACGAATATCATTTGTCACCTTGATCAGAGCTGTCTCAGTGCTGTGGTGGGGCCTAAATCCTGACTGGAAAGTATCAAACACATTGTTAGATAGGAGAAAGTAAGTGAGCTGTTGATATATTACTTTCTCTAGAACTTTTCCTAAGAACGGTAGGTTTGATATGGGCCGGTAGTTGTTCAGTACCTTGGGATCAAGGCTGCTCTTCTTTAGAAGAGGCTTAATGACCGCGGTTTTCAAGGCCTTTGGAAATGCTCCAGTCTCAAATGAGATGTTAACTAACTGAACAAGTTGTGGTAACAAGCTGGTCAGCACAGACTTCAGAAATCTAGTGGGTAATTCATCAAGGCAGCATGTACATGAACTCAGACCGGAGATAACCTCCTCGATTTTTTTGTCAGTAACAGGAGTGAAATGTGTCAGCTCAAGGTGTCTAGCTGGTGGCAGGGTTGCTATTTGTGTTGTGGAAATTATGGCATTTTTAATGCCTTGGACTTTGTCATAAAAAAATATTGCAAACTCATTGCACTTAGATGTAGAGATTAGTTCTAAGGGCAGTGAAACTGGAGGGTTAGTTAATCTGTTTACTGTGGAAAACAGAACACGAGAATTGTTTCTGCAGTTTGCGATGATTTTAGAGAAGTACTTCTCCCTTTCTCCACGCAAAATCTGGTTGAACTCACAAAGCACTTCTTTGTATATCTCAAAATGAACCTGGAGCTTTGACTTGCGCCATTTCCTTTCGGCTTTTCGGCACTCCCTTTTCTGTGCCCTGACCGAATCTTCACTTCTCCAAGGTGCCTTTTGTCTATTGTTAACCATTTTAACCTTGACAGGAGCAATAGTATCCAAAACATTTAAGACGCTTGATGTATAAGAGTCCAACAGATTATCAACATTTGAACATGGAGGATTTTCAAATCTGATCATTTCCATAAACTGTGTCCCTGTTGTATCATTTATGTGTCTTCTCTGAATAACTCCAGGCCCAACCACTGGTTTGGGTGTAACAGACAAGTCAAAAAAGACACAAAAATGATCAGATAAAGCAGCATCAACAACATTCACATTTGATATATTAACACCTTTTGTAATAACTAGATCTAGAGTGTGACCTTTGTTGTGAGTTGCCCCTCTCACGTGCTGAGTTAAACCAAACATTTCAAGAACAGCATTAAGTTCTTTTGCATGCCTGTCATTGGTCACATCCACATGCACATTAAAATCACCTGAAATGACTAAACAATCAAAATCAGTGCATATAAATGAAAGTAATTCAGTGAAGTCTTCGATAAAACAATTCTGTGGTGGTTTGTAAATAGTCATATAAAGAATGGAAGATTGTTTTATCTCCATTTTGAAAGACACATACTCAAATGATACAAAAACCCCAAATGACAATTTGTGGATGACTATATTGTCCCTGAATATTGCACAGACACCCCCGCCCCTCTGGTTTTGGCGTGTTTCAGACACAAAATTGAAATTTGATCGACTACACTCAATCAAAACTGCGTTACCAGTGTTTTTGTCAAGCCATGTTTCAGTTAAAAACATAAAATCTAGATTATAAGAAGAAATAAAACTATTTATTAAAAAGGACTTGTTTTTTAACGATCTGGCATTGAGTACAGCATGTTTGAGATTTATCTGTGTTTGAGTGGATGGAATCTTTTTGCAAGGGATATGGATTAGAGTTCTTTGATTGGACGGTCTGACTGTCCCTCTCTTATCTAATCTATGTTGTTTGACTGTACTAATTGTTTCAGAAGAACACACTCCCTCTATGGACCTCTGGTTGGTTTTGAGTTTGCTATGCATGGTAGCAACGCAGAGGCCCTTAATGTCCTAGACAGCAGCAGTGAAGCTGCTAGAAATTGGAGGTGGGGGAGGGGCATGATACTTCTTCGGGGATGAAAGCCTTGGTCTTGACATGACTGGAGTGCGGGGAGTCATTTGAATCCCTTGTTTTATCAAGGCTTCAAAATAGCTGGGAAATCCCATAGGTGACTTTGGTGATGGGAATGATTCAGAAAAATCTCTGGAGGGTGTAGATGTACCAGTCGGGCTCAAGGCCTGTGGTGGAGTTGATGAAAGTGCTCCTTCGGCTGAATCATTTACTATAGATGCAGGTGGTGCTGAAGCTGAGCTTTTCCCCGGAGATGCAGATGCAGGTGGCGCCGCTGCTATGGTTGAGATGTTTTCCGGTGCAGCTAATTCCTTAACTGTGGCTGGATCCTTAACTGTGGCTGGATCCTTAACTGTGGCTGAGTCCATTACTGTAGGTGCAGATGATGCAGCTGCGACTGAATCTTTTATTGGGGATGCAGGCGAAACCTTTGCTGGTGAGCCAGGAGCTCTTCTCATGCTCCTCTCTGCTCTCTCTTGTTGCTCAGGCCTCCACTGATTTTGCAGAGCATGGAGGAGATTTTCCGTCAGTCGTCTCACTCCACCTCTGCTCAAATGTGGTCCATTTCCTTTAAACAGATCGTCGCGTTTCCAGAAAAGATAAAAGTTCTCTATGAAATACAGTCCTCTTGACTCACAGACTTTTGACAGCCATGTATTCAACTGAAACAGCCGCGAGAATTTGTTTATTCTCCCGTCGATGTTTGGGATAGGTCCACTGATGAAAATTTGTATCGCGTCTTTGTCCAGACAGTCAAGTCTGTCAAAAAGTTTATTAAACTTTTCTTTCAGGACTTCAGACTCTCCGTTTCTTGTGTCAACAGCACCAAAATGTAAAACAAGTTTATTTATTCCAGGGTTATTCGTGATTTCCTTGTTTAGAACATCCATAATGTCAGAAACTGTAGCAGACGGATAAGTGATTGTAGTCATTATCTCATTGTTTATATTAGATATGGCTCCGTCCCCAAGCAATAGGATATCTCTGGCCTTGACACTTGGCACAGTGTTTCTCTCCATCTTTGTTTTGACTTCTTGTTCTGTGTTTCTCTCTGACTTTTTCTGCTTGTTATACACATCCTCTGAGAGAGGTGAAAATCTGTTTGTTAACTTTATTCCAGGTGCTTCATTACGAGCATGTTGTCTTTGCTTTGGCCTAGCACCAAGTTGTCTGTTTAGTTTCGGAAATGTTATGGTATCGTTTAGCTTTAGGTTGCAAGTATCAGTTTTTTCCGTCTTCTTACCGGGTTCCACAGGGAGCGTGTCATTAAGTCCTCTTTCCGTCTCTAGAGCATAAATCTTGTCCCGTAGCAGGGAAATTTCTTGTTGATACATCCGACAGCTTTCACAAGGCGATGTTTGCCTTCCTCTCTCAGCCATATTGACAAGATTGTCGTCGCTGGTTCGTCAAATGAGTGGTAAAAATGGCATCAAAATGAGTAAAAAGCCTTGGTTCACTTAAAAGAAGAGAATAAAATCATATCCAAGACATGTGCCCAAAAATAGAATGATTTAAAAGCAAATAAAGAGGCAAGCGGCAGCAGCAAGCAGAGATACGTCTGCACTCTTGATAAGCAGGAAGCAGTGGATGTGGACAGAGACACTTCGGCTGAGCATGTGCGTGGACAGAGACATTTCAGCTGAACATGCATGTGGACAGAGACACTTTAGCTAAACATGTGCGTGGACAGAGACACTTCAGCTGAACATGCAATGTATTTACCATAGAAAAGTTGCATAGTGCACCTTTAAAACGTGCAGGAATCCTCACACACCCATGAAGATCATATTCAAAAAGTCTGATAAATCGAGCTGGATCTTTTTCACTCAAAAAAACCCAATGTTTCATAATCAACAAGGTCATCTTCCCTGTCTCCTGTGCAGAATTTCTTTATTTTGTTAAAAAACTGAAACTTTGGACCCCTAAGGTTACAAACCCCTGGAGACCATTTCCAGACCGTTTCAGATTGATGGAGGCAAATCCACCCAGACACAGAGTAGGGTCGCCAACTGTCCCTTGAAATACGGAATTGTCCCATATTTTTAAAGAAGTACAGGCGTGTCCCATATCTATTGAATCAATAAGGGACGGCTTTTGTTCTGTATTTCGAGGATGCTCTATTTCTCCCCTGTCACTCACAGCAAATCACATGCTTCTTAATCATGTGATTGGTTTAAGCAGCTGTATTTCGGTCAATCAGTGTCAAAGGGTCCTCGCGGTTGACAAGCTTGCAGCAGTCATCAGCGGCATCATGGCAGAGGCACCATCAGATTTTGTTTCTGTATTTCTGTACGCAGCCAGCCCTCCACCTCCCCGTTCAACTTGCTCAGCAGAAGAGCAAACGAGAGTGGGAAGAACAAGACGATTGGTTACAGAGTGTGAGTGTTTGCTGTTGTTTCATTGAACGTTCTATCTCCCCACACAAATAAATGTTTCCAGGCGCTATATAAAAGTGTGGCTAGCTAGGTGTGACATGTCCATTTATGACATTTATATCATTTCTGTGGTTTCTCCATCATTAACATATTATAAGGGGAGGTTTAATGGACACTGGATGTGTATCGGACCCACAAAAAACACAAACTAAACTGAATACGATTTAGCATTTAGCTCAGACGACACTTTTATACGCTAATTCTTATCTAAAGTCAAATCTAAAAAGGTCTGTAGCCAACACTGAAACAGGAACAGGATTCATTACCCTTGAACAGGCTAATGCTAATGGCTATAGGAAAAATACATTTAATGGGCTAATGCTAATGGCTATAGGAAAAATACATTGAACAGGCTAATACTAATGGCTATAGGAAAATTATACATTGGAGAAGCTAATGCTAACAGCTATACGAAAATACATTGATCAGGCTAATGCTAACGTCCATAGGAAAAATACATTGGAGAAGCTAATGCTAATGGCTATAAGACGCTCACCTGGAGGATGCTGATTGGTGGGGTTCTTCTGAGTGGGCGGGGCAAACAATGAGGCGGGACCTGGGCTCTCTGTGACAGATGGAGGAGTCGGCGTAACCAGGTACATCGGGTACGATCCAGACCCAGACCCTGAATCAGACCCTAAACCAGACCCTGAACCAGACCCGGACCCGAACAGCAGGACTCCAGACGCCTCATGTGGTCCCTGCCCTGACCCCGACATCTCACTGAGGCCCAAGAACTGACCTGTCAGAAAGATTTAGGATTTATTACGCCGACGCTAGAACCGAATGAGCATCAATTCTACATCTGTATTTGTTTTAACTCAGTCCTGAACATTGAATGTCCTGTTTGGGATGGAAATTATGTAAGAGCAGACTCTCTATGACTAATCCATTATAATATTATGAAATATACAAAAATTATGCACAAATGAGTAAATACTGTAAGTGTACTACAGGTATTATCATCAGAACTGCAAATATACAGATCCAGTCAAATTAGAGAGGTCTAGTGTTTTTTCTCACCTGACGTCGTGATCTCACTCAGGCCAGAGAAACTCTCAGAACCAGAGCCCGATCCGGATTTAACAGAACCAGAGAAGACATCCTTGAGTTCAGACCCCGATCCAAGCCCGGACCCGGACTCTGAATACAGCAGGAAGCCTCCACCCAGTTCCTGTCTGGAGCCGGAGTAGACGGTGAAATCTAGCAGGTCTCCATCGATTAAACTCACGGCTCCGGAACCAGAAGAACCAGAACTGGACCAGGATCCACTGAGTCCAGACCCCAGACCCGAATAGACCCCAGAGCCAAGCCCAGACCCAGAAAACTGTTCAGTTTCTCCCAACGCGGACGAGACGCCACTGAAACCTGGAATCAGACAACAGAGACAAACAGGAAGGTCTCAGTATTTTCTGGAAGATATTTTCTCTAAAGCTGGGGACACACTAGTGGAGTTTGGCCCAATATTGAGCCCAAATAGACTTTCTCACATGTGATAATTTGTGGTGATGCCCCTTGTCTAAGCCTCCAAAACCTCAAATCGCAAGTAACAAACATAATGTGATTTGAATGACATTACTGTGGCAATAGCCAATTGGGAAAATCACTGCGACGGTGCTCCTCTCAACTCCTCTCCATTCACATCCAGCGCTCCCTTGTCTCGTACTGCAGAATCCTTTCATGTTTTGAGATGCTTAGAATTTCACCAACACGTGTTTGTGTTCCTCTCACTGCAGACACGCGGCATAAAAAAAGAAGCTGCTGATTCTGTCATTCATCTGACATGTTTGTTTGTGTCCTGATGGTCCTATCCTCATATTTGATCATGTGATTTATTTGAAGGTCTTTCATGTGATGCAAATCTTTACAAATCTCTCACCTCCACTGGACTCTCCAGATGAACCGGACTCAGAGAGGTCCCCACTGCCGCTGCCATCCCCAGAGAATGGCTCCTCGGGTATGGGCAGAATCAGCACTGCACTCCCCTCTCCTCCAGCCTCCTGTGGACCTCCAGAACCAGACCTCGACCCGTACGGGACCAGGACCGAGTCTGTGCTGGAGAAAACCAGGTCTATGCCAGATCCAGACCCCGACAGTCCAGACCCCGACAGTCCAAATCCCAAGAGTTCAGATCCCGACAGTTCAGACCCAGACAGTTCAGACCCCGACAGTTCAGACCCAGACAGTTCAGACCCCGACAGTTCAGACCCAGACAGTTCAGACCCCGACAGTTCAGACCCAGACAGTTCAGATGCAGACAGTCCAGACCCAGACAGTTCAGACCCAGACAGTTCAGATCCCGACAGTCCAGACCCCGACAGTTCAGACCCAGACAGTTCAGACCCCGACAGTTCAGACCCCGACAGTTCAGACCCAGACAGTTCAGACCCCGACAGTTCAGATGCAGACAGTCCAGACCCAGACAGTTCAGACCCAGACAGTTCAGATCCCGACAGTTCAGACCCAGACAGTTCAGATCCCAACAGTTCAGACCCAGACAGTTCAGATGCAGACAGTCCAGACCCAGACAGTTCAGACCCCGACAGTCCAGATTCAGACAGTCCAAACTCTGACAGTCCAGACCCGGATATTGCCCCAGAACCAGACGCAGATCCGAGTCCAGATCCCTCAGACTCTATCAGACCTGAACCCAAACCAGAACCAGAGGCTGATCCAGATAAAGGCGTCTCCTCGAGATTCGGAGCTGGGACAGGAGACGGAACTGCAGAAAATAAAGATCATTATGTTCTTAATAAGTAAATAAACAGATATTTCACACAAAAACACTTTCTCTTATGTTGGGACTGGAGTGAGCAGTGTGGGAGACTGAACAAGGCAGTGTAGGGGACTGGAGTGGTCAGTGTGGGGGACTGGAGTGGGCAGTTTGGGGGACTGGAGTGGGCCATTGTGAGGGACTGGAGTGAGCAGTGTGGGAGGCTGAACAGGGCAGTGTGGGGGAGTTTTTTTGATAAATGAGAAAACTCTGACCTGGCCGGGACAGATGAGAGGTCGCCATGTTCTGGATCTTCTCCTCCACCGCTTCCACACTGCTGACATTCACTGCAGCAGCAGCAGTAGTAGTAGTAGTAGTAGTAGTAGTAGTAGTAGTAGTAGTAGTCATAGTAGTAGCAGTAGTATTTGCGATTGTATCAGTAGAAGTAGTGGTGTAGTTTACTACTCTCTCATTGGCTGCCTTGACTGAAAGACAAATGGGGGTAGGTTGTTTAAAGTGAGTGATGGAAGCAGTAGTATTTGTAGTAGTCCATGTACTCTATTGGTGGTAGTACCAGTAGTATTAGTATTTTACTCAGAGGTGGGTAGTTCTAAGTACAGTACATTTCTATACTTTTAGGAGTGGTTTTAACATAATATAACCCACTTTTTACTTCTTCTTGAGTGAAATTATAATCATTTCAATATGCGTAAATCTATAACGTTGCAAAAGCTGCATATATACATTTAAAACAATTATGTACTCTGTGCTTTGCTTTGTGTACCTTATTCTTCAAAATTATTTCTTTTTATATATTTTATTGTATTTTCTTTGGAAATGTCAACATTTTCACTTCATTGTACGTTTCTCATAATCTATGTCTTTACTGAAACATAAATCAAACTTTTTGGCTCAAACCATTACTCAGTACTCACATACGCAAGTAGCATTACCTCTATTTGCTTTTTTTACTCTTACTTCATTGATTATTTGGGTCATTACTTTGTACTTCTACTTGAGTACAAAGTATGTCTTGCTTAGATGTAACACCAGTTGATTCTGAATGAGCAAACAACACACCTTAGCAGTACATTTGGACAAAACATCCGCTGGTAGCTCTGGTCGCTTGGGAACTGGCCCCTTAAAGAGGCAGAACAGCTAAGGCCCCAGTACAAACCCCTGTGGCGCCCCCTTCCAATGTTTCAGTGGTACCTCGTGTGCAGAAGGTGTCGAAGCGTGCGTCAGCGCTTGGGAAGCCACTCTGGTCGTGATTGATGTAAATGGTGTGCACTCCCAAAACCCCGCCCCCGCACTGCGCTCTCGGCCGGCTGATTGGATAGCGCACAGATCCGTCCGACAGCCACCCCGCTCTGCACCAATCGAAGCCCAGTTTCCAGGCCACGTACAGGTCGGCCACAGAGGATAGCTCTGCCCCCTGATGGGAGCAGCCGGCCACCGCCTCCGAGAAGGACCAGCCACCAGGACGCGCCAGAGGGAACACCGCGCCTACAGGGAGCAGGGAGGACAAGAAAACGGTTAGTTTAGTCGAGACGCTGCAGGTGTAAACATGTCAGTTTTTGAGATTTGTATCTTTTTTTGTCCATACCAATTTAGTTTTAACGTCCCAAACTCTCTCGTTACGATGTTTATTTGATGATATTTTGTTAACTTGGGATTTTGTCTGAAATCACTCCAACATGGCTCCTTTCCACCGTATTTCCCACGGATACAGGTGAAACTCGGAAAATTAGAATATCGTTAAAAAGTGCATTCATTTCTGTTATTCAACTTAAACTGTGAAACTAACATATTATAGACTCATTACATGAAAAGATATGTATAGCATTTATTTGTTATAATTTGATTATTATGGCTCAGTTGTAAAAAACCCAAATTAAAAATCTCATAAAATTTGAATATTTTGAAAATGGACTGTAAGCCATAATCATCAAACTTATAACAAACAAAGGCTTGACATATGGCACTTTGCATGAAATGAGTCTATATTACAGTATATATTAGTGTCACATTTTAAGTTTAATTGCAGAAATAAATGAACTTTTGAACAATATTCTAATTTTCCGAGTTTCACCTGTATACATTCACAAATACTGACATGTTTTGACAATCCCCCCGACAACACTCTGTAATCCAAATATGGTCCATTTCCCTTGTAAAAGACGCTAGCTTACAAAGTCCATGCGGATATACACATGGCGCATGTGCAGACAAAATGACTAAACTTAAAGGCCGTTTTATTCAAATGAGGTTTTCATTCCACTCTTTAACAACATTTACACTTTAGTACCATCTAATTCTTCCTGATTTATTAAAACTTGAACCCCCAAAAAAACATTTCAGTAATAAGTTTATTGACAAACGAAACATGTCGAATTTGTTGCAGAAAATATGGACCATTTCTGCCAGTTTTACACACAAAATATTATTTTAAATGAAAACATAAACTGACATCCATCCAACCATCCATCCATTTTCTTCCGCTTTATCCGGGCCGGGTCACGGGGACAGCAGTCTCAGCAGAGATGCCCAGACTTCCCGATCCACGCACACCTCCTCCAGCTGTTCTGGGGGGATCCAGACGACACCAGGCCAGCTCGGAGACATAGTCCCACCAGCATGTCCTGGCCGTTCCACGAGGCCTCCTCCCAATGGGACATGCCTGGAGCACCTCCCGAGGGAGGCGGCCAAGAGGCATCCGGAACAGATGCCCTAGCCACCTCAGCTGGCTCCTTTTGACATGAAGGAGCAGTGACTCTACCGGGTAACTGAGCTCCTCACCCGATCTCGAAGGGTGCGCCCAGCCACCCTGCGAAGGAAACTCATTTCGGCCGCTTGGATCCGCGATCTTGTCCTTTCGGTCATTACCCAGATCTCATGACCATAGGTAAGGGTGGGGACGTAGATCGATCGGTAAATCGAGAGCTTTGCCCCCTGACTCAGCTCCTTCTTCACCACAACAGTCCGATACAGCGACCGCATCACTGCTGACGCTGCACCGATCCGCCTATCGATCTCACGCTCCATCCGTCCCTCACTCGTGAACAAGACCCAGAGATACTTGAACTCCTCCACTTGAGGTAAGGACTCCCCACCGACCTGAAGTGGGGAAACCACCTTTTTCCGGTGGAGAACCATGGCCTCAGATTTGGAGGTGCTGATCTTCATCCCGGCCGCTTCACACTCGGCTGCAAACCGCCCCAGTGCGCGCTGGAGGTCCTGATTTGATGAAGCCAACAGAACAACATCGTCTGCAAACAGCAGAGATGAGATCCTGAGGTTCCCAAAGCGGACACCCTCCGGCCCCTGGCTGCGCCTAGAAATTCTGTCCATTAAGGTAATGAACAGAACCGGTGACAAAGGGCAGCCCTGGCGGAGACCAACACGCACTGGGAACAGGTCTGACTTACTGCCGGCAACGAACCAAGCTCCTGCTGCGGTCATACAGGGAACGGACAATCCAGGGGCACTGTCCCCAACCGCCACGCAATGTTGCAGAGACGTGTCAGCCAAGACAGCCCTACAACATCCAGAGACTTAAGGTACTCAGGACGAATCTCATCCACCCCCGGGGCCTTGCCACCGAGGAGCTTTCTAACCACCTCAGTGACTTCAGCTTGGGTGATGGGCGAGCCCCCTCCGAGTCCCCAGCCTCTGCTTCCTCATCGGAAGACGTAATGGTGGGATTGAGGAGATCCTCGAAGTACTCCTTCCACCGCCCGACCACATCCCCAATCGAGGTCAGCAGCCCCCCACCCGCACTGTAAACAGTGTTGGTGAAGCACTGATTCCCCCTCCTGAGGCGCCGGATGGTTTGCCAGAATCTCTTCGAGGCCGACCGATAGTCCTCCTCCATGGCTTCTCCGAACTCCTCCCAGACCCGAGTTTTTGCCTCTGTGACCGCATGAGCTGCAGCACGCTTGGCCTGCCGGTACCTCTCAGCTACCTCCGGAGTCCCACAAGCCAACAAAGTCAGATAGGACTCCTATCTTGACGGCATCCCTTACTTCCGGGCGCCACCACCGGGTTCGGGGATTGCCGCCGCGACAGTGTTGTGACAGTTTTTAGAGCTATCTGACTAAAACGAGCCGCAAGCAAATACACAGAATGATGGACCGTCTGGCTGCCATGCTGGGCCTTTTGGTCTGGCTCCTGGGGAGCGTCGGCTCTCTGCTTCACACCTAAAGACATCATAATGGGCACAAAGAGATCTGCGGATTGCCCCTTCACACCTAAGACAATGGCCAAAGACGTGTCCTGGCTCAAAGGCCTTCCTGTGTCTTGCTCCCTCTATCATCACAAAAGCCCCCACTGCAGACTTTGAGACATCTGAAACTAGTGGCCCCTCCCATCTTTGTGCTGGGACGGCCTCTCATGCTGTTGCCTATATAACCGGGGCAGAGACTTTGGCTCCGCAGAGTTCATCATGGATTTACGTGTATTTCTGCGTTGGCTCTCCACACGTGTGTTAAATTAAACTTACACTTTTGATAAGACAAATACTTTCAAGTTTTCCTTTATAGTGGTGAGAAACTTCCTTAACAACAGGCACCAGAGACCTTACGGCCACAACTACGGGTAGCCGCATCGACAATGGAGGAGGAGTACATGGTCCACTCAGACTCCATGTCTCCATCCTCCCTCGGAATCTGGGTGAAGCTCTTCCGGAGGTGTGAGTTGAAGACCCTACTGACAGAGGGATCCACCAGACGTTCCCAACAGACCCTCACAACACGTTTGGGCCTACCAGGTCTGACCGGCTTCCTCTCCTGCCAGTGGATCCAGCGCACCACCAGGTGGTGATCAGTTGACAGCTCGGCCCCTCTCTTCACCTGAGTGTCCGAGACAAGCGGCCGGAGATCAGATGACACAACTACAAAGTCGATCATCGACCTCCTGCCTAGGGTGTCCTGGTGCCACGTGCACTTATGGACACCCTTGTGCTCGAACATGGTGTTCGTTATGGACAAACCGTGACGAGCACAGAAGTCCAATAACAGAACACCACTCGGGTTCAGATCGGGGAGGCCGTTCTTCCCAATCACCCCCATCCAGGTCTCACTGTCGTTACCCACGTGGGCGTTGAAGTCCCCCAGTAGAACAATGGAGTCCCCTGTCGGAGCACTATCTAGTACCCCTCCCAGGGACTCCAAGAAGGCCGGGTACTCTGCACTGATGTTGGGCCCGTAGGCCGAGACAACGGTGAGAGACCTGCCCCGACCCGAAGGCGTAGGGACACGACCCTCTCGTTCACCGGGGTGAACTCCAACATGTGGCTGAGCTGGGGGGCTATGAGCAAACCCACCCTGGCCCGCTGTCTCTCCCCGTGGGCAACTCCAGAGAAATGGAGCGTCCAGCCTCTCTCCAGGAGTTGGGATCCGGAACCCAAGCTGTGCGTGGAGGTGAGCCCGACTACATCTAGCCGGTATCTCTCAACCTCCCGCTCAGGCTCCTTCCCCCCAGTGAGGTGACGTTCCATGTCCCAAACGCCAGAAGCTGCGCACACGGACCAGGTCGTCGAGGCACCCGCCTTTGACTGCCACCCAGTCCTCTCTGCACCCATAAACTGACTGACATTTTGAAATACATTTGTCTCATATAGTTGGTTAAGTTGTTGCAAATGTACGCCAGGAACTGTTCTGGCCTCAGCGTAAGGAGTTAAAAATACAATGGAGAAATCAGAGGAAACGGCGTGCACTGACCTCTGTTGGCGTCGCTGTAGCAGTACACGTCCCAGGTCTCGTTTGCCGGTCTCAGGCCGTACGTCCGGACTCCGGAAGCATCTGAGTCCCCCCCACACTCCGCCCTGGGGTACACCACCGGGTACCTGCAAACGGGCACAGGACGTTAAGGAGCGTAACGCCATCACAGGTTTGAAATGTTTGAACAGTCAACCTAAAGGTCTAAAGATCACGGTGGTGTCCAAATGTATGAATTTAATCTATTGCTGGGTTTCAGGTGACATCACAGCGTTTTAAAGGCCTATAATATTATATATAAAAAAAATATTTTCTTTTTGAGGAAATGTTTGGTCTTGTCTTGACTGATATTAATGATCATTTTGTAATTCATACATTTTCTTTTTAGATACGACTTGTGAAAGTGTAATGCAGTTAACAGGAAAAACTGGCTCCTCCCCCACTGGGTCCTGTGACATCATCACATTTTAGAACCTGCAACCCAGCAATAGAATTATCCATCCATCCATCCATCCATCCATCTATGCTCCTTTCGACGTGAAGGAGCAGCGACTCTACCCCGAGCTCCTCCCGGGTAACTGAGCTCCTCACCCGATCTCGGAGGGTGCGCCCAGTCACCCTGCGAAGGAAACTCATTTCGGCCGCTTGTATTCGCGATCTTGTCCTTTCGGTAGAATTAGAATAGAATTATATTTATTACTATTAAGGACCAGATCTTGTGCTTCTTAACGCAAGCTGTAGAGCAGACGTTTGCGCAGACGGGTGGCACTCCTTGCAATCCTAAGCGGGGGGTAGTTTGTAGTTTGTCCTGCAAAAGCTTAATAACATGCACGAGGTGGGGCACGATGTTTAATAAATCTAAAAGAAATAAAGCTGTCCCTCCGCTCAGCTGTGTGCAGCCACTCGCTGCAAAGTTAGATCCGAGATGAGAGAGAGGCAGCAGCCCTCGGCATTGGACACCACTCAAATGTGCAATTTTACCAAATGAAAAGGATTTAATAGATTAGAAACTGTCACATTGGCTGCGGAGAAGACGCAGAGTAATGGAGTAGCTGTAAGGAAATTGTAGCTTTTTGGAACAGTTGCTACAGTTGCAGGATTCTTGGAGGGGCTGAATTAATAAAAGTTTGCAAATGTGCTCCTTCTTGGATTTTGGACTGAGCTGCAGCAATGCAAAAAGGAAACACGAGACCACCGCTGATGCTCTCTTCATTCATCAGGGGGTAAACGCAGCACAGTGGCACTGACACACATTGTAAATACAGCCTTTTCTCACTTTTTTAGCGTTTAAAAAGTGTATCTGTGCATGTGCGCATTGAGCAACCGTGCCGCACCTCCTCCCACCGCTGGCCTCTCCATGCTTGGGCTTGTAGTACACGCCTCTGCCGACCCATTGGCACTGGTGCTGAGTTGAGTTTGAGCCAGATTAAAGCCTCGCTTCGACCAAGACTGTCCTTGTGCCGGGCAGAAGATCGAGCCCTAAAACTTCAATGGAACCTTAGTGCAAGCTATATCCAATTAACAGCGAGAAAGTTCTGGGTTCAAACTCCGTTCTTCTGTGGAGTTTGCAGGTTCTCCCTGTGTCTGTGTAGGTTTCCTCCAATTACTATTTTTTTTAGAAACAATAAAAGTCTTTAGAGCCAGGCTTTAAGGTGTATTTGACAGGTGTTAAGTCCCCATTGGTTTCCATGTTAATGCAAACCTTCTGGAGTCGCCTTTAGCCACTAGGGGGTGGTATCGCAAACAATGTCAGCCCCCACCGTGATTTTCAGTGGGTGGCGAGCTTTTGGAAGGGAACATTTATTTCAATATTTATTGACGGTAAAAGAATAAACACACTACCCGAGCTTGTTAATAACTGTTGCTGAGTAGTTTTAATTATAATTTCAGCTTTATGTGGTTTATTTAACACTTCCTTAACAATAAATGACAGCCCTGGATTACCTGACGGTCTGGTCATGGACCCAGCCGGCGTCGCACTGGTGCAGTCCGGACCTAAAGGCAGCGTGGAGCTCAGGTCCCGTCGCGATGCGGGCCCCGGCGCTGACACAGGCCTCACGGGCCTCGGAGTAACTCAGGGAGTACCTGGCCGCAGATCTGTACAGGAACACCACGCCTGAGGGGAGAAGCAGAACTTGAACCAGGTCCAATCGACAACTTTGAAAACCTCTACTAGGCTTGAAAAACCCTGGACGACTGAAAGCTCATAAATTAAATACATTTCACAGCCTTATGTCCAGCTGAGTATGAGCTCACCTGTAGGGGGCAGCGTGAAGTCTGAGTCCACGTCAGGGGGCAAACTGATTGGTCGTGTGGCACAAGGGGGCATGCTGATTGGCCGGAGCGTCTCGGTCTCGCCCTGGGCCTCGCTGTGGGGAGGAGTAACAGGGAAGAACAGCTGGGGGCGCTGTGTCACTGTGGTCACTGTGAGGACGCCTCCGCTGCCTTCTTCTTCTGCTGCTCCGACTGGATGCTCTGAAACAGCGTATAACAGAGCGTGGGCTGGCGTTTTGAGTACGTGGGACATGTATCAGAGTGTGGGCCGTCGTGATGGGATTTTTGGCTCTTTGTCGGGAGCTGAATCTTTGGGAGCCGTTTGTTGCAAAAAACAAAAGACTGAGAGGAACCTTTTGATTAAAATGATCCAAACTTACTGTGGGACTGA
Source organism: Neogobius melanostomus (assembly GCA_007210695.1). NCBI lineage: Eukaryota > Metazoa > Chordata > Actinopteri > Gobiiformes > Gobiidae > Neogobius > Neogobius melanostomus. The sequence goes on from VHKM01000162.1 coordinate 240,326, forward strand.
TTTCTACCATTTGAAAAATGCGTTTATGACTACAACATTGTGCAACAGTTAATGAAATATCTTAGTGTTACAGTTTTGAACAAAATGGAAAATAAAAACAAAAAAACAAAAATGTTTGTGAAGGCTCTCATTAGTATTCGTTGTAGTGCAGCTAAACCCAGTCGAGTCAATGATTTAGCTTCACTATAATGAAAAAACTCAAAGCTGCACCTTAATCAACAACAAAAAAATGTATTGGGCAGAAAGGGCCCAGGAACAAGAATATGTGAATAACTCAATATAGAAAATGTCAGATAGAGGCTGTGTCCGAATGCCCACCCTGGTCCCCAATTCTTCAGTACGCTATACTGTAGTTCGGGAAAATCCACCATTACCATGGAGATCCGCCATGTTTGTGGCTGTTAGCAAACATTTTCCAGACACTAAGGTTACAGGCGAAACCAGTAAATTGGTAAGAGGTCTTACACCAAACCGGATGTGCGTCAGCGTCCGCCATGATAAGAAGCGTCCGAATTGGGCTGTCAGTTAGGAAGGAGTTAGGGAAAGGACCCTCAATGCTAACTATCATAGCCACTTTAGCATAGGGACATCTGGTGCTAACTCACCAGCGATTAGGAGCTATGTGCCATCCCATAAGACACTGCGCCGCCAATCCACCTACCCTCCTCGCCCCCACCCTCGAGTGATTCATGCGCAACCACTGTTGATTGCACATTTAATAAATAAATAATGATAATAAGATTCTGCACAAGCCAAACTTTATAAAAGTGACAAAATACATGTTGTCGTCACACAGTCACATGGTTTTAAAGAGCCTCCTCAGTAAATGGCCTAAATGAAGACAGTTTGTGCTTTTGCTTCATTTACAGGAAACTTAAGCCACATGGACCATTTGCAGACATTGTGCAGAGAAGGAGCAGACCTCATTGTGTGTTAATGACCTCACTGTGTGTTCATGACCTCACTGTGTTAATGATCATCTTTCTCTGAGGATGAACCAAAGGACAGGACTTTAGTGGAATATTTGACCAGAGCATGTTTTATTTCTGTGATGAAGCTTTAGCTGTAGGTGAATCTGAAAGAGCTTTTTATCATCGTCTGTTTTCTGTGTGGCTTCATATCATTGTTGTGGTTCATGTTTAAGCAATTAAAGTCAGCGGCTGCAGTATATTCTGTTGTCCAATACTGCGGGTGATGTAGCTTTATGAAACAGCTGTTGAGATAAAATAACGCTAAAGGGAAATGTGATGGATCATTTGGACTTTTTTTCCTCCTTAAATGTATTTATTTTAACACTATGTTGTACGCAATACAGTAGGTGGCGGCGTGCGCTTTTGTTTGGCCTGCAGTCCGCCAATAACCTTAAAGAAGAAGTAAAGAAACAGCTGTTGGTGATGTCACTTCCCCGTCCCCTGGGTAAGGACAGTGGAGTTGGGCAAATGCTGCTGAAGCTCTAGTTCACTAACTGCATAGAGATCTAACAGTTGACCCCATGAAAGGTTAAGGATCAGGAACTAGTATTAGGACACAGAGGCTATAATTTGATAGTTTCAGAAGCAGCCAAACATTAGCTAAAAACAGTATAAAAAGTGGAGAAAAAAACATGGAACAACTCCGTTAGCTGCTGAGTCACGACTGGTAAATACATCTAACACACTGTGGTGTTAAAGTGTTTTGAAATCTTCATTAGTTTATGATTGCTGCTAATCCCATGATTCTTATCAATATCACATCACTATATTTGCCTGTCCAGCCGTCCACTGATGCTTTCTGTATCTGTTCCAAAGCAGGACTGTCTGTTTGCTAACCAATTAAATCTGGAAATGTTTTAAATCGATTCAGTCACAGAGTGATAACACAAAGGTTTTTTCCAATCATAGTTAGTGGTTGTGTGAAGCCATTTATGGTGAAACAAATGAGTTTGCTCTTATTAAATGACATTGCCAAAATGACCCTGTAAATAGCACTGAGTCTGTGTGAATGTAGGTGTGAGCGTATACAGTATGTGTGACTGACAAAGTTTTATACAAATGTTGTCTTAATGTATTTTATTATTGTAAATTGTGTAGAAAGGCCCAACCAGGGACATGAGCTGCAAATTAGCACTAGCTAAAAGCTCTTTATGTATCTCATAGGCTGCCCCCTTTAACATCAATAACAGCTTGGATCTTTAGTGGTAGTTGTGGATGGGCCTCTTTATTTCCTCAGATAGTAAAACTGACCATTCCACCAGTTCCTGTACATTCCTGGGCTGTCTTGCATGAACTGCACATTTGAGCTCTCCCCAGAGTAGCTCAATGATATTGAGGTCAGGAGATTGAGACGGACACTCCAGAAGCTTCACTTTATTCTGCTGGAGCCAATGAGAGGTCGACATGGCCTTGTGCTTTGGATCGTTGTCATGTTGGAACGTCCAAGTGCAACGTCCAATGTGCAGTTTCCAGGCTGATGAGTGACACTTTTCCTCCAGTATTCTTTAATAACATGCTGCATTCATCCTGAAATCAATTTAGACCAAGTTCCCTGAAGCTCACACATCCCCAAAACATCAGCGATCCACCTCTGTGTTTCACTGTAGGAATAGTGCACCATTCATCACAGGCCTTGAGGCTGGTCTCTGTGCTGTTTGGCATACTGTAAGCAGATACTTTGTGGCGTTTGTGAAGTAATGACTTTCTTCTGGTGACTCTCCCATGCAGCCCATTTTCCTTATTGTGTATCAGCTACACCACTTTTGTTTTTTCGAGAGTCCTGTATTTCAGCTGGTCAAACTCAGTTGTTTTACCATAAATGGCTTCGCACAACCACTAACCATCAGTGAAAATCATTCATATTCTCTAAAAACAGTCAAAAACAAAAACATTCTGTAAACTTTTGAGCAAAACTGTACATTGAGTGAAACAGCCATTGCAAATTCTGCAATGGCTGCGCCGCATGTCCTTTGCGTCATAATCAGCTTTTCTCTGATTGGTTAATATACGCTTGTCAATCACGCGCGTCAGGAATTTGAAGAACTCACCCCAGATAAACATCTTTGCAAAGAAATGGAAAAGTGTGCATTCTGACTGGGCAGGCTGGCACTACATAGTAACCAATTAAAACCCCCATTAAAGGGAATAGTTTGGACATTGAGGCACAGCCAGAAGCTCATAATCCTATGGGGGCGAATTGTCTACTAAATCAATTTTAGAGCAACAATCTGTCCCTGGTGTGGTTGCTGCTGCTGTTGAGCTGGTTCTGGAGTTTGTCCTGGTAAATCTGCATAAAATGGACTGAATAAAGATCTGTCTCTTTTCACAATCGAGATCTGATTGAAACCGTCACATGACAGTTCTGAGCACTCACCTGTGTAGCAGAAGGCCTGGTAGAGCGAGTCCGGCACAGGGAAGCCTGTCTGGTCGGGGTTCCGGTGTACGGTGCGGACCCCGGTGAGACCGCCGCCGCACTGAGGTCGCGGCGCTCGGACCGGGTACCGCGCGCTGCCGTCCCGGAGCCACCCGGGGCTACAGAAGTCCAGACCCCGGGACCAGGCCAGGACCAGCTCCCCCATCGAGGCCAAGCGACCGCCGCGGGACACACAGACTGCTGCTGCCCCCGAGAGGGTGAACCGGCGCGGGGAGGAGACCGGGACCACGCGGCCTGGAGACATGTACAATGTTTTATGTTATTTACAAAAAAGCAACAAAAAAAAGCAACAAGGATGTCCCGGAAAAGCATCAATAACACAATTAAAAAGCAATTAAAAAGCAACGAAAACACGACAACAAAAAAGCGATGAAAATACGTCAAAAAGCGTCAAAAACACGACAAAAAAGTGACTAAAATGCAACAGAAATGCATCAGAAACGTGATAAACCCGCCGACAATGTGGCAAACTAGTTTCGATCCACTGTGAGCTTTCCAGTGAAGAAGCCCGGTTAAGGTTTGGGTTATGGAGTTAGTAACAGTAATTCTATTGCTAAAAACATTCGACTGGTGCGGGAAAGTAGTGTAAAAAAAACAAAAAAAACACATCCAGTCTGAATTAGTGTGCAGGATCAAAGGGGAACACAAGAATGAGAAAACAAGTGTCCGCACAACTGTGTAGCTCCCAAAAATAGTTTGGGGGACTGGCCCTTCCTCAGACATCATGTCCTCATGTCTGAGCAGGCCCGGATCTACGGGGGTTCAAGAGGGTGCATTGCTACCTCATTTTTAAATGTTTGCCCCCTCAGTTTTAATGGCGAGAAACTCTATTTGAAACCCTTTTGAAACTCGAATGCACCCTCAGTCAGTTTGTTGTGGAGCCGGCGCTGTGTCTGAGGACAACTACAGTACTTGAATGTACTTTTTCTCATTCCAAATACTGTAGTTGTAGACATGACAGTAACAGTGTGATCAGTATTTTTTCAGGAAAAATGCAGAAATTGTTATGGAAATGGTAAACCAGATGTAAACAAGCCTTAAGTATGATTAATCCAGGACCAGAGCTCAACACATTTCATGCCCCATTTGATAGTGTAGACTTTTCAGGTGAATGTGAAGAACTCCATTATGATGAAGTGCCTGAGAAGCAGCTGCTGAACATCATCCAACCTGATGGTAAACCTTCGACTGGACATACACCTGTCCAAATGACATGATGAAGGACAGAGAGAGGACCTACCGCTCATGTTGGCGCTGAAGCAGTAGACGTCGTACGTCTCGTTGGTGTCTCTCACTCCGTACGTCCTCACTCCCGGACGTTCCAGTTTATCTCCGTAACAGTTCTCCCTCGGCTCATGGATCGGATACCTGTCCACACAGATAGGGTTGGGTACCTTCACTTTTTTTCTTTTCGATTCCAGTGCTTTAACAATACTTGTTTTTATACTTGATACTGATACCTGAACAATACTTTTTCCGATACCCATACTGCAATATTTGTCATCTAGAACCAGAACAATATCAGGTTCTTCTCCATTGTCAAGAAATGTGTGAAAAATGGGGAATAATTTAGGGAAAATTAGGGAAACTTGGGGGAAATTCTGGCTTAAATTGAAAAAAGAAATGAAAATGGGGCAATAATTGAGAATGAATTGGGGAATGGGAAAACGAGAATTTAGCAAAAAATTATTTGAGCTGAAACAACCAAGTCACTTCCTTTAATGCTATCCCTGGACCAACAGCATCAAAACTTGGATCTAAAGATTTAAGATTTTTTTTTTTCAGTACCTGCTTTCGATACTTTCATTTTTTCAAACCGACACCAGAATGGTATCGTTTAACGGTACCCAGCCCTACACACAGACACTGAGACATCCAAACTTCATTCATAACAAGTATCTTGTTCTTTTCCTGCTAAGTTTACGATTGCAGAATGAAGGGCAGCTGGAGTGTTTGGAGACGTGTGCCGGATGAAAGGGAGCTGCCTTTCTCATGAGAAAAGATTTGGATTTAATGCTGGATTTAGGGGTTATACAGGCTAAAATCAGACGCACATCGCACATGGGGGCAGAAACACCACCAGTCACTTTGGCGTCAGTCTGAGCACCGTCTTGGACACACTTCACATGTCCGGGAGCGATGTCCCTATGTCCACTTACACATGGACACTGCCCTCACATTAGGGCTGGACAGTATGGCAGAGAAAGTATAGCACGATTTTATCGTTTCATGGTATAAAATAAGTACAGGCAGCTGATTCATGAAATTAGACATCATGTTTTATACAAACCTCAGCTCAAACAAAACCAAAACCTTTCCTCTAGTTTCACATCACAAAGAAAAATCTCCCAAACTCCAAAACTATAGCAAGAAATAACTGTAACCTGTCGATTATATATCTCGATTATATATTGAATCGTCCCATGGCGATTAAATGCCCAGCCAAACCTCAGATATAGATTATGTCCTCAGCTGTGGACATTCGGATGCCTCATGTGTCCAGGAGCAGTTACCTGACGGTCTGGTCGGAGAGCCACCCCGCGTCACACTGGTGGAAGCCGTCCTCGAACTCGGCGTGCAGTTGCTCCGGTGTGGCCATGGTGGCGCTGTTCTCGGAGCACGTGGCCTGAGCCTGCTCAAACGTCAGACTATAGCGCACCCCAGAGGCTCGGTAGTGGAACACCACCCCTGAAGATGGTAAGACAGTAAGTTCAGGATGGACAGGATGACTTATTGGGCCTGACATGGTTTGAGACTCAGAATCAGAGGTGGGAGAGTAGCCAAAACAAAAGTGTCCTTTACCTGGATATACCTAACTGTTCTAGGTCTAGGTTCACCAACACTTTGTGCCCAAATAATGAGATCAGCTGACGACCTCAACATCCTGAATGACCAGGTTATTCCATCATGGGCATATTCCAAGATGACCATGCCAGGATTCATGGGGCTCACATTGTGAAAGAGTGGTTTAGGGAGCGTGAGAGTCCAGATCTTAACCCCATTGAGGAGCTTTAAGATGTGTTGGAGAAAGCTTTGCACAGTGGTCACACTCTCCCATCATCAATACAAGAGCTAACCCTGGATCTTTGGACGTTGCAGAAACATATTGGAACAATGCCACAAAGAATGTGCTGGAATCAGAGTTAAAGGTGGAACTTTTTATTGTTTGTGGCGACTTTATTTTTAATCGAGCAGTGAATTTACTCAAATTAGAGAAACGTCAACAGCCCTGGGCATAGGCGACATAGGGTGCTATCTCCTATGAAAGTCCTTGCTCTGTAACTGTGCAACTTTCTGACTTAACTTTGCAATGCAAAGTGATTGAGACTTTGTTGTCGGAAACTAGATATTTCAAGCTTTCAAACAAAAACTGCCACATCCTCCTGTGCCTCCGGGGACTGTGTAACATCACAGTGAATATTTCTAAATTCACATCGGGAGTGGAGGCTCATCCAATGAAACTGTTTTGCGTCTATCAACCTTTAGTCATTTGTGCAGACAGAGAAGACGCTAAACTTTGTGACAGTCATTACGTTGGTGGAGCAGAGGAGGACTGACCCGTGACGTTGACGCTGACGTCTCGATGGTCGTCTTCGATGCCTCTCTGGACCTCACACCTGTAGACGCCCGAGTCCGAGCGCCTGAGTTGGGACAGCAGCAGTGAGGCGTCCTGGGGGCGGCCCAGGTGCTCCTGGTGGGAGGGCGGGTACTGCGGGAGACTGGCCCGGTCCATGAAGCTATCTGAGACCAGGACTGTCCCGTTCAGAGCCACCAGGACCGTCCTGGAGCCCGCCTCCGTCAGGACGCTCCACTTGATCCTGTGAGAGAGCGGCTCTACGGGGGGAGCGCCCGGGTCCTCCACCGTGTGGTCCTGAGGAGACACGGGACCCCTCAGTTAGTGCGAGAGAGTCTGCTCGGGAGGCTTTGGACAGATTTGTGACTTGGTTAGACTGAAAATATAAACAACCCAATAGAGCTCAACCGTCCCGCCTACTTCCGATAGCTTGGCAGTTGACAGAAGTAAAAATCCCATTCATTTTATGCATTGACTTTTCGAAAAAGTTTAAAAGCATGATGCAGGCAAATTAAAGCGCTATGGACATAAAACAAACCATTTCAAAAATGAACATGTATCAAAAATGTTATAAATTGAAAAGTTATGTTTTCTTTCTTGTAAAATGTACATGCGATGGTCGGTAATTAGAACATAGCTGATTAGCCTGCACTGTGTTTCTTGATAATACTCTTAATACTGTTAATTATTGAATATTTGAATCAAACGTTTGGAGGGCTGCATATTGAAGTTTATACTCCATTAACGGCCACAAACCTGTGGTCAACGCAAAGAAACATTCAACTGGATTTTAGAGAGGTTTTAACTATGTCCCACACCTTCATTTAGACTTGGAAAATGTGCGCAGCTCTGACTCGAAAGATTCTAGAATTTAAGTCTATAATCGTGTAGTAGGATTGAATTTGCAGTAAAAAGTATGGTGATTGGCTGTGAAGGACCTGTATGTCTCCAGGACCCGGAGGCGTGTGGGTTGGATCACAGCTGACCCTTCTCACCCTGGACTATTCACCCCCTCCCCTCAGGCAGGAGGCTCAGTCCATCCAGACCTGAACGTTCATTTGCTGTATAAAATACTTCAGTTTTCAAAGTAGAAAGTACATATCAGTTTAAATAAGTGTTGGGAAAAATCACTGTGATGAAAATGTGCCTGAATTCCTGTCAGCAACAAGACAGGGACAAACCTTTTTCCTTTTCATGAGTCAGTGGCATTGACAGAAGTAACAAGTTCTCAACACAAATACTACTCAAGTAAAGCACAGATCCTCAAATACTTAAGTATAGTATTGGAGTATATTTACTTTGCTACTGACCACTTTCGCTCACTGTCAAAGTGACGCTAACGACAACAGGAAATGCTTTATAGATACATGAATAGCTTTTCACTTCTGCTTATTCAATGAACTGAGGCAGGACAAAAGGTAGTTCCCAAAGTGGGTCCCGGGTCCTCTGGGGGACCTAAAGCAGAAGTCATCAGTCTGTAGTCACCTGAAAGAGGCAGGGCAGCAGGATGGAGGAGCCCAGCAGGGGGCGCTGTGTCTCCTGCAGAGGGATGGACACGGACAGCACTTCCGCCGGGTCTGTGTGAGGACAGAGACAAGACCATTACAGCAGGGGTCGGCAACGTCAGGCCCGGGGGTAAAACGCGGCCCTCCAGGATAGACCTGTGTTTCTCCCAGTGTGTAGTCTTCATTTTACTTGAGGGTATACTGTGATATTTTTAGTGGGCCACCAGACGCCTAATTCACTGCAGGTAAGTAGAGGAAAAAAATATTTAGAGAAATCAATTTAAAATTTTTGCTGAACATTACAGACTTAAATATGAGGGGGAAAAAATTTGAACCAAGTTTAAATGTATGGTTTTATTTTGATGATATATTACACTGCAAAAAGTAAGGTTGAAAAAGGTAAAGGTTTTCTCAAATGTGTCCTTGATATGAGTAACTGATTTAGAGAAATCTGGCCATGGGGCAAGATTTTTACACTTAAGTTAGTTTGAAAGTGACCCGTGATGAACATTCTCTTATGGACAGAGGAAGCCTGTTCCAATAATGCGTCCCCTTTACAGACTACACAGTTTGACCAAATGTGGTACGTCTGTGTGGTACCTCACAGTCTCCTCGAGCTGTGGTCCTAGTGCCCATCCCACTCACAGTCCTAACTTTTATAAAGTCCCGAACCAGATTGGGCAAAACTTTGTATAGCAAATATTCGGATCACAGCCTTTCATGCTACACGTGGACACCAAACATGTCAGTATTTGGGAATGAATAAGCGTGGGAAACTGGCTTTTGCAGAGCAATGCTGTAGTTCTATTTCGCTTCGCTCATGCGTAGTTCGAGTAGTTAATACCAAATGAGTCACACCTGTGACCCTGGATGACGCCCTGGAGGTAATATACAGGTGAAACTCGGAAAATTAGAATATCATGAAAAAAGTTCATTTATTTCTGTAATTCAACTTAAAATGTGAAAGTAATATATGATATAGTCTTATGGCATGCAAAGTGACATATGTCAAGCCTTTGTTTGTTTTAATGTTGATGATTTTGGCTCACAGCTTGTAAAAACCCCAAAATCAAAATTTCAGAAAATTAGAATATTGTGAAAAGGGACTATATTGTAGCTCAACGTGTCACCCTGTCGTTAGCTAATGAATCCAAAACACCTGCAATGGGTCCCTGAGACTTTAAATGGTCTCTCAGTGGTTCAGTTGAATTCACCATCATGGGGAAGACTGCTGACCTGACAGTTGTGCAGAAAACCATCATTGACACCCTCCGTAAGGAGGGAAAGGCTCAAAAGGTAATAGCAAAAGAAGTTGGATGTTCTCAAAGTGCTGTATCAAAGCACATTCATAGAAAGTTAAATGGTAGGAAAAAGTGTGGAAGAAAAAGGTGCACAAGCCGCATGAGCGCAGTCTGGAGAGGACTGTCAGGAGAAGGTCATTCAAAAGTGTGGGGACCTTCACAAGGAGTGGACTGAGGCTGGAGTCAGTGCATCAAGAGCCTCCACACACAGACGGATCCTGGACATGAGCTTCAGATGTCAGATTCCTCTGGTTAAGCCGCTCCTGAACTACAAACAACGTCAGAAGCGTCTTGTGTGGGCTAAAGAACGAAAGACCTGGTCTGTTGCTCAGTGGTCCAAAGTTCTCTTTTCTGATGAGAACAAATGTTGCATCTCATTTGGAAACCAAGGTGCCAGAGTCTGGAGGACGAAAGGAGAAGCACACAATCCAAGTTGCTTGAAGGCCAGTGTGAAGTTTCCACAGTCTGTGATGATTTGGGGAGCCATGTCTTCTGCTGGTGTTGGTCCACTGTGCTTTATTATAAGTACAGAGTCAACGCAACCGTCTACCAGGAGATTTTAGAGACTTCATGCTTCCTTCAGCAGACAAGCTTTATGAGGACTTGGCACCTGCCCAAGGTCCCGAGGGATCGGGCGTGGATGCTGATGACAGCTGTGTGGCTTGTGGGACTGCACTTCAGGCCGATGATGGTCATGACCTGTGCCCAGCCTGCCTTGGGCCTGACCACCTTTTGGAGGCGCTGTCGGATCATCCTTGCATGAACTGCAGTCCACAGTCCCTGGGGCCCCTCCTAAGAAGAAGCATGCAAAGTCTGACCAGGGGCCTGTCCACTAGAGTTGAGCGGCTATCTGCAGAATTGGCTGAGATGAACTCCTTTTTTTAGTCACAGCAATTGGATGGCTAGGTTCTCTTCCCCACCCATGCCTGCTTTGTACAGGGAGGAGGAGGATGTTGAGGATGTTTTGTCTCTGGGAGTGCCTTCTTCAGGTGCGGACTTTTGCTGTCCCACTGTCGGAGGAATACCTGAGGGAGTTGCATGCGTGTTGGCAAGACCCAGGGGTCTTTCACGCCTTTCCAGGGATGGTTGGGTGTTAGCAACTATGCATGAGTCGGTCAAGGCAGGCTTGGATCGTATGCCGGCGGTTGAACCGGCTGTGGCTTCGCTCATTGTGTCACCAGATGAAGCTCCGTGTCGTGATGTTCGGTTCCCACGGGTTCAGTGTCGTGCGACTGATGACCTCCTCTGTAAAGCTTACAGTGCTGTGGCACGTACTGGTCATCTTGGTAATTCCCTGGCGCATCTCATGTTTGCCCTCTCTGCATCCTTGCAGGAGGAGGGTGGTGTGGCAGTTGCTGTGGGTTTTAATGATGCAGCACTGCAGGCTTTTGCGCTGCTGACCAGGGAGCTTGGGCGGGTAATGTCTTTCCTCGTTTTGACCGCAGTGTTCCTGTGGAGCTGGGGGAGATGTTTGGTTCGGCTGCCCTAGAGGCGTTGGAGCGGACCATTCAAGCACGGAATACTAGACAGCAGCTTTCGGGCCTCAGCAGGGCTATGCCGCCTCCCCCTCCTTGGTGGTCAAGGTGCCTGGTTGCTGAACCCACTGCTCAGGTGTTGTTTATCCTTATGGTGTACAGCAGAGTGCCGGCAGGGATTTTCATGATGGCCGTTGGATGTTTTTCCCATCTGCAGCTCAGTTACTGGGCTGCTCATGCTGTGGATCCATGGGTGGTTGCCACTTTAACACATGGCTACAGTCTACAATTCCGACGCCAGCCACACTTTTCGTCAGGATGACTCGGCTCATGCCCTGGACCAGGAGCTTTCCGCCGTCCTGGCCAAAGGGGCTACCGAGGCAGTGGATCCTCTGTTGCAACCCAGAGGCTACTATTTAACTTATTTCTCCGTGCCAAAGAAAACAGGCGGGTTTCGTCCCATTTCAGATCTGACTCAGTCGCTATCTGAAGACCCTGCCCTTTCACATGCTTACCACAGCAGAGGTGCTTTAGGCTGTTGCAAGGGGAGAGTGGTTCACGTCAATAGATCTGACGGATGCGTACTTTCATGTGCCTATTGTGGCAGAGCATAGACACTTTCTCAGGTTTGCCTATCGGGGTCGCAATTGGCAATTCTGGGTGCTACCGTTTAGCCTTTCCCTGAGGATGTTTACTCGGTGCGTGAAGGGGGCCCTCTCTCCTCTGCAGGCCTGCGGAGTGAAGGCCCAGCCGTATCTCAACAATTAGCTTGTCTGCGCCCCCTCAGTCGGTCGCAATTCGGGATACAGGTCGCCTTCTTGCTCATGTGTCCCGGTTGGGCCTCAAAGTCAAATTGGGGAAGATTTGTTTGTCTCCATCTCAGACGACAACCTCTCTCGGAGTGGTTTTGGACACAACTTCCTTGACAGCTCATCCATCTGTTCGCAGGGTGGACAACATCCTTCAGTTAGTCAGTCGGTTCACGCTGGGCAGGTGGTTACCCTACGTCACCTTCCTGCGGTTGTTAGGGAAGCTGACATCTGTCACTCGCGTTGTGCCCTTGGGCTTGCTGACACTGCATCCTCTACAGTGGTGGCTCAACGGGTTTTACCTGGACCCCAGGCTCCATAGGCGTCGCAAGCTCATGGACGTGTCTCCGTGCCCTGGCTCCATGGAGGGACAGGCCTTATTTCTCCAGAGGTGTCCCCTTGGGGTTAGTCGTGTGTCGCAGGGAAGTGGTGACCACAGATGCCAGTTCTATGGGATGGGGCGCTGTGTGGCAACATCGAGCTGTTCAGGGGCGCTGGAGTCTGAGGGATCACCCCAGACATATAAATGTGCTGGAGTTGCGGGTTATACATTTGGCTCTCAGGCACTTCCTGCCCCACCTGGTGGGCAGGCATGTGTTCATATATTCAGACAACAACTCGGCCGTCTACCACGTCAACCATCAGGGGGGCACCAGAGCTGCACAGCTTCTGCGGCACGGTAGCACAGTGGTTAGCGCTCGTGCTTCACAGCTAGAAGGTCCTGGGTTCGATTCCCACCTGGACGGGGCCTTTCTGTGTGGAGTTTGCATGTTCTCCCCGTGTCTGCGTAGGTTTCCTCCGGGTACTCCGGTTTCCCCTACCACTAAAAACATGTACAATAGGCCAGGATGAATGAGAGTGTGTTAGAGAGTGCGCATGGGGGACGACGGATGGAAATTAGCCCAAGGCTACAATCCGGTGTGGCTTGTTTACATGCATGAGACCCATGTATGTTCATTAACATGCACTGTCCCGACCAAATAAACCAATAAATAAAAATAAAAATAAATGAAGGTAAGACTGCCTTTTTGTTGTCTATTGTCTCAGCTAAAAGGGTTGGAGAGTTACATGCGCTTTCTGTTAGTCCCTCCTGCCTTAGGTGGGGTCCAGATGTCACTGGTGGTACCTTGTGGCCGAACACTGCATTTGTGCCTAAGGTGTTGTCCAGTTCTCATGCTAACCAGCCGTTGTGGTTGGCACGGTTCCGGCCTTCCAGAGTGACTGGGGATGCTCTGGATTTTTGTGCCCTGTTAGGGCACTGGAGGCATACGTTGCGGCTACTGCGGGTATGAGACGCTCAGACCAGCTGTTTGTGGGTTATGGAGGTCCTAAGATGGCTTATCCTCTGTCTAAACACCATCTCTCCCATTGTATAGTGTATGTCATCTGTCATTCCTACAGTGCAAAGTGCCACTCTTTGTCGGTCAGCATGAAGGCCCACTCTACCCGGGCCATCTCCGCTTCCTGGACGTCATATGTGCTGCGGCGTCATGGGGTTTCCCGAGCACATTCACCAGGTTCTACAACAGCAAAGTGGCCGCCCCTCATCCTCTGGGCCGGGCTCTTCTCACCCTCATCCTCTGAGTCCTCTCAGTAAGGTATGTACTTAGGATGCCTAGTGACGGAGCTACTACTAGTCATTCAGGGCTTAAAGCACCGCCTCTGGCGGTCAGGAGGAATGAAATAGAATGACAGTTACGTATGTAACTATGGTTCTATGAATCACGGATGACCGCAAGAGCTTCTCTGTCACTCAGTATCCTTGCGTTTCCGCGAGAAGGGTCAGTAGGAACAGAGTCTCGGATGACGCAGGAATATATTACTTCCGGGCAGGGGTTAAAGTGGGGGGAACGGTCAGGTATGGTGTTCCCGCACCTTCACATGGCACAAAAAAAGAAAGAAGAAAAGAAAAGGAAAAATCTGCGTCTGACAGACAATCACCAACACCAAATAAACAAAGAAGAAGAGCGCATGGAGATTATTGTTAATTTGCTGAAGCTGCACGGGACAAAAGAGAAATAATAATAAGATCAGCAGCAGCTCAGTCCGCTCCCCATGTGCATGGGCTAATGCGCCTCCATATAACAGCATTTATCATGAAATCATCAACATTTATGTTATAATTGTACATGGTCCCTTTTAAATAAATAAACTAAACTAAACTTTACGGACATAAACTAATTCGTAAACGAAGTCTACTCTTCCCCAGTTTTTATTTCACAACAATCGGCCTCATATTTTCGGTTTACAGATTAATTTAGGATGCATAATGAAGAGAAAAAGGCGATAAAACAGCACGAATGTTGGCCTTTTCCACACAATCTTTCCTCTGATCAGATCCGCTGAATCTGGTTTAAAAGCAACAATAACGTACGGAATCCAGGCTAAAGTGTAGTCTTTTGAGTTGTCTGGAGCCTGTGTCTCCTCCTCACTGCTCAGCGCGATGAGCAGCTACAGGTGAAGGAAAAACAGGGGTAGCAGAGGGCCCCCACTGGGAAACACACAGGATTTTGACAGTACATAAAAAAACAATAAATAAATAAGATTAAATAATAGTCTAATAGTAGTCTAATTGCAGTGTAAATCAGTGTTTATTTTCTTTTTTTTTTTTTCTTTTTTTAGGAAAGTAATCATAATGTAGACAGTTCTGTTTTCATCACTGTATAAGGCTGATTTAAACAGCATATGCTTGCCTAAAATACACCAGATTGCACTAAATGTTATCTGATTATTCAAACATTTCCTGGGGAGGACTGGCTGTTGCTTTCAAGGAGTATCTCACCATTTTCATTGTCAATCTCTCATATGGACACACATACATTATGGGGAAAGGGCAAGGCGCACCTTTCCAACTTCTTAACCCCCGCCCTCACCAATTGCATTTTCTCTCTGGTCTTTGAAAGCTTTACCCAAATCTAAAAGGTTACTGCCTACAGGGCGCCTCATTTGGAAGCTAAGACCTACAAAAATGTATATTTTTCCTTGCATTGTTGGCGTGTTGTCACTTTTTGTTGCGTTTTCATCCTCGTCCTTTTTTTCACTGGCCTATTCACCTTATTCCGCCGCGCCCACTCTTGCCTCTTTTGCCTTGTCTCGGCACTTCCGTTGTATTGACACTTCCGGTAGAGCGCGAAATCCATTCATTTAAACGGAGAACGAGGGAAAAATGTTCCCATTTTAGACATTTAATGTCTAAAATCTGATGTTTAGTAGATTTGTGTAAAATGTCCAATGTTCATTTGCACCAACATGTCAACACTGCACCGTTTCTCTGCACAGCCTAAAATCGGCTGTGTTTTCGTGTAGTAACTGATTTGATCTTGACTTGCAGTCTGCAATCCTATGTAAACTGATAGAAGAAAAAGGGTGGGCACAATTCATGGCAGCACCCACGCAAACTTCAGGAATAAGGTGAACAGGCTGTTACCTTTTAGATTTGGGTAAAGCTGAACTGTAGAATACGTAAGAGGTTAAGAGGCTATGGATAACAGTCCCATCCTGAATCAGTGACATTAGTCCAGCCCTTTGAGGAGCCGCTGCTCTGCAAAAAACAAACTTTGATTTTCCATCATTATTGTCAGCGATGCATATCTGGAGTCGACACAGAGAGGAAATGTTGTTCCCTTTGTTCATTTGTTTCTCAGAGAAGAACTTTCTGCTGTTTTTTGCAGTTTTTGCGTGGACCAATAACCAACAGTAAATCAGATATCTTAGCAGTAAATACACAAATATTAACCATAAACCAGCTCCAAACCTTCGGACTCACCTGGAAAAGACTCGTCATAAACGTAATCGAATGAAGACCGGACCAAGTTTGGGATCAGTGCGAGAAGCAGCAGGACTCGGGCCGACATCTCTGAAACAGACAAAAAGGGTTTCAAACAGGCCTTACTCTGGGCTATAGAGGGCCAGGACGAGGAGCAGATTACATCATCAGGTCTAAAGCAGGACTAAAAGGCCACTTGTTCCAGGGGTTTGGAGTTTCCTGAGTGACGCAACTGCTCACACTGCTCCATTCAACGCCCACAACAACAACAAGCGTCAGGGCGGCACTCCACCTGGACTAAAGCAGGTCTAAACCGGGCTAAAGTGGTGCTAGACAGGACTAAACAGGGCTAAGTCAGGTCTGAACATAGCCAAGTCAGGTCTAAAACAGGGCTAAAGCAGGTCTAAACAGGACTAAGGCGGGACTAAACAGGGCTAAAGCGGGACTAAACAGGGCTAAAGCGGGTCTAAACAGGGCTAAAGCGGGTCTAAACTGGGCTAAAGCAGGTCTAAACAGGGCTAAAGCAGTCTAAACAGGGCTAAAGCGGGTCTAAACAGGGCTAAAGCGGGACTAAACAGGGCTAAAGTAGGTCTAAACAGGCTAAAGCGGGTCTAAACAGGGCTAAAGTAGGTCTAAACAGGACTAAAGTAGGTCTAAACAGGGCTAAAGCAGGTCTAAACAGGGCTAAAGCGGGACTAAACAGGGCTAAAGCAGGTCTAAACAGGGCTAAAGCGGGACTAAACAGGGCTAAAGCAGGTCTAAACAGGGCTAAAGCGGGTCTAAACAGGGCTAAAGCAGGTCTAAACAGGGCTAAGGCGGGACTAAACAGGGCTAAAGCGGGTCTAAACAGGGCTAAAGCAGGTCTAAACAGGGCTAAAGAGGTCTAAACAGGGCTAAAGCGGGACTAAACAGGGCTAAAGCAGGTCTAAACAGGGCTAAAGCGGGTCTAAACAGGGCTAAAGCGGTCTAAACAGGGCTAAAGCAGGTCTAAACAGGGCTAAAGCGGGTCTAAACAGGGCTAAAGCAGGTCTAAACAGGGCTAAAGCGGGACTAAACAGGGCTAAAGCAGGTCTAAACAGGGCTAAAGCGGTCTAAACAGGGCTAAAGGCAGGGTCTAAACAGGGCTAAAGCAGGGTCTAAACAGGGCTAAAAGCAGGTCTAAACAGGGCTAAAGCAGGGTCTAAACAGGGCTAAAGCGGGTCTAAACAGGGCTAAAGCAGGTCTAAACAGGGCTAAAGCAGGGTCTAAACAGGGCTAAAGCAGGTCTAAACAGGGCTAAAGCAGGTCTAAACAGGGCTAAAAGCTAAGGGTCTAAACAGGGCTAAAGCAGGTCTAAACAGGGCTAAAGCAGGTCTAAACAGGGCTAAAGCAGGTCTAAACAGGGCTAAAGTAGGTCTAAACAGGGCTAAAGCAGGGTCTAAACAGGGCTAAAGCAGGTCTAAACAGGGCTAAAGCAGGTCTAAACAGGGCTAAAGTAGGTCTAAACAGGGCTAAAGCGGGTCTAAACAGGGCTAAAGCAGGTCTAAACAGGGCTAAAGCGGGTCTAAACAGGGCTAAAGCAGGTCTAAACAGGGCTAAGCCGGACTAAACAGGGCTAAAGCAGGTCTAAACAGGGCTAAAGCGGGTCTAAACAGGGCTAAAGTAGGTCTAAACAGGGCTAAAGCAGGTCTAAACAGGGCTAAAGCAGGTCTAAACAGGACTAAAGTAGGTCTAAACAGGGCTAAAGCTGGTCCAATTTTAGCCCCGTTTAGCCCCACTTTAGCCCTCTAATAGCTCATCTCTAGTGATGTGATGGCAGCGGACTCTGGCCGCTACACAGTACTAGTACTTCTTGACTTCTGCTTTTGACACTGTGGATCACATACTTATCAACCGGCTTCATAACGAGATGGGACTATCTGGATCTGTCCTCCAGTGGTTTTCTTCCTATGTTCATTGCAGAACCTTTAACGTTGCTGTAAACAATGTACAGTCAGATGTGACTAATAATTGGACAAATTATTATTTGTCCTGCGGAGTGACACAAGGGTCAGTCTTGGGTCCTATTTTGTTATTACTGTACATTTTGTCACTTGGTCAAATTATCAGTTGTTTCAAGGATGCATCATATCATTTCTATGCCAACGGGTCTAAACAGGTCTTCAATCTCCAGATGTGGAGCCAGGCTCATGGTTAACCTATCACCTGGCTGGAGGCTTAACCTATTGTGCACGTTTTCGGTTAATGAGGTAATGTAGCCACAGTTTCCTCTGGGGCAGAATGACGGAAGCGCCAACAGATCCTCTGACCACCACTGTTCATTCACTCACTCACAGACATCATTCTGACCTATTGTCCTATTGTCCATGTTTTTAGTGGTAGGAGACACTAAAGGACACCTACGCAGTGAAGTGGATTTTTTAACCGTTACTATCTCAAATTTGCCGTTCCATGCACATTTAGCTCCGTCTTTTCTAATTGGGGTCGCCACTCTCGGCTGGAGGAGCGGTGCCGTGCTAGTCAAGCTGTTAAAGTGGGTTGAAAGACAAAACTCCGCCCACATTTCCAGTTTGAAAATTGGCTCGTTGTACGTTGTGGCTATGCTAGTTCCCCTGACCTGAAGTTGTGAGTGCCAGTACTTTTCCCGTCCCTGTTCATTTTCATTAAGATGAGCAATGTAAATATTTCAGTGGAGTTGTCTATAGTTTGAATTTTATACAGGTATTTATTTTTATTACATTTGTATTGCATGTTAGCCTTTAGCTTCCAGACGGGCATCTCCTCTGAACTATTTACATCCTCAATCACTGGGAGAGTTGGAGGAGGACGGACGACAAACGACAGGTCTTTGAACTAAACACAACAATATGAGTGAAAACAGCTGTTTTAATAACGTGTATATTTTTCATGAATAAACTACTTCAGTGGTTCTCAAAGTGGAGTCTGAAACCAATTTCATTGAATAGATATCACGCGCATGTTTTTGAATATTGTCTCCACTTTTGGATGACTTTATGAGGAAATAATTAGAGTTCATAATAATTAGTTCACATGAGCTGCAAGAAAGGACTTTGAACTTTGTGACAGTTTTTGTTTCATGTAAATTAGCCAAGGATTTTTTTTGGGGGGATTAGATTTATTTGAGTGGTTATTTACATTATTTACATAATTACAGAGAAATTTGTAATAAACTAAGACTAGAAATCTACATAAAGACAGTTATGTCTTTATGTAGACATAAAGTGTTCTTATGACATCACACGAATAACCTCTATAAGTTGCGTCCATGTTCTACAATTCGATGAAATATTAGATGGAACAGGGACCAATACGACTTTTGAGACCCTCTCATAATGTAACACAAACCTTCAAATAACAAAAACCTAGATTAAAGAACAGCACTGTCCTTACCTCTGCCTGGGTAAACTTAAGAAACCTCGATAAAAGTGTGCCGGTCGCAGAAACTGGATTCTCTTTAAAGTGAAGATGTAGTTGAATGTCCCGGGAGGAAAATCTGTCCTACGCTAAAACCAGACTCTGGACACAACTGAGGTCTGTCCCCAAACCAACTCCAGCCCCAGGCCCTCTGTGCTACAGGGGGAGGAGGAGTCACTTAAGAGCAGAAAGAAATAATACATTTAGAGACAACATGTTTTTCAGATAATGACTCACAAATTAACACAAAAGCATGGCATACAGTAGAGGCGACATCTTTATTATCAACAAAACTGAATAAAAGCTAAGTAGATATGGCTATGTCTATGGTAACATTGTAAAGTGTTTTGTGTGTGTGTGTGTGTGTGTGTGTGTGTGTGTGTGTGTGTGTGTGTGTGTGTGTGTGTGTGTGTGTGTGTGTGTGTGTGTGTGTGTGTCATAAAGCGTTCTTGAAGGACCCTGCATTTAGCTTCTCAATAACATGGCCATTTTCTCACATTGTGTCACTTTAGATTTCAGACTCCAAACTGAAATTTGGAAGGTTTTTCACAGGGATATCTAAGTCCTGCCTGATCTACAGCGGGAACCATATGTTTACATACATAAAAGACACATTTGCAATTTTTTTTCTCACTGTCTGACCAGAATTAACTTTTAGTTTTTAGGTCAATTAGAATTTTGAAAATTATTTTTACTTATCAAATACCAGAAGAATGAGAGATAGAATTTTCTGCACAATTTTTATTACTTATTACAAACGTTTACATACACTAAGATTACTGTGATGGCGCATTGTTGGAAGAAAAAAGTAAAAATGCCAAAACGTAAAAATGTAGTTGGATATATCAATCCGTTTATTGTGGTACAATGCGAGTATGGAAAAACAAAATGATAACTCACAGTTTATGGATGTTTGTTAAGATTTCTCAGCACGGTCAAAACCGTGTGCTCCAGCAGCGCTACACCTGATACTAATTGGCGCACCTCTTAAATTAAGTGGGCCACTCCCAGAGCGCCCCCTAATGGCTCCACCATTCCGGCCCTAATTGTTCATGGCCAAAAGACATAACAATTGCCACTTTTGTTTCTCCTGTATGTCAAAAAGGTATTTGCTTGGACATTTTTGGTTGGGTTTGTCAGATTCCTTAGATCTTTGATTCTTTAAAGCATTCGTTGGGCGATGAGCATTGATATGGGCAATTTCATTGTTTCTTCTTCCTTTACTTTCCTTTATGTGTCACTCCTTTTTTCTTGAACAGTGTTTTTCCTTCTCACTTTTGGCGCAGCCTTTTTCTGCTGCATTTCCTTTTCGTGTCTTTCAGCTTCACCTTTTCCTGTGGAGCATCCTTGAGGTTTGCTCGCTGTGAGCATCTTTACTTTCTTCACTGTTCCCTTTTCCAACAAATTTTGACAGGAGTTTACAAGATTGTGTGCCATTTACAATCCAACCCAACGGTGTTTTAACAGCAAAAGGTCCATTATTTTGACAATTCACAACCTGTTGTGGCTCATGCAATTTTGGAGCATTTAATCCAATTACCAATTCAACATTTGAATACATTTTAGGAATGTCAATGTGACTCAAGTATGACCAATATCATCTTTGGAAACAACATTGTCCTTTGTAATTGGCAGTACCTTTTGGGTGTACACACCAGGAATGTTATAAAACATTGCATCATTAACATTTGAGACAAAAAGATCATGAATAAGGTAAGTTGACAGTGTTTGTTTTGATGACATTGTCTGTAGACTAATGTGTGTCTTTTGTCCTTTTAGGTTTGGTTTTTGCTTCAATGATTCAGAACAAAAACTTGAAGTTGAACCATTGTCCAAAAGTGCATACGTTTGAATGATTGTGTTGCTCGTGTTCGACTTTACATTTACAGGAAGTACCGAAAACTTTACATCACTGGCCTCGGTTTGGTCTTTGCCTGGTTTGACAGTGGTGAAAGTACAGTGAACATTTGAGTTACTCTCATAAGCTTCAGTGTTCACAGATTTGTCCATTTTGATAGCAAAATGCAGCACAGTTGGATGGTTGAGGTTGCACTTTTCGCACGTTTAGTGCACTGTTTACTGAAATGTCCATAGTTTAGGCATTTGAAACATCTTCCTAGTTTCCAAACAAACCACAGGCCTGACAATCCTGTGTGGCCGCTTCCTTTGCCGCTCCCGGCACGACTGGCTTCCCCCTTCCGTCTCTTTGGTGGCCATCTCGATTCGACCCGACCTCGCCGCCTTGGTGCGGCACGTTCCTCCAGCCCCCGTACACCTCTCACAGCGACCGCTCCTCCTTCTCCAGCCCGCCGGCCGCTGGACCGCAACGTCCGCCCGTAGCCGATACAGTCCGCGAAGACCCAGTCGCTCCCAGTGCTTAGGCTGACAAGTGGTACTCACAAACAACGTGCAGGCAGGCCACGTCCGTGCAGTCTTCACTCCAACATGATGAGAGCAGGTTTTCACTTTATGTGATGGCGCATTGTTGGCTGGCTGAACGTGTGCATAAGAAAAAAGTAAAAATACCAAAACGTAAAAATGTAGTTGGATATATCAATCCGTTTATTGCGGTACAATGAGAGTATGGAAAAAAATGAAAAACAAAATGATAACCCACAGTTTATGGATGTTTGTTAAGATTTCTCAGCACCTGATACTAATTGGCGCACCTCTTAAAGTAAATGGGCCACTCCCAGAGCGCCCCCTAATGGCTCCACCAATTACTATACATTTAAACAATTTGGGAAAGCCCAGATGATGATGTCATGACCTTGGAAACACAAGTCTGGTTCATCCTTGGGTGTAATTTCAAGACACTTGAAGGTCCAGGTTCATTGTTTAAAACAATGATGGAAATGACCAGTCATCATACAGATCAGAAAGAAGGCGGGTTCTGTGTCCCAGAGATGAACGTGCTGTGTCTGAAATGTGAATATCAACCCAAGAACAAATGCAAAAGACCGGAGGGCTGTTTCATAAAGCTGGCTTACTCTGTAAGCTCGGCTTATTTGGCCAAGTCTGGCTTATTGTGTCATCTTTTCGGTTTCATAAACCAGGCTCACTCTGAGTCTGGCTCAGTTACTATGGAAATATAGTCAGAGAACTTAGCCTGGTCCGGACCAGGCTAAGAGTAGTCTGAGCACAAGCTATGTTTTTTCTTCGTGGAATCCAACACCAATGGGCATTGTGAATGACACAAGCAGGGTATTAGCGCCATCATATGGCCAAAATGTATGTTGGCCTAAAAATGTGAAAAAGAATACATGACATCACAAAATCAATTACTTTGTGCAATAAATTATAAATACAGTGCCAGTGAAAGTACTAATACACCTTGAACTTTTTCACATTTTGTCATGTTTACAACCCTAAATGTAAAGATTTTATTTTGAATTTTTTACTGAAAGTTCACACACAAGTAACAGACAACTGTGAAGTGAAAGCAAAATGATACATGATTCTGTTATTTTTCAAAAAAGTGAAAAGTGGGGCGTGCATAAGTATTCATACAGCATGACTTAATACTTTGTGGAACCCCCTCTTGCTGCAATAACAGCAGCAAGTCTTCTGGGGTATGACTACAAGGTTTGCACATGTAGAGACTGACATTTTAGCCCATTCCTCTTTACAACTCAAGCTCTGTCAAATTAGAAGGAGAGCGTTTGTGAACAGCAGTTTTCAGGTCTTTCCACAGATTTTCAATAGTATTTAGGTCAGGACTTTGACTGGGCCATTCTAACACATTAATATGTTTGTTTTTAAACCATTCCATTGTAGATTTAGCTTTGTGTTTAGGGTCATTGTCCTGCTGGAAGGTGAATCTCCGCCCCAGCCTCAATTCTCTTGCTGACTCCAGCAGGTTTTCCTCCAAAATGTCTCTGTATTTGGCTCCGCCCATCTTCCCAACTATTCTTACAATCTTCCCAGTCCCCGCTGAGGAAAAGCAGCCCCATAGCATGATGCTCCCCCCACCATATTTGACACTGGGGATGGTGCACTCAGGACGATGAGCAGTGTTAGGTTTGCTCCATACATAACGTTTTGCATTTGGGCCAAAAAGTTCAATTTTTGTCTCATCTGACCAAAGCACCTTCTTCCACATGGTAGCTGTGTCCTCCATATGACTTCTAGCAAACTTCAAACGGGATTTCTTATGGCCTCCTTTCAATAATGGCTTTCTTCTTGACACTCGTCCATGAAGGCCAGATTTGTGTAGAGTACGACTTATAGTTGTCCCATGTACAGATTCCCCCAGCTCAGCGGCAGTACGTCACAGCTCCTCCAGAGTTATCTTGGGGCACTTGGTTGCATTTCTGACCAGTGCTCTCCTTGTTCGGTCTGTTAGTTTAGGTGGACGCCCGTGTCTTGGTAAGTTCACAGTGGTGCTATACTCTTTCCATTTCTGAATGATGGATTGAACAGTCCTCCGCGTTATAACTTAACGCTGCTTTAAACTTCTCCACAGCTTTATCCCTGACCTCTCTGGTGTGCTCCTTGGCCTTCATGATGTTGTTTAGTGACCAATACACTCTGACCATAGCTCTGAGGCCCTCACAGAACAGCTGGAATTATACTGAGAGTAGATTACACACAGGTGGCCTCTATTTAATGGTTAGGGCAAGGTGTGAACATTCTGCAGTCATTAGGAATGTTATAAAGGCAATTTAATGCATTTCCAAACGCGCCCCACTTTTCACTTTTCTATTTTCTGAAAAATAACAGAATCATGTATCATTTTACTTTCACTTCACAGTTGTCTGTTACTTGTGTGTGAACTTTCAGTAAAAATTCTAAATAAAATTTTTATGTTTAGCGTTGTAAACATGACAAAATGTGCAAAAGTTCAAGGTGTATTAGTACTTTCACAAGGCACTGTATACACCAACATTGTCTTTGTCTCTCATCTGTGAAATACAAAGTTGCGTGACATATTAATGACATTATGTATCATCAAAAGCCAATAAAAGGAACCTAAGCCCACAGGAGTCAGGACCCACCCTCATGACCTGTGTCAACAGTTCTTTTTTTCTATCATGTGTTGAAATTCCTGGGGGAAAAGGAAAGTGTTTAAATTCATAGGCGCCGATTTATGTTCTTCTCAGTGGGTGCCCAGTCCAAAAAATAAATAAGTCAAGGCTGGGATCCTCAGCCTCATGGATGGTAGCTCTGCACTCTACCTATGGAGCTAACGTAGCAGAACAAAGCTGGCGGCCTGTGAAGTATGCTGCGCGTTCACGCTCGGCCATGATTTCTCAGTGAACTCTGTGATCGTTAGTGTGGTCTGCTTATGTACCAGCATAAGTGCTAATTAGTTGAACCTGTCTTGGTCAAGGTTCAGGGTCAAGGTCAAGTTTATTTATAAAGCACATTTAAAACAACATTGCTGCCCAAAGTGCTGTACACAAAAATACATATATATATAAAATACACTATTTAAATATAAAGAATATAAGAAAAATAAAAAAATAAAGATGCAGAAACAAATATAACACAAACAAATGCCAGCAAAAAGTCCTGCTCAGTTTTGATTAAAAGACTTTGCAAACAAGTGGGTCTTCAACATAGACTTAAAAATGTCTAAAGACTGGGCTGCCCTAATATACAGTATAAGGGAAGACTGTTCCAAAGCGTCGGAGCCGCAACGGCAAAAGCCCGGTCTCCTCTGGTCGACATTTGTGCCAGGATTTGGAGCCTAAGCCTAGCTTTACTGAGCGAGCTTTATGAAATAGCCCTCGGGTGAAGATGCTGAACCTGGTAAGAGTTTGTCATTATCCAGAGTGAAACAAGTCCTGTACTGACATGGGCTGAGAGGGAACTCTGCCAGGAAGAAGCCCTGCTCTAAAAGAAACATCAAAAACCAGTTTGGAGCTTGCAAATAAAAAAAGGATAAAGACTTTAATTTTTGGAGACATTTCCTGTGGTCTGACGAAAAAAAATAAAAGGTTTTGGCCATAATGACCATCATCACGTTTGGAGGAAAAAGGGGGAATCTTGCAAGCCTGATAACACCATCCCAACTGTGAAATACGGGGGTGGCAGCATCATGCTGTGGGGTTGTTTTGCTGTGGGAAGGCCTGGTGCACTTCACAAAATAGATGACATCATGAAGAAAGAACATTATGTGGAAATATTGGAGCAACATCTCAAGACATCAGCCAGGAAGTTAAAGCTTGGGCACAGATGGGTCTTCCAAATGGACAATGATCCAAAGCAAACTGCCAATACTGGTTACAAAGTGGCTTAGGGAAAACAAAGTCAATGTTTTGAAGTGACCAAAGTCCTGATCTCAGTCCAGTTGTAAATGTATGGGCAGAGCTGAAAAGGCATATGCACACAAGGTGGCCTACACATGTGTCTCAGTTACACCAGTTCTGTTTGGAGGAATGGACCAAAACTCCTGCTTGTGGAAGGAAATCCAAAATGTTTGATCCAAAATATACAGCTTAAAGGCAATGCTACCAAATATTAATGAAATGTATGTAAACTTTTGGTTTTGTAAAAAGTAATAAAACAAATTAGTAGAAAATGTTATCTCTCATTCTTCTGGCATTTGACAAATAGAAATAATTTTTAAAATTCTAATTGAAAAGCTTATTCTGGTTTCATGTCAGACAGTGAGAAAAAAATACTAATGTGTCTTTGTATAACATGTATGTAAACATATGGTTCCCACTGTAATGAGTTCTGAATTTCAAAAACAAGGAGAAATTTAGCTTTTTATTGATTTACTTACTTCTCCCCATTAATAAATAGCTTATTTTTATACTAAACAAGAAAAAATCTGATTAAAAAAATAAATAAAATTTCAAGTAATATATCACAAAATATAACAATTTAAACTTGGCTTTATTTAAATGTATTATTTTGTTTAGTTCAGTTTAGTTTATTGGGGCTACAAAGTCACAGATAGAGTTATATTACAGCATGCGATAACCTCCTCTTACATTGTCATATATTTATTATTCAGATTTTGTCACTTAACATATCTTTTCCTCATATTCATCCAGTGATGTAAAGCTGAAGTTTCAAATTGATCTACTTTTTAAAAGTTGAAACATTGAACTCGGCTCACTGTGAAGGCTTGTGTTGATGCCCCCCTTGTGGCCACAGGAGGGACAGCTGTGAAGGGACTGATTTGTGACTGGCTGTAGAAGAGAAACAGCTCTTTTGTCGGAAGTTACTTCACAGTGTGGTCTGGGCTTGTTGCAGTATTTTGGACTTTTCTGTGACGCTAACAATAGACGCAGGATCAAAGTGCAGTTGGACTGATAGTGCAGCAGATAAAGTCATTTTGACACTACAATAATTCAGTTGGTGAAACAATCATGAAATTTGGCATAGATCTTCTCCATAAGCCAATTTTTGAAAATTACTGGATGACCAGTGAAAAAAAGTTTCCTTTGTTTTTATCATAGGTTTCACATGTCTCTAATCATTTGTTTATGCGTTTGCTTTGGCTTTACAGACTTAGGTAGGTAAGCAGACGATTCAGAAGTCAGCTTATTGAATGGAATCGTTTTTCTTGCAATGACTGTCTAAAACTCTCAGGCTACACTTTTCTCTGCACAGGTCAGGTGGTGGTTTATTACATGTATAATTACAAATATGTATGTTTACATGTACTTTTTTAAAGAGTGAATGTCACTCATTGGCCGAGGAAAGCCCTTCTCTTTGGTCCTCGATGCAGGGAGCTGACATTGCTGTAATACCACCCCCTGGTGGCCAGGGGCGACTCCAAAGGACACTTAGTAAACAGGATTCTAATGTAGCTTTGGACTTTGTTTAAACTGCTTTAAAGCCTGGCTCCAAAGAGTTTTTTGTTTTCTAAAAATTGCTATGAGCCATGTGACAACGCCGAGGTAGGTGTCATATTTTTAACCACGCTGGTAACTCAGTCTGGGCTTCAGTGACGGCAAATTGTTACTAATGCCTTCTGTAGAATAGTAGACTAGAACTAGTTTACTTTTCAGTTTCATGTCCCAAATGCTGTCTAATAGCCCCGTATCATTTAGTTGGTATAAAACAGTTCTAAGACCTGAGTTGAGGGTGAGCAGCTAAAGCTGGGCCGAGGGCAGGGGGCTCATACTTACTTACTCTGATGGTGCACAGATCACACAGGACTTAACTGGCACTGGATGAATGATCGGGTGGAGGATAACTGGACCCACACATCAATGTGAACGTCAGACTATTTTTTGGACGATTTTTGGACTGAGAGGGTTTTAGTGACACTTGGACCAAATGTCATGCTTGTTTCACAAACTGAAGTCATTTTCTACTTATCTGCTGCACTATGAGTTAGATTCGGGCTAGTCCTAGTTGTTTTAATGTGTTGTAATTCTGTTTCTATCTTTACAACAAGGAGTGGCTGTGTACGTGAAAGAAACTTCAGATAAGGAAGAGGAAAGAGGAACAACTCTGAGAAAAGCAGGAGGTGAGTAAGCGCTCTTGCGCCTGCTTAATTTGATTTATGTGAAAATGAAATGATTTGAGGGAAAAGGAGGAGAATGGTGTAGGGGAGAGTGGGGTAAGTTGAACCACCCATGATATTTTGGAAATATTTTGTTTTGTTTTCATGTGAGATTATAGATATGATCATCATATGAACTTACAAGACAAAAAACATGGATAAATTGACCAGAAAATAGCCCCAGTTTTTATGAAAACAGTTTTTCACAAAAATATACAAAATATCTTGTTTTTTCAATAAAAAAATGTTTTTGCATTCTTTTTTCAAAGTTTTTTTTTTAAGGTAAAGCTTAACTGGACTAAACTGGTTTAGTCCAGTTAAGCTTTACATAAATGTAAAAGCTTCTCGACTGGAGCTTACAGCCAATGGGCATTTGAAAGCTAAGACCTACAAAACTGATCTAAGATATTTCCTTGCATTGTTGCCACTTTTTTGTTGTACTTTTGGTGCTTTTTTGTCATGTTCTTGTCACTTTTTGTCACCTGTATTGCTTTGTGTTTGTCGCTCTTTTGTTGCTTTATTTTGCAGCGTTTTCATCCAAGTCGAACTGGACAAAATGTGCTTGGTTAAAGTGGATAAAGTTAAATATTTCACATTTCTTTTTGTATGTAAAGAACAATACAGGTGAAACTCGAAACATTAGAATATCGTGAAAAAGTTCATTTATTTCTGAAATTCAACTTCAAATGTGAAACTATGATAGACTCATGACATGCAAAGTGACATATGTCAAGCCTTTATTTGTTATCATTTTGATGATTTAGCTTACAGCTTGTAAAAACCCCAAATTCAAAATCTCAGAAGATTAGAATATTACATGAAATAAATAACAAACATGATTTTAAACAGAAAAATGTGGCCCCTCTGAAAACTATAATCATGCATATGTACAGTGGGTTGCATAAGTATCGGGTAGCCTGGTGAGACCAGAATGATTCCCCTCTGTATTTTTTTATCCAGCGGGGATAATAATAATAATAATAATAATGCATTTTATTTCTTAGGCGCCTTTCAAGACACTCAAGGTCGCCTCACAACAACAAGTAAATTAACAACAATTAAAAACAGTTAAAATACAATGTTAAAACAGCATGAATAAAAAGGACGATGCAGTTGTGGTCACAGTGAGTAGGCTTGTCTAAACAGATGAGTTTTGAGGATGGATTTGAAGTGTGGGAGTGAGTCGGTGTTACGGAGGTCAGGAGGGAGAGTGTTCCAGAGCTGGGGAGCAGAGCGACTGAAGGCTCTACTCCCCATGGTGACGAGATGGGCGGGAGGGGGGACAGTGAGCCGGAGAGAGGAGGAGGAGCGGAGAGAGCGGGCAGGTGTGGAGACATGGAGGTGGTCAGTCAGGTATGGAGGGGCGAGCTTGTGAATTGCTTTGAATGTGAGAAGCAGGATTTTGTATTGGATGCGGTGGGTGATGGGGAGCCAGTGGAGCTGTTGAAGGACAGGAGTGATGTGGTTTATGGAGGGGGTGTGTGTGATGATGCGGGCGGCTGCATTTTGGACCAGTTGGAGTTTATGGAGAGTTTTTTGAGGGAGACCAAACAGCAGGGAGTAGTCGAGACGGGAGGTGACGAGGCACAAGTATGGCAGTGGTGTGAGGGGAGAGAGAAGGGCGGAGCCGGCGGATGTTTCTGAGGTGGAAGTAGGCAATGCGGGTGATGCTATTGATGTGAGCGGTGAAGGAGAGGGTGCTATCGAGGATGACACCCAGACTCTTTACCTTAGGGAAGGGATCAGTCTGGTCACCCCGCCCTCGTTCGCGGCTTCTGC
Organism: Neogobius melanostomus; assembly: GCA_007210695.1. Taxonomy (NCBI): domain Eukaryota; kingdom Metazoa; phylum Chordata; class Actinopteri; order Gobiiformes; family Gobiidae; genus Neogobius; species Neogobius melanostomus. The sequence continues at coordinate 269,824 of VHKM01000162.1, forward strand.
AAAATCAAACCGTTCCCGTGTAATCAGATTCGTTTATTTGCCGTGACGTGTTGTTTGCGAGCAGCGTCACTCACGGGACGCAGAAGTCCCTCAATAACAATCTACGAACAAGCACGAAAGAGAGGCTGATTCCGAAACCGTGAAATTGGTAAGAGGTCTAACGCCAAACCGGATGTGCGTCAGCGTCCGCCATGATAAGTAGCTTCCGAATTGGGCTGTCAGTTAGGAAGGAGTTAGGGAAAGGAGCCTCAATGCTAACTATCATAGCCACTTTAGCATAGGAGCTTCTGATGCTACCTCACTGGCGATTAGGAGCCATGTGCCATCCCATAAGCCACTGCGCCGCATGCCCGCCCCCCTCGCACCCACCCTCGAGTGATTCTTCATGCTTTGATTGACAGGTGCACAGTTAATTAAAAATATATATATGAGATTCTGCACAAGCCAAACTTTATGAAAGTGACGAAATACATGTTAGAGTCATCACAGCACAGTCACATGGTTTTAAAGAGCCTCCTCAGTAAATGGCTTAAATGAAGCAGTTTGTGCTTTTGCTTCATTTACAGTAGTAGAAACTTAAGCCACATGGCTAATTTGCATACTGTAGCTTTATGAAACAGCTGTTGGGATAAAATAAGGCTAAAGGAAAATGTGATGGATCATTTGGATTTTTTTGTTCTCCTTAAATGTCTTTATTTGGACACTATGTTGTTGCATATGCACTACAGTAGGTGGCGGCGTGTGCTTTTGTTTGCCTGCCAATATCCTTAAAGAAAAAGAAGAACAGCTGTTGGTGATGTCACTTCCCCTTCCCCTGGGTAAGGACGGTGGAATTGGGCAAATGCTGCTGAAGCTCTAGTTCACTAACTGCATAGAGATCTAACAGTTGACCCCATGAAAGGTTAAGGATTAGTTGCTAGTGTTAGTACTTAGAGGCTATGATTTAATGGTTTTGGAATCAGCCAGAGAAAGCGTGTCTCCAATCGGCGGTAAATGAAAAAAAAAAATATTAACGCAAAACCGCTAATAACACCACATCAATGGCAGACGCCCTTCGCTGATTGGTTTACTCCGCTTCCTGTTTGCTTGCGTATCTACCGCTGTGGGAAATGGATTTGACGCAACGGTGACCAGACTCACTCGCTGGTACAGCGGTGAGTCTGGATTTTTCCAGGCTAAGTACCGGGCCCCCTTTCATTTTAGTGCCACCAATTGCCTTCAGAAGTTGAATGAAGATTTCTGAATGATCACATGTTGACCCAATGACTAAATAGAGTCTACCTGTGTGTAATCTAATGTCAGTTCAAATACAGCTGCTCTGTGATGGTCTCAGAGGTTTGTTAAGAGACTATTGGGAGCAGACAGCATCATGAAGTCCAATAACACACCAGACGGGTCCGAGATAAAGTTATTGAGAAGTATAATAATAATAATAATAATGCCTTACACTTGTATTGCGCTTTACAAGCCTGTATTACCAAGTTTCTCAAAGCGCTACACTGTCGTCATTATTCATTCACTCCATACTCGGTGGTGGTAAGCTACTGTTGTAGCCACAGCTGCCTTAGGGTAGACTGACAGAAGCGAGGCAACCAGTCTGCGCCATCGGCCCCTCCGACCACCACCAACCACTCACTCACTCACTACATTCGCTAGGCTTCCTGGTGTTACCAAACGGTCTCCCATCCAAGTACCGACCGGGCCCTTCCCTGCTTAGCTTCCAAGATCTGACGGGATTGGGCATAGCAAAGGCGGTATGACCAAAGATTTTCTTGGTAGGTTTGCAGTGATGCCACACTCTTTCTATTCCTGGATGATGTATTTAACTGTACTTTGAGAGATGTTCAAAGCTTTGGAAATGTTTTTATAACCTAACCCAGCTTTATACTTCTCAATAACTTTATCTCGGACCCGTCTGGTGTGTTATTGGACTTCATGATGCTGTCTCCTCCCAATAGTCTCTTAACAGACCTCTGAGACCATCACAGAGCAGCTGTATTTGAAGTGAGATTAGATTACACACAGGTAGACTCTATTTAGACATTAGGTCAACATGTGATCATTCAGAAATCTTCATTCAACTTCTGAAGGCAATTGGTTGCACTAAAAGGAAAGGGGGCCCAGTACTTATGCACATCCCACTTTTCAGTTTTTTATTCATAAAACAAAACTAAATCATGTATCAATTTCATTTCACTTCACGATTGTGTGTCACTTAGTGCGTGTCTTTCACATAAAATTTAAATGAAATTTATTTATGTTTATGGTCCATAGTGAGGCAAAATGTCGAAAAGTTAAAGGGGGGTCAACACTTATGCAACCCGCTGTACTTAGTTTGGGCCTTTTGCTTGAATGACTGCCTTAATGTGGTTGCGTGGCATGGATGCTCTCAGCCTGTGGCTCTGCTGAGGTGTTATGGAAGACCAGGTCTTGTTCGGTCTCATCTCTCTCATCTTTTTTTGGCAATGCTCCATAGATTCTCTCTGGGGTTCAGGTCAGGTGAGTTTACTGGCCAATAAAGCAGCGTAATCTGATGGTCATTGAACCAGGTTTTGGTACTTTTTGCAGTGTGGGCAGGGCCAAGTCCTGCTGGAAAATGAAGTCAGCGTCTTCATAAAGCTTGTCTGCTGAAGGAAGCATGAAGTCTCTAAATTCTCCTGGTAGACGGTTGCGTTGACTCTGTACTTAATAAAGCACAGTGGACCAACACCAGCAGAAGACATGGCTCCCAAATCATCACAGACTGTGGAAACTTCATGGGTTGTGTGCTTCTCCTTTCGTCCTCCAGACTCTGGGACCTTCTTTCTTTAGCTTCTGACGTTGTTTGTAGTTCAGGGGCGGCTTCAAAAAGAGGAATCTGACATCTGAAGCCCATGTCCAGGATCCGTCTGTGTGTGGTGGCTCTTGATGCACTGACTCCAGCCTCAGTCCACTCCTTGTGAAGGTCCCCCACACTTTTGAATGGCCTTTTCCTGACAGTCTTCTCCAGACCGTGCTCATCCCTGCGGCTTGTGCACCTTTTTCTTCCATTTAACTTTCTGCTTTGATACAGCACTTTGAGAACATCCAACTTCTTTTGCTATTACCTTTTGAGGCTTTTGTCAATGATGGTTTTCTGCACAACTGTCAGGTCAGCAGTCTTCCCCATAATGGTGAATTCTACTGAACCACTGAGAGACCATTTGCAGGTGTTTTGGAACAATTAGCTGATGAAAGCGTGACACTTTGGGCCTACAATATAGTCCCTTTTGAATTAGGGGTTTTTACAAGCAAAACTAAAACAAATAAATGCTTGACATACAGTATGTCACTTTGCATGTCATGAGTCTATATCATATATTAGTTTCACATTTTAAGTTGTATTACAGAAATAAATTAACTTTTTCACAATATTCAAATTTTTCAAGTTTCACCTGTACACTTTATAATTTGTTTTTGCTCATGGGAAACATTTTAATGTAAAACATAAAAAAAAAAAATTTAAGTGTAAATTTCGCCTTTAAATCTGGTGGGTTAGTCTTGCTTTACTGTAGTCCTGGTTTAGTCCCAGTTTGGTCCTACTTTAGTCCGGGTTTAGTCCCGGTTTTAGTCCAGTTGAAAATAAAAAGTAGGTAGACCGGGGCAATTTGTCACATTGCTCTTAAAAGCCACGAGAGGGCGCTGTGTTTTGGTACATACTTTCTCCGTTGGACTTTGAATTGTTTATGCCTTTTTCCAAACTCTTGTGTCCATTTTTAGTGAACATGCTAAAGCCATGTGCCAGGCTTGCAGGCTTTGTTCAGCACTTTGAATAGTTTTAGATGTGCCATAGACCTTTCTTTGTCTCCCCTCAGGATGAGTGACTCAGATGAGCCTCCAGGGGCAGCACTGGCCCACGGTGAGTGTTGACCTTTAAATTCCTTCAGCTGTTATGTAAAACTATTTTCCAGGATCACTCCAGTATTACTATAATCATCTCATTTCTGTTCTGCAGGTCTGTGGTCTCCAAGAGCGACTGGTCCAAAGACAAACCTCAGTTCTTCAGCAGAGACCCAGCAGACTCACTGTAACTATACTCACAAAAACGCAAAGCTTACTTTTTACTATTTAAGGAGGTCATCTATCATAGCTTAATTGCGAGTGCAAGATGAAATACATAATGTGTAAATGAGAGAATGATGAATGAGTAAAAATGCACAAAGGGCTTTTGCACTTGCTACTGGTTTATGAGCAAACGCTTGGTAAATGATAATTGTATGTAATTGTATTACTTTTGTCATTGCACATCCACATCTGCCAGAATTACCATAGAGCCATCTTCTTGTATCAGTAATCCACCAGACACATCAGATATAGAGGGCCTGCACATGATTGATTTCACTCCAATTAGGCCCCTTGACATTCGAGGCAAATATTCGGCATGTTTAAGATGAGCCAGGCGGACTCAGATGCTGCAGGCAGCTGCAGGCGAGCGGTCACGCAATCTGTGCGACGGTCCTGATGCTCCTGCGAGAGCAAGGCACATGGGGTGGGCGGGCGAAGTTCCTTTTCACTGCCTCGCTCGGCCGCCTGAACTACAAAGGTCAAAGGGATGATGTGAAATGTCTCCACCGAAACCAACCGGCAGCTCCGAGATAAGCGACATACTGTTATCCATCAACGAACGTTTGACCTCCCTGGATGCAAGACTTTCACTAATCGAAGCTTTGCACAAAGAATTCCAAGAACTCCGCCACAGTCTGGAATACGGTCAACATCAGATCGACTCGCTCGTAAAAGAAAATACAACACTTCACCGCTCAGTAACGACGCTCACTACCCAATTCACTCAGGTATCCACGCATATAGAGACAATCACTGCTGAAAATAAAACCATGAAAGAGACCATACTGGATTTACAGGCACGCAGCATGAGAGACAACTTAATTTTCTCCGGCATTTCTGAAACAACTACAGATGACCCCGAAAAACTAGTGAAGGACTTCATGGCAAATCAGCTCAAACTCCCATCAGAAACTGTCAACAACATCACCTTCCATCGTGTACATCGCATTGGACATAAACTTCCCAACTCAACTCGACCCCGGGCCATCATCGTGAAATTTGAACACTTCAAACAAAAGGAACTGGTTCAGCGACAAGGCAGACAGCTGAAAGGAACCCACTACGGACTTAATGATCAATACCCGCCAGAAATCAACCGCAGACGCAAGCAGCTTTTCCCCATCCGCAAAGACATGATACAGAAAGGTAAAAAAGCAACCATTACAGTAGACAAGTTATACATTGATGGACAACTATTCAAAGACAAGGACATTACACCATGGCTTTACTAGCTGTAACTAACTGAAGGACAATTACGGACACAATCGACCTGGATTTTAAATTTGCTCAATATGATTTACAGAACACCGAGAACGACATCGACCCTGAACATAACTTCTTTACAACATCTGTCAATGACTGTCAGTATTACACAGAGGACCTTTACAATTGCAAATTCAAGAACGTTAATGCTTTTTCGGTAATCCACTTCAACAGTCGAAGCTTATACGCTAACATTGACCACATCAAGAGCTATTTAAAACAGTTTTCAAAGCCATTTAATGTAATTTTAATAACAGAAACATGGATTCATAATAACAGAGAAATGGACTTTAGTATCGAAGGTTATGAGTTTACAAGTATGAACAGACGAAACAAGCATGGTGGGGGCGTAGCTATGTTTGTAGACTCAAACTACAGTTATAAAGTAATGGAAAATAAGACTATGGCAGTGGATGATGCACTTGAATGCCTTACTGTAGAAATTACAAGGGAAAAAAAGAAAAATATTATTGTAAGCTGTATTTATAGGACTCCTGACTCCGACATAGAGTTTTTTTCTAATTGGATGGAGGAGCACTTTTCAAGCTCAAATCAGAAAGTCATGTTTGTGGGGGAGATCTTAATATCGATCTGTTAAATCCAAAGAAACACAAAAAGACGGACGAATTTATAAATATCTTATTCAGCATAGGTTTGTATCCTATAATAACTAAACCGAGCAGAATTACAACCCATAGTGCTACTCTAATTGACAATATTTTTCAAATGAAATAGAAACTGAATTAATCAATGGACTAATGATAAATGACATAAGTGACCACCTTCCAGTTTTTGTAATATATAAAAATGATGATAAAAAAAAAAAATAATGAAGAGGATACCATGTACTGGTTTAGAAGGGTTAAAACAGAGAAAACTATCGATGCACTTAATAAGGAGCTACTGAAGCAAGATAGTAAGGTTTGTTGACAGGTAGGTGTAAGTACCTGCGAGGCATAGAATGCCTGTCGCACTTCCGCCAAGTATTTGTGCAAGTATTTCAAAAGGTTTATGATAAAAATTGTCCAACGAAAAAATACAGTAATAACAGAAAGTGTAAAGAAAACCCATGGATGTCCAAGGGTTTGTTAAATGCATGTAAGAAAAAAATTCACTTTACAAAAAGTTTATAAACAAAAGAACAAAAGAAGCGGAAGATAAATATAAGAAATATAAAAATAAACTGACAGGTATCATTCGAAAATGTAAACAGGATTATTATAATAAGTTGTTAGATAGCAATAAGAATAATATTAAAGGTTTATGGAATATCTTAAATAGTATAATTAGAAATAAACCGAGAATGATTAATTATCCAAAATATTTCAAAGATGAGGATAACACTTTAAATAATATGAATGAAGTAGTCGATACATTTAATAAATTCTTTGTAGATGTTGGACCGAATCTTGCTGCAAAAATTACAAATGTTGAGAACTATAATTGTGAACTGATAGACACAAATCCTCTGTCCATGTTCCTCAAACCTGTGGAGGAAAAGGAGATACTGGACATTGTTAAAGGGTGTAAAAATAAAACCTCAACAGATTATTATGACATGGATATGAAAACTTTAAAAACTGTTATTGAAAGTATCTCTAAGCCGTTAACACACATCTGTAACCTATCGCTGCAAACTGGACAATTTCCTGATGGTATGAAAGTAGCAAAAGTGATTCCTCTGTTCAAGGCAGGAGATAAACATCTCTTCACAAACTACAGGCCTGTTTCCCTTTTACCGCAATTCTCAAAAATCTTAGAGAAGGTTTATAACTCTAGACTTGACAGCTTTATTGAAAGTAATAAATTACTCTGATAATCAATTTGGTTTTAGGAATAATCACTCAACCTCACACGCGCTCTTTGATATAATTGAAGAAATAACTAATGCTGTAGATAACAAGAAATATGCAATAGGGTTATTGACCTGAGTAAAGTGTTTGATACAATAAACTATGATATACTAATTAATAAACTAGAACATTATGGGATTAGGGGGTAGCTCTACAGTGGGTTACCAGTTATTTAAAAAATAGAAAACAATGTGTAAAAATAGGTGATTATCAGTCGAGTTGTCGACAAATTGTGTGTGGTTTACCTCAAGGTTCCATTCTGGGCCCAAAATTGTTTAATATGTACATTAACGACATTTGTAAAACGTCTCAAGTACTTAAATTTATCTTGTTTGCAGACGATACAAATACTTTTGCATCAGGTGACGACTTACAGCAACTGTGTCGGATTGTTAACTTGGAACTCAAAAGTGTCAATAAGTGGTTCAAACAAAATAAACTATCTCTAAATCTGAGTAAAAGCAAAATGATGATATTTGGCAACTGTAATTCCAATGCTCAGGAAGCAATTCAGATAGAGGGTGTTGTCATAGAGCGAGTGCATGAAATCAAATTCCTTGGAGTTATTATAGATGATAAAATGACTTGGAAATCTCACATTAAATATATATCTACGAAAATTTCTAGAAGCATTTCAGTAATAGCAAAAGCAAAGCACATTTTAAATATCAAAGCTCTACATATCTTATACTGTTCTCTGATTTTGCCATATTTATATTATTGTACTGTGGTTTGGGGTAGTACTTATAAAAACACAGTAAAACCAATAGTATTGTTGCAAAAAGAGCTATCCGAGTAATTCATAAAGTTGGGTTTTTGGACCACACAAACTCATTATTTTTAAAATCAAAGATCATGAAGTTTTGTGACATTGTTGAGTTCCAAACTGTACAGATGTTATACAAAGCAAGATACAAACTGTTACCGGGCCAAATACAAAGAAGGTTCCAAGAACGTACTGGTTGTTATGAATTACGTGATGAATTGAAATTTAGGATTCAGAAACATAGCTCAACTTGAAAAGCTTTAGCCCAACAGTTAATGGGGTACAATTGTGGAACAAAATGGAGATGGAGATGAAACGATGTCCAAACATCAACCTGTTCAAATATAAATACAAACAAAAGACCTTTGAAAAGTACAGAGAAGAAGAAACACGTAGCCACAAGGGGGAGTTGTAGGATCAATTTGCAATTGCATTCTATTAACTAAGACAGTGTTGTTGCTCTGAACGGTTGTCATTCTATTGCTCTAAATTACAAAATTGAGAATTAGGATAAGCGAGCTATGGATCTGCTGAGAGGGACCCTCCCAACGGGCTCATAAACCTCGTCTTTTAACGCACCACTAAGCATAGGAACACCATCTACAAATACAGCCAGTTAGGGCAGCTGGGTGGGGTTTGTTGATGGGGAGTTACTGCCCTCTTCAATGGACCCGCTCTACACCCTGGCTTTTTAACGCACTACAGTATGTAGGGCTTACATATTACATAATCCATTGAATACACACAACAACAACAACAAAAAAACAAAAAAACAAATTAAAAAAAACTGAATGAAGGAAATGACAACTGGGAAGTTGCAAGATCACGGATAATATAATATATTAATGTGCCTTTTGAACACAGAACTAGTGCCTTCTGAAATTGTTATCTGTGTTTGGCAATGATAACCATCTGTAACCTTCTGTAACCATCTGTAAAGAAAGAGAAAAGAAAAAAAGGATGTGTGTATGTATGCATATATGTGTATAAATAACTTAATGATCGCCTTTTTCACTTGCTTTGTATTAGTCATCGAGTACATGAAATGAGACAGTTGTTGTAGTTGTGTTTCCTTTCAGTTGTGTTTCCTTTCTGTTTCGTTAAATTCTATTAACTTATATTTATACGGACATTTCTAGAGGTGCTTTGTGGGTGTGGTCCGTGTTGAAACGACCGCTCTGGTGGGTTGTAGGTTCTCTTTTGCCGGTGGGGCAGTATGATGTTGCTTAATGTAGGATTGATAATGTAAATATAACAGGTAAAGTTGGGTCACGGAGGGGTACGTTGTGTGTGTGCATGCTGTGTTCCTGCTCTTGTGTCTTGTACTTTGTAACATGCTCCCTGTACTAGTGTGATTTGATCAATTGTTTTTATTTCAATGATGTCGGGGGTGGGCGCTTATAAGCTTCTGCTTCAGCCCACTCCTTTTGAGCAGAAATTTTAACTGCTCAAATAAATAAATAAACTAAACTAACTAACTAAATGTCAACACGTTTTGATCTAGAAACGTGTCGCCCTGACGCTCCGCAGCCTCTTTTCTCATCACAGAGATCTACTTTGATCTGCAGAAATGCTTCATAATTTGACAGAAAGTGCCAGTGTGTGCAACATATCATTTACATTTAAATAAATAGAAGTTTATTATTCTAATCCTAATCTGTACGAAGAGAGTCTATTCTTTGCTCTGGTGGTGAATGGGAGAACCAGAAATGCATTCACAAACTTTTAAAATAGTTTTATTCACAAAGTCTTTCTAACAAATGCGAGACGCTGCATGATCTGAGGCTCCTCTCTGTTCTCGGGATTGTGATGCGTCCGTCTTGATTCCAGACGACTAAAGATATGTTTCTCGTCTGATCCCTCTCCTCGCTGCTCGAGCAGCATGTCACTCTTCTCTCACATTTATAAGTTATAGAGAGAGCATGAGCATTTTCAGGCTGTTTTTACACATGTATTGGAAAAATGAACATGTTGTAGCTCACACATCCCCAAAACATCAGTGATCCACCTCCGTGTTTCACTGTAGGAATGGTGTACCGTTCATCACAGGCCTTGTTGACTCCTCCAAATCTAACGTTTATGGTTATGACCAAAAAGTTCTAAATGTTTCAGAAATGTAGAGGCTTGTCTCTGTGCTGTTTGTCATATTGTAAGCGGATGTTTTGTGGCATTTGTGAAGCAATGGTTTTCTTCTGGTGACTTGGCCATGCAGCCCATTTTTCATCAAGTGCCTCCTTATTGTGCATCTTGAAATAGCTACACAACTTTTTTCAGAGTCTTGTATTTCATTTGTGGGTTTTTCTTTACATCACAAACAATTTTCCTGGCAGTTGTTGGTTTCAACAGAATCCTGTATTTTCCACTTAGAGTTTGAACACTGCTGATTGATATTCTCAGTACCTTGGATATATACCTTTTCCATTTTATACAGTTCAACTACCTTTTCTTGCAGATCCTCTTTCAATTCTTTTACTTTCCTCATAACTCAGAAACGTCAGTGCAGCACTGGATGACAGATGCAAGGGTCTGTGAGGAGCCCAAAAACTCAATGAACTTTTTATACACACACAATAATTAAAAATACAGGTCACAGGTGAGGATGCTGACCTTTAGTAGCCATTCAAACACGTTTGTGTCAACTTGTGTGCACATTATCAGGCCAAGATCACCAGGGTATGTAAACTTTTGATCAGGTCATTTTGGTAGTTTCCTTTTTCAGTATTATTTAAAAAGAGTAAACTCAGTTGTTTGACCATAAATGGCTTCACACAACCACTAACTATGAGTGAAAAAATACTTTTTGAGTTATCTTTCATATTCTCTGAAAAATAGTCAAACAATCAAAAATTCTTCCAGGGTATGTAAACTTTTGAGCACAACTGTACATTATGACTATCAATTCATAAAAAAAAACAAAAACAGAACACGTGCATCATGAAACGTGCGCACAGTTATACTGGAGGAGGAACTTCTACTTCTGAAGTAAATATATACATTTTCACTGTGACGTTACGCGGCTCCCCGGAGGTGTAGAATTACCAGGTCACATTCTGTTCATCATCATCATCCAGCCTGGAAGTTGAAACTTTGGGTTATGCACAAATCTCTGACATAGCAGGACTGTGTCAAAAGTGTTGTGTGTAAAAAGAAAGACTTGTGCGTCGAATTTGCACATTTTCCGTTTATCTTTTTTTACAACATGGTAATTTACACACACATTGTTCTATTACACATGCAAATATAATTTTACGCATGCTAAAAAAATTACGCACGCACAAATCTGGATATGCACGCACACATCTTTTTACATACAGACAAATGTTGTTGAAACAATAAAATCTCCATGCAAGTGAGATGTTGATTTTTCCTAAGAATGGTAGGTTTATATGGGTCAGTAGTACTGTGGCATCAAGGCTTAATGACCGCAGTTTTCAGGGCCTTTGGAAATGCCCCAGTCTCAAGTGAGATGTTGACTAACTGAGCAAGTTGTGGTAACAAGCTGCAAAGCACAGACAAAAGAAATAAAGTTTGATCAATAAATACTTTAAAAAAATACATTTTTATAAAGATTTGTATTGCCCTGCTTTGCTATCATTGAATGCGATGTCACTTCTCTGCGCTCCTTGTAGCTCCTTTTTCCCCGAAGCACATGACCGCACCGAGATTTCACAAATTTCTTCTCTGTTTCTTAGGCCGACTGAAGCCGGAGTCATGGCTTCACCCACAGCTTCTTGTCTGTTCGACGCACTCTTCGGAGCTCTGGACGACGTGGCCGACGATGTTTTTCAAACGTTCAAGCTGTACCTGATGGACAGGACGCTGTTAGGAGAGTTTGAGGTCATTAAGAGAAGTAAACTGGAGACAGAAGACAAGACCAAGGTCCTGAAGGCCATGATGGACAGCTACGGCATCTTCACCATCAGCGTCATGAAGACTGTCCTAAAAGAGCTGAACCAAAGCAGAGTCCTCGAGGAACTGAGCCAGTATCCGTACCACCCTGAAGGTAAGAATGACCTATGACCCTGAAGGTCATAGTTATCAGGACATATTGTAAGCTGTGCTTCAATCTATTGAGACAATTTCATCCTCACAGCCCTACGTACAGAACAATCTGTAAAAGTCTTGATGTTCATAAATTCTCGGTTAGACAAATTGTCTATAAACGGAGACAAACTTCCAAGGAGTGGCTGTCCTGTAAAGATGTCTCCAAGAGCACAGCGCAGAATACTCAGTGAGGTAGAAAAGAACCCTACAGTATCACCTAAAGACCTACAGAAATTACTGGCACATGCCAAATCTCTGTTGACACATCTACAATACGTAGTTTGGTTCATTATGTCTTAAAAGCATATACTACTACTTGTTCAATAAAAGCTTATGAGTAAATACAATATTCTATACAATATAAGACAACTACAGTTTTATTTGGGTCGCAGCTTGTCATTAAGGTAATGGCGGTAATTGGCATTTGCAGAAAAAAAGTTCTTTACTTTAGGCTACAATGGTGAGGTTCGGCCCTTGGTGTGTTGGCAATATTGAAAATTGACCCTCTGCAATGCCAACTTGCCTACCCCTGCCGTATGGGAACACCAAGAAGCCTGGATGAATGTAGCGTGTGAGTGAGTGGCTGGTGGTGGTCGGTGGGGCACACTGGTAGCCTTGCTTCCATCAGTCTACCCCAGGGCAGCTGTGGCTATAATAGTTGCTTACCACCACCGTTTGAGTGAATAATGCACAAAACTGTAAAGACATTTACAGAGTTACGTCTACGAACATTGATGCGGTGAGCCCGGTCTATAGCCAACAGAGTGGGGAATGCGTCTGGACTGAATACTTCTTTAAGACACTCGGCGAGAAATGTGGATGGATGTGAACCTTCGGATTTCTCAGGTAAATTTGTTATGCGGATATTATTGCGTCTTGAGCGGTTTTCAAGGTCGTCAGTTTTAAGTTTGAGTGCGTCGTTATCCCTTTTCAGTGAAGCGCACGTATTCTCAAGCTCCATGAATCCACCTTGCATATCATTCATATGCAAGGGTTTGCAGGGTTTCGATCTCCTGAATTGTCTTGTCGTGGCTGTCAATTCGCGCTCGATCTGCTGAAAACTGTGCCAATAAAGTTGAGATGATCCGTTCTTCGGATTTGAGCAGCATTGCCTCCATGTCGTCTCGGGTCAATGGCGGCTCTTGGTTGCTAGTAGTGTAGCAGGATTATTTTTTTTTAAGTGAACATCCTCAAAACTTTATAGTGAACCCCTTTTATTATTTTGAGTATCTCCATTTTTTGGTAATTTTGTGAGATATTTTTATTTTTATAAGTGTTATTACTGAGTAATATAGTTCCTTTAGTGCCTGTTGCGCAGGGACCATAATTGGTGCGACACACCCCCCCTCTATCCAGCGCGCGGTCTGCTCTGTCCCTCATTGAGATGAGCAACCTGCGTGCTGGTAAGTTGTGCTCCTCGAGTCTCCCTATGAGTTTAGCTAACACTTCTTTAAGCTCTGTTAGTTGAATAAAAGTGTCAGAAACACGAACATAACATCATAAACTGTAAAACGAAGTAGATGTTAATTAGGTCACGAACTATTTTTAGCCTGTAAAACGGACTTTTTAGCGCCTATGTTGACGTTTTTTTGTTTTTTTCCTTTGCCCTCGTAGGGAGCTGTGCCACTGTGTGTCCTCTAATTGTGTATCCTGTCGCTGTTTTAAAGGTTTGTTTAAGGTTTTAGAGAAAAATATATAAATTCTGGTACTGCAAATTTTTATGCTGTATTTTATTTTTGTTATATTTTCAAAGCTGTAAATCCAAATTAGCCAATTAGTACAACAACCAAATTATTAGAATTTCGAGTATTGTGTAAAATTATATACATGTTATTTTTTAAAATATTGTATACTCTATGTTAATTCATTGAGATGAGCAACCTGCGTGCTGGGAGCTGTGCCACTGTGTGTCCTCTAATTGTGTATCCTGTCGCTGTTTTAAAGGACCTGGCATTAAAGAAGCAGTACCCAGAGTCTGGCCTCCCGTGTCTCTATGCGACCATTTAAAACACGCTACATAAAACTGGTGCCGTGACCCGGATCCCTTGATTAGCCGCTGCCGATCGCCGAGGTTCTGCTGTGTGCTCGTGATGCCTGGAGTCCAAGCTGGTCTTCAAGTGGATCCCTGTTAGCCTTTGTGTTGGTCGCCATTTTGAGAGGGTTTAGGCATAAGACTGTGAATCATACAGCTCATACATTGACATAATTTTGAGAATTTACCACTTGTGAGTTTTATTTTGAGTCAGCCCTTATTTTCTGGCACTTTTCTGTTCAAGTGACCTTCAAACCATGGCGCGTAGACGCGATCAGACATATGATGTACTTTCACCTGTTGGTAGAGGGAGAGGTTTATTTACGTTTTTGAATGAAAGTCCAGGGCCTGTCCCTCAGCCGCTGTTTGGGTCAGAAGGTGTTACAGATGGACATGTACCACAGTATTCTACACCTGTTAATCCCAACAGCACCCATCAGTTACGTGAACTCATTGGTGAATTGGGGAGTCAGATTGGTGAGTCCATAGCTGGCCGTCTCCTAGCCAGCCAGCAGCCCCATAGCTCACAGCCTCCACTTGATAATCCACCCAGAACAGAGATTTTTAATGCAACCGCTGACCTATCTAAAGTTAGCTTGATAGTCAGACCAGACATTAAAGACCCACCCATGTATCGCGGTGATGGCACAGACAAGTACTCCATTCATGAGTGGATTGATGCTGTCGAAGTGTACTTGCAAAAAAAAGATCTCCCATCTAGCCAACAAGTAGAGGAAGTTTAAACCACCTTCTTGGCCGCGCAAAAAGTATTGTCAAAGTGGGACTGAAAAGTAGCTCCTCAGGCAACACACCAGTAAGCCCAGAGACAATTTACAACATTCTCAGGCGTTACTTTAGTGAGACCCCTGGCTCTTGTCTGCCATTAGCTGATTTCTATGCCACTCAGCCAACAGCTAAAGAAACACCAGTAGACTATTGGGTCAGACTAAACACAGCCGCTGAAGTAGCTGATAGACATTTAAAGCTCCAAGGGGGAAAAATGGACAATATGGACTCTGAAATAGCCATGATGTTTATCAGAAACTGCCCCGATTCTGACCTTGCCTGTGTTTTCAAATGTAAACCCATCAGTAAGTGGTCACTCACTGAGGTGCAGGAAGCTATCGATGAGCATCAGAGAGAGCACCAAGTCAAAAAGCCTGCTGTAGGTACGCCCAAAGCACACGCTGTTTGTGTTGCCACTGCTGTAGCTGAGAGTGACCCTCCAGACCATAACGCAGAGTACACTAAAGTAAATACAGCTAAGATCACCAGCCCAGTCAAACCAAGTGAAGCAACTATCCCAGAGTCAAATGCATTGGAGAGAGTACTAAGTATGTTGGAGAGAGTGCTAGAACGTACAAACCAACCTGTACCTGCTGCAACCAGAGCGCAGTCCTCCCCATTCGCTCGCTCATCTCCATGTCGCGTCTGTGGACAAAACGCACATTCAACCCGGAATCACTGTATGAGAGAAAAAAGATGCTTGAGCTGTTTAGAAACAGGTCACCAAAGAAAAGACTGTCCCAAGTCCCCCACACCTCAGGCAGTCAGTCAGGGAAACTAATGCACTCACATGCGAGAGGGGACAGTGTGAGTGATAAAGCAGAGACCCTCAAACCCGATGATGATGCTCAGTCTGTTTACTCTGAATGTGTGACATCATCACCACCAGATACTGTCGTATTGTTCCAGAACATAACTAGGCTTGACAAAGCAGATAGTCTGTTCTACACCAATGCTCTAGTCGAGGATGTAGTTCCATTTAAAGCCCTCCTCGACACAGGTTCAATGGCATGTACCATCAGTGAAGAGGCTGAACAAATGTTAAGCAGTGCTGACTCAGTAGTCATGTCCACTGATATATGCCCTGATATTGTGCTTGTAGGTTGTGGTGGCGTTAAAGTTAAGCCCAAGTGCATCTATGATTTAAAGGTGGAAGTGTACGGGTGCACATTCAGAGTTCCTGCATTAGTAGTTCCTGGGCAAAAAGACCAAATGATCATTGGAACTAATGTCATTAAGCATCTCCTCAAACAGTTTAAACAGTCTACACAGTTTTGGCAAGTCCTAAGTAAACCCGAATCAGCAGAAGAACCTGAGATCATGCAGTTCCTTAATATGTTGTCTGGCATTAACAGGTGGAGAGGGGACAAGATCCCTGATGTTATTGGGACAGCCAAGTTGACTAAAGCCGTAACCCTCCAGCCCAGACAGGAACACCTCGTGTGGAGCAAGTTGCCTGCAGACTCAGCCATCTCCGAAGGTAGTGCAGTGCTGGTCGAGCCACCAAAGACCCTGACTCACAAAAATGACATCGTCGTATGCAGGTCTGTGTCCAACATGCATGGCGACAGGTGGATCCCAGTTAGAGTGCTAAACACCTCCAACAAACCAGTGACTCTGAGGCGCAATACAAAGATTGCGGAGGTGTCTGCTTGTATTGCTATAGAAGATCTGAATGAGGACTCTGGTGCTGTTGACTCACTGGAACAAAATAAACAGACAGTGACAAATGAACAGGTTGACCACTCCCAAAGCCACAAAGACACCTTAGCGAAGCTGGGACTTGAAAGTTTGGACATTGATTCCTGTGAGGTGTCGCCTTACTGGAAAAAACAACTCCTGCAGCTCATTCAAAAGTACGAGGATGTCTTTTCGAAAAACAAACTTGACTGTGGCTCAGCAAAAGACATTGTCCATAGAATCCACCTGTCCGACAGTCGACCATTCAGACTCCCATACCGTCGAGTACCCCCAGGGCAGTATCATAAACTCAGACAAGTTCTCTCAGAAATGGAAGAGCTAGATATCATTCGCAAATCAAACAGTGAGTGGGCGTCGCCACTGGTCCTCGTCTGGAAAAAGAATGGAGACTTAAGGATTTGTGTGGACTATCGCTGGCTAAATGCACGCACAATCAAAGATGCTCACCCTTTGCCCCATCAAGCGGATTGTCTTGCTGCCCTGGGAGGAAGCGCCATATTCAGTGCAATGGATCTTACCTCCGGCTTCTATAACATCGCAATGGCCGAGGAGGACAAAAAGTTTACAGCGTTCACAACCCCCATGGGTCTTTATGAGTTCAATAGACTACCACAAGGCCTGTGCAATAGTCCCGCTAGTTTCATGCGGCTCATGATGGGTATATTCGGTGACCAAAACTTCCTAACACTGCTCTGTTACTTGGACGATGTGTTGGTCTATGCGCCTGATGAGGCAGAGGCTCTAAAAAGGCTGGAAATGGTCTTCAACCGGCTGAGAACTCATGGATTGAAGCTAGCTCCCAAAAAATGTCAACTCCTCAGAAAGACAGTGAAGTTTCTTGGACATATTGTGGAAGGGAGTGGAGTTTCAACTGATCCCGATAAGGTCAAAGCTATCACTTCAATGACAGAGGTAGACCTCATGATGGAGGACGGTAAAACACCATCGCAAAAGAAAATCAGATCGTTCTTGGGCATGATCATGTACTATCAACAGTTCCTCCAAGATTGTTCTCGCATTGCCAAGCCCCTCTTCGCACTCACTGCTGCCCCTAAAGGGAGGAAAGGAAATGCCCGTGGTGCTGCTGCTTTCAAAAAGTTACACCCAAGCGATTGGAAACAAGAGCACAAAGATTCATTTGAACACCTGAAAACTGCCCTTCTAGAGTCCGTTGTTTTGGCACACCCAGATTTCAGTCGCCCGTTCATCCTTTCAACAGATGCCTCAACTGATGGACTAGGCGCTGTGATATCTCAAGTCCAAGAGGGAGAAACAAAGGCACGGCCCATTGCATTCGCCAGTAAAGCGCTCACTCGTGCACAAAGCAAATACCCAGCCCATCGCTTAGAGTTTCTAGCGCTAAAGTGGTCAGTCTGCGACAAGTTCAGTCACTGGCTAAAGGGGAACTCATTTACTGTATGGACTGATAATAATCCCCTTACCTATATTCTCACAAAGCCCAAACTTGACGCGTGTGAGCAAAGGTGGGTCGCAAAGTTATCCCCATACAACTTCAATATCAAATACATACCCGGCAGTAAAAACATAGTCGCAGATGCCCTAAGCCGTCAGCCCTTTGTCAAAGGCCGTGTTTCCCAGAGACTTGTGACTGAACCCTATGACAGTTTGTTGAAAGAGTCAGAACAGTTAAGGGAAGACACAGTTCAAGGGGTCTTTAGGGCCAGCGCAGATTGTCAGGAAGTTCAGTGTCTCCAAATTACCCAGTGTTTAGAACATCAGTCATTGGGTAGTGAGGAAGTGTCCGCAGTCCTCTCAGGTCACTTAGAAAGGGAAAATAGTTGTGAGGAAAGGGTTTTCTCCTGGCTAGCTCAAGATTTAGACAGGCTATTGCCCCCAAGCCAAATCACTTTACCTGTGTTCTCTGTTCAGGAGCTCCAAGATGCACAGCAAAATGACACTACCATTTCAAAAGTCATCCCATTTGTCATACGTGGTAGGCGACCATCTAGGAGAGAAAAGTGTAGTCTGTCTCCAAAAACCCTGAAGCTTCTAAAACAGTGGGAGAAATTAAAAATGCTTGAGAACATTCTCTATAGGGTGTCCAAAGATCTAGTAACTGGCAAAAAGCGACATCAGTATGTTACTCCCCTGTCACTCGTTAGTCATGTCCTTCAGGGTGTGCACGATAATGCTGGACATCAAGGTCAGAGCCGGACATTACACCTTGCCAGGCAGCGCTTCTTTTGGCTAAACATGGAGCTTACTGTCCGCGAGTACGTTAAATGCTGTAAACGGTGTGTTGTGAGCAAAACTCTTGAACCAGAGGCAAGGGCACCTCTGGAAAGTATCAAAACCACAAGTCCCCTAGAGTTAGTGTGTCTTGATTTCTGGTCGGCAGAGGATTCAAAAGGACGCAGCGTGGATGTGTTAGTTGCCACTGATCATTTTACCAAAATGGCCCACGCATTTCAGTGCCCCGATCAGTCAGCGAAACAAGTAGCACGCCAGTTATGGGACAAATACTTTTGTGTGTATGGCTTTCCGCAAAGACTTCATGCTGACCAAGGTGCGAACTTTGAAAGCGAACTGATTCAGGAGCTGTTAAAAATCTCAGGAGTAAAGAAATCGAGGACCACGCCTTATCACCCCATGGGCAATGGCCAAACCGAAAGGTTCAATCGGACTTTAGGAAACATGATCAGAGCCTTGCCTGCCCGCGATAAGAGTAAATGGCCACAAATGCTCCAAACCTTAACATTCGCCTACAACTGCACAGCACATGAGTCGACTGGCTATGCGCCGTTCTATTTAATGTTTGGCCGCATACCCAGACTCCCAATTGATGTAATGTTCCACAATGCAGAAAGAGACAATGAGATCACCGATTATAACAGTTATGTCAAAAAGATAAGAGATAATCTCAAAGAGGCCCTCGTTGCGGCCCAAACTAATGCAGACACCAGTCAGCGGCGCCAAGCCCGCTTGTATAACTTGAAAGTCAAGGGCACAGACATTGAGGAAGGAGACCAAGTTCTCTTGGCAAATAAAGGTGAGCGAGGTCGTAGGAAGCTTGCTGACAAGTGGTGTTCCACCATTTACACGGTTGTGTCCAAAGATCCCAAATGTCACACTTATCGAATCAGAAATACAGTCACTGGGCAAGAGAAAGTCGTTCACCGAAACCTCCTCCTGTTAGCAAACTTTCTGCCGCTCGAACTCGATCACGAACAAGAGTCAGTGTCCTCCTTTGATTCTTCTCTTGAGCAGAGTACTGTCAATCAGGATCGTTCCGTTGTTGACTCAGGGCCCAATGCAATAGATCGTACAGCTGAGTGGGTGGAAAGAACAGTGTCCTCGAAAGATTCCTGTCCATGTCCCTCTGAGGTCGCTTCAGACCTTGTCATCGAGTCACGTGTTGAGTCTGATGTTGAAAATCCTCATAAACCCGAGAGTGGTGACAGAGACACTGTTAGTCCAGACCCAAGTCCTAGACACTCTCGTGACCAGTCCAGTGAAGCAGTTGCCATTGGACCTACTGTTCCGTCGCCTGATACAATGAGCCTTTTCAGAACTAGGGCTGGTAGAATTGTGAAACCAGTTAACAGACTGATACAGAATATGACGCAAAAGAACATTCAGACTCGTACTGCAGTCTCAGGTTTTGCAAAAAGTTTATTTTTGTAGATACAACCTGTTTTTTGGTTGTGATCCTAATGTAATCAAATCAATGTGAGTAATGTAGTCTACCAATTAGCTCAGGGTTATTGGAGAGTAACAGCCACTAACTTACCTGTAAGAGGTTGTGTATACGGCACTATCTTATTGCAAGTATACATTGTTGAGTTTGGCCAACTTATCAGTGTTGCTTTTCCTTTTGTGGAGGAAGACATTTATGTCGCAGACATGTAGAAAGTCTATGTCTATGTTTGATGGCAAGAATGTTACTCTGGGTCCAGTTTGACCTGTGTTGGTACGGTTTTGAGAAGTTCAGAGGGGAGTATGTAGCAGGATTATTTTTTTTAAGTGAACATCCTCAAAACTTTATAGTGAACCCCTTTTATTATTTTGAGTATCTCCATTTTTGGTAATTTTGTGAGATATTTTTATTTTTATAAGTGTTATTACTGAGTAATATAGTTCCTTTAGTGCCTGTTGCGCAGGGACCATAATTGGTGCGACACACCCCCCCTCTATCCAGCGCGCGGTCTGCTCTGTCCCTCATTGAGATGAGCAACCTGCGTGCTGGTAAGTTGTGCTCCTCGAGTCTCCCTATGAGTTTAGCTAACACTTCTTTAAGCTCTGTTAGTTGAATAAAAGTGTCAGAAACACGAACATAACATCATAAACTGTAAAACGAAGTAGATGTTAATTAGGTCACGAACTATTTTTAGCCTGTAAAACGGACTTTTTAGCGCCTATGTTGACGTTTTTTTTGTTTTTTTCCTTTGCCCTCGTAGGGAGCTGTGCCACTGTGTGTCCTCTAATTGTGTATCCTGTCGCTGTTTTAAAGGTTTGTTTAAGGTTTTAGAGAAAAATATATAAATTCTGGTACTGCAAATTTTATGCTGTATTTTATTTTTGTTATATTTTCAAAGCTGTAAATCCAAATTAGCCAATTAGTACAACAACCAAATTATTAGAATTTCGAGTATTGTGTAAAATTATATACATGTTATTTTTTAAAATATTGTATACTCTATGTTAATTCATTGAGATGAGCAACCTGCGTGCTGGGAGCTGTGCCACTGTGTGTCCTCTAATTGTGTATCCTGTCGCTGTTTTAAAGGACCTGGCATTAAAGAAGCAGTACCCAGAGTCTGGCCTCCCGTGTCTCTATGCGACCATTTAAAACACGCTACAGTAGCACATGTCTTTTGGCTTGAAAGAGGATTTAATTCTTCCTCCGGCTCCTCTGAACCTGGAGGGTTCTTTGTTCTTGGTTTACCCATGTTAGCAAGTTTGTTGGGTAAGGTTACACCGTTTCTGGCAGATATTAAAATCTATTCCTGACGGATTATAACAGAGCTTTCCCGGTTGTTGCTTACTCCGCCATTACTCAAACCGGAAGTCTTTTGCTCAACTTCTCATGTACATCTGTACCAATTCTTTTTAATTTTATGACAAACTTAAACCAATATCTCAAAATGTTAAAGAAACACTGACACACTCTATTTTGAAATTTAATGTTCAATGTCAATGTTAATTTTTCCAACACATGGGTGCGTGCATGGAAGAGTGTGTTAGTGAATGTTTGATTGGAGGCGAGGTCTTCTGCTGTATGATTATACTGTATGAACCCCTTTGCCAGCCCTAATTGTGCTCGGGCCTAATGATAGGATACATCTTCAATGAAGGTTCTTGAGTCATCTTCTGTTCTCTGTAGTTGAAGTGTCGAATGTTATGCCTCGCATCCAAAAGGCTTCGTCAGCGACACTAAAGTTTAAGCTCAGCCCACAGACTAGTAGTCTGTGGGCTGAGCTTAAACTTTAGTTTGAGACTAGATATTGTCACGATCGGCTCAATGAGGTGACCGGTAGTGATGTTACGTTCATATCCAGGCGTCGAAGCGTGTGTCGAGCAACAAGGCAGAGGCGACGTGTGGTTCGGAGCGTGTGTGGGTGACGTAGGCAATGACGATTTGAACCTTCCTGAAGCACTGTACCACGTGACTGATTCAGGAACTGGCGTGCGGGGCTCGGTGGTGTTCCATAAAAAAAATTACTCTTTTTGAATAAAAATCAATAAAGACCCCTCTCTCGTCACATTACTTCAAATAATACAAGAATATTCCACTCCTAATTACAATGACACTGTGTATATGGTGCATGTGTATATGGTAACTTAAGTTGAAGTAAATAAAAATGTTTGTCCACTTGATGGAGCAGTAGAGCAAATGAACCACTCTGAAGCTTTGGTACATGTGTCGACCCACTTGGGTGACTGCTTCAAAGGCCTCATGGGGCTTCATCTCACCATCACTAGTGACAGGAACAGATGAGGAAGGCACCAAAAGGGCAGTTAATGCCAAGTTTTATTAAAAAGTATGACAATAAATATGTGCAAATGTACAAAAGACTATGGTGGTTGGAGATCAGGCTGGAGCAGGGCTGTGAGACCTCGACCAGGTCCTGCCAATCCTCTTAAGTAGCCCAGGGAGGAGCCACACCCAGCAGCTAAGAGGGAGGGGTGAGCCAGGAGAACACCTGCACACAAATAAGGAGAGGGAGGAGCAGCAGCAGAAGCAATATTCCTCCCCCACACACAAACACAGGCCAGGGGCCGTCACAATATAGACCATAGGGAGGAGTTCAGTTCTGCTCAGTCCCTCCCCTCTATTAACAGCTACTCTCACCTGTGTGTAAACATCTTTCTAGTTCTAAGTCCTAACGATCTAACTCACACCTGAGTTTCAGTCTGAATAGCCTTAATATTAGCTGCTCACTGCTAATTACCTGACTGTTGATCTGTCCTGAGCTGAGTTTCAGCCCAGCTTTTGGCTGACGAAGCCTTTTGGATGAGAGGCGACTGCGAGCCATGTGTTGCTGTATGTAGCAGCAACGCATGTTGTTGCTACATACAGGATAAATGTATTTTGGATATATGGCAGTCTGTCCACAGCCCTAAGTACAAGCTCCAAAAGTCAAAGCTCCAATCTAATTCCCTGTAACTGTCCTGCATTTTCTCTTCTCTACTAGTTCATACTCCTCATGTTCACACTCAGAATGTTCTTGAGTGTTGAGAATCGGCGCATGTCTCTCATTAGATTGAGGGACTGCAGCCTGCTCTTCTAATCTTGTTTGTATGTGTCCACAGCCATCATTGCTGAGTGTAAAGAAGATCTCCAAACCAAACGGAAGTCCAAGTTTCAGTTCCTGGTGGAGAGCCTCTCCAAAAAAGGACAAAGAATGGCGTTTAATGAGGGCTACACTGAGCTGTTCATCACTGAGGCCGACACTGGGCACGTCAGTGAGGAGCATGAGGTCAGACAGATCGAGATGTTCTCCGGGACTTCAGCTCAGGAGAGAACTGTCCTCTGCCAGGACATTTTCAGAGGCACCACGGAGACAGGAGATCCAATCAGGACAGTGCTGACGAAGGGTGTGGCCGGCGTGGGGAAAACAGTTCTGACTCAGAAGTTCAGTCTGGACTGGGCTGAAGGCAGAGCCAACCAGGACATCCAGCTGCTGTTCCACCTCACTTTCAGAGAGCTCAATGTGCTCAAAAGGAAAAGGTATAGCCTGGTGGAGCTGATCCATCACTGCTTCAAAGAATCAAAAAGCTCTTCAGCTTCCAGTGCCTCCAGTTGCTCTTTATCTTTGACGGTCTGGATGAGTGCAGATTTCCTCTGGACTTCAGCCGGACCCAGGTCCTGACAGAGCCCACAGAAAGTGCCTCAGTGGAGGAGCTGCTGGTGAACCTCATCAGGGGGAGCCTGCTTCCCTCCGCTCGCCTCTGGATAACCACACGCCCTGCGGCGGCCAATCAGATCCCTACAGAGTACGTCTCCATGGTGACAGAGGTGCGAGGGTTCACCGACCCACAGAAGGAGCAGTACTTCAGGAAGAGGTTCAGAGACGAGGCCACAGCCGTCATCTCCCACATCAAGAGCATCCATAGCCTGTACATCATGAGCTCCATCCCAGTCTTCTGCTGGATCATCTCCACTGTTTTACAGAATGTTCTGAAGCAAACAGAGAAACCAGAGCTGCCCAAGACTATGACTGAGATGTATATCCACTTCCTGGTGGTCCAGGCTAAAGTCAAGAACATCAAGTATCATGGTGGCTCAGGAGCAGACCTTCACTGGACTCCAGAGACCAAGGAGATGGTGCTGTCTCTGGGAAAACTGGCCTTTGAGCAGCTGCAGAAAGGAAACCTGATCTTCTACGAGAGTGACCTGAGCGAGTGTGGGCTGGACGCTGCAGAGATCGCTCGTTACTCTGGAGTCTTCACAGAGGTCTTTAGAGAAGAACAAGGTCTGTATGAGGACAAGGTCTACTGCTTCATCCATCTGACTGTGCAGGAGTTTCTGGCTGCGCTTCATGTCCATCAGACCTTCTACAGCTCTGGGAAAAACCTGCTGTTCACAACACACACCATAGAGTACCTTGACACTACAAACGTCTGGTCAGATATTGCTTTCTATTACCTTACACCAGATCCAGAGACAACCTTCTACTGGTCTGCTGTGGACCAGGCCTTACAGAGTCCAAACGGACACCTGGACCTGTTCCTGCGCTTCCTCCTGGGGCTGTCTCTGTCGACCAATCAAAGCCTGCTGAAAGGTCTGGTGACTGTGACAGGAAGTCACTTCACCTATCAGGAGACAGTAGGGTATATCCATCATAAGTTGGATGAAGTGAATGTGTCCACAGAGAGGAGCCTGAACCTACTGCACTGTCTGAACGAATTGAATGACCTAAGTCTGCTGACGCACATACAGAAGTACATGAGAAAAGGATGTTTCTCTGACAGAGACATGTCTCCTGCTCAGTGGTCTGCTCTGTCCTTCATCCTACTGTCCTCAGACTCAGAATTGGAGGAGTTTGACCTGAAGAAATACAAGGCCTCAGAGGATGGTCTCCTGAAGCTCCTGCTGGTCGTCAAAGCCTCCAGCAAAGCCATGTGAGTCCACACTGTGTTACACACATTAAGTGAGATTCAAGAGACTCAAGTCTCTGGGTCTGATAGACATTGTAAGTAGCTGTCTCTGTCCTCAGTCTGTCCCTCTACCTAGAGTTCTGAAGTTCAACACACACATGAACTACTATTACACCTTGAACTTTTGCACATTTTGTCATGTTTACAACCCTAAACATTTTATTTTGAATTTTTACACACCCAAGTAACAGACAACTGTGAAGTGAAAGCAAAATGATACATGATTCTGTTATTTTTCAAAAAATAGAAAACCGAAAAGTGGGGCGTGCACAAGTATTCATACGGCATGAAATAATACTTTGTGGAACCCCCTTTTGCTGAAAGCAGCAAGTCTTCTGGGGTATGACTACAAGGTTTGCACATCTAGAGACTGACATTTTAGCCCATTCCTCTTTACAAAACAACTCAAGCTCTGTCAAATTAGAAGGAGAGTGTTTGTGAACAGCAGTTTTCAGGTCTTTCCACAGATTTTCAATAGGATTTAGGTCAGGACTTTGACTGGGCCATTCTAACACATTAATATGTTGATTTTTTAACCATTCCATTGTAGATTTAGCTTTGTGTTTTGGGTCATTGTCCTGCTGGAAACCTCAATTCTCTTGCTGACTCCAGCAGGTTTTCCTCCAAAATGTCTCTGTATTTGGCTCCATCCATCTTCCCAACTATTCTTACAATATTCCCAGTCCCAGCTGAGGAAAAGCAGCCCCATAGCATGATGCTCCCCCACCATATTTGACACTGGGGATGGTGCACTCAGGACGATGAGCAGTGTTAGGTTTGCTCCATACATAACGTTTTGCATTTGGGCCAAAAAGTTCAATTTTTGTCTCATCTGACCAAAGCACCTTCTTCCACATGGTAGCTGTGTCCTCCATATGACTTCTAGCAAACTTCAAACGGGATTTCTTATGGCTCCTTTCAATAATGGCTTTCTTCTTGCCACTCGTCCATGAAGGCCAGATTTGTGTAGAGTACGACTTATAGTTGTCCCATGTACAGATTCCCCCAGCTCAGCGGCAGTACGTCGCAGCTCCTCCAGAGTTATCTTGGGGCACTTGGTTGCATTTCTGACCAGTGCTCTCCTTGTTCGGTCTGTTAGTTTAGGTGGACGCCCGTGTCTTGGTAAGTTCGCAGTGGTGCTATACTCTTTCCATTTCCGAATGATGGATTGAACAGTTCTCCGTGAGATGTTCAAATCTTGGGAAATCTTTGTATAACTTAACGCTGCTTTAAACTTCTCCACAGCTTTATCCCTGACCTCTCTGGTGTGCTCCTTGGCCTTCATGATGTTGTTTAGTGACCAATACACTCTGACCATAGCTCTGAGGCCCTCACAGAACAGCTGGAATTATACTGAGAGTAGATTACACACAGGTGGCCTCTATTTAATGGTTAGGGAAAGGTGTGAACATTCTGCAGTCATTAGGAATGTTAAAGGCAATTTAATTACTTATGCACGCCCTACTTTTAACTTTTCTATTTTTTGAAAAATAACAGAATCATGTATCATTTTGCTTTCACTTCACAGTTGTCTGTTACTTGTGTGTGAACTTTCAGTAAAAAATTCAAAATAAAATCTTTATGTTTAGGGTTGTAAACATGACAAAATGTGCAAAAGTTCAAGGTGTATTAGTACTTTCGCAAGGCACTGTATACTTTCAGACAGAGGCGTGCTGGCCATAGGGAGAGTCGGGAGGTTTCCCGGTGGGCCGCGGCACTGTTTAGGGCCGGCCTGGGCCGCTCCCACGAGGGGGAAAATGTGTCAAAATCAGAAAACATTTTTGCATCTAACTTTTCATCCTTGTGGCGGGGAGATACCATTTGATGTTGAACTAACTCAGAGGGGTGTTTAAGTGGAACACCCCTCCGCTTTAGTTGAAGTTGGTGCAGTCTAATCCTGCGGAGACAAGTGTCCGCCCGAGTAAAGAGAGAAAGAGGCAGTGAAAGGTAGAAAAGTGGACAAATAAATATTTTTATCTTCATAACTTGGTGCTGATTGTGGACTTGTATCAGGCTCAGACTGTGTGTGCAGCAGCCCAGGTAAAAAAAGAAAGCGTTAGTAAAGTGTCGAAGCCATACTTGAACCGGGGACCTCCTGCACCAGAGTCTAGCGCGCTATCACTGAGCTATAAACACACAGAAAAGTGGGTCGGTCTTTTCTAATTTCCCCGGCCAAAATGAGGTCCCAGCATGCCACTGCTTTCAGATGCACCATTTTAATATATTTGCAGTTTTTGATATACAGTAAAAATGTATTTTCTGCATACATTTTAGAATTACAGAACCATTGACACTATGTCCTCCAGAATATACCCGGAAGCTATTTTTCCCTCTGTTTCCAATGATATTTCACATAAGTCAGATAGACTTATCTGCAGGTCTAGCGTCAGTAACTGTCTCTGTCCTCAGTTTGAGCAGCTGTCACCTGTCCCCTGGCTCCTGTTCTCTTCTGGCCTCAGTCCTCAGCTCCTCCGCTCTGACTCACCTGGACCTCAGTAACAATGATCTCCAGGACTCAGGAGTGGAGCTGCTGTGTGAGGGACTGAAGAGCGCCCCCTGCAGACTGGAGACACTCAGGTGAGACACTCTCATGAAGGACTCTGTTTCTGTGTCCACATCAGAGGCTAATGTTGTGTGTCTTTAGTCTGTCTGGATGTATGGTCTCAGAGACGGGTGGAGTTTCTCTGGCCTCTGCTCTGAGCTCCGCCCATTCTCCTCTGAGAAAGTTAGATCTGAGCTACAACCATCCAGGAGCCTCCGCCAAGCTGCTGATGGCTCTACAGGCCCCACTCGGGCCCCTGCAGACGCTCAGGTGAGGCCCCTCACTCTCTCAGGACCATCCTTTGACAGGACTGTTCTTTCTTAGAGCTAAAATACTTTTAAGCATTCTTTAACTCCTTGTCCAAGTCATGGTGACGCATGATAGTATCAGCCACCGATAGTTATCGGCCAATATTTGACTTCACAATGTTATATCATTGATCCAAAAACAAAAAATTGCTCCATCACCACGTAACAGTTTGTGATCTTTGTTCTTCTTCAGAGCATTCAGACAATGCTCTGAAGAAGACCAGTTTGTGGTCGAAGCGCTTTGGTGTGTCTCGTTGCTAAATAGGACTTTTCACTCACAAGGACCACAACCTCAGAGCTGCAACGAATAATGATTTATTGCATAGATGAAAACGTATTGCATGTCGATGAAAACAAAGCCGTACTGGGGATTCGTCAGGGTGAGCTCCCGGGCTTGCGTCCCCGAACCTGTAAGAGAACAGACGAAGTAAAACAAAATCTTTAAAAGGGGAGGGAGGGTGGGGCCGGAAGCCCGGAACCAGAGGACGAGGTCAGTAATTAGTGGGCTTAAATAGTCTGCCGGCCGGAAGGGGCGTGGTTGAAGTATGGTCCTGCTCTCGAAACTATATATAACTCCCTTATCTCCATTTCACTCACAGGGACCACAACCTCAGAGCTGCAACGAATAATGATTTATTGCATAGATGAAAACGTATTGCATGTCGATGAAAACAAAGCCGTACTGGGGATTCGTCAGGGTGAACTCCCGGGCTCGCGTCCCCAAAGAAGTTACAAGAGAAGCGTAGCATGTGCCTCTTGCAGATCCCGCAGATTGTGGCATGTATGGACTTAAGGCTGAGGAGACCATCGACACTATTTCTTGATGAGGCGATCGGGCACGCCTCGCTGGATGCTGATATGGCAACCTCGACACTGGAGGGAGTGCCCAGAGCCATCCGGGCATGTGCGGGACTCTGCAAAACGAACCTAGATGGAGGAATAAACCAGGATCTAGTAACGGCCGAGCATGTTCGGTGACAAAAAGCGGCTCCTGCGGGGACGCGCCGCTCTACTTCTTATGCTGGTCGTGGTAGATGAGGGGCTCGAAAGGACTAATGTGACAATTCAGCTTAAGATAAATGGGAATGTAATAATAATGAATAATGCATCGGTTTTATATAGCGCTTTTCTGGACACTCAAAGACGCTTTTCATTCACTCCATACTCGGTGGTGGTAAGCTACTATTGTAGCCACAGCTGCCCTGGGGTAGACTGACGGAAGCGAGGCAACCAGTCTGCGCCATCGGCCCCTCCGACCACCACCAACCACTCACTCACTCACTACATTCGCCAGGCTTCCTGGTGTTCACAAACGGTCTCCCATCCAAGAACTGACCAGGCCCTTCCCTGCTTAGCTTCCAATTTCTGACGGGATTGGGCATAGCAAAGACGGATGTAGGTCTTGCTTCCTTGAGGTGGAAGGGCCAAGCAACCCTCGGGAATTGCCTGGATGTTGTTCGCACGAGAGAAACTTGCCGAGTCGGGCCCAAGGGAAGGCGGAGCAAACTCTGAGCAACGAAGGGAGCCGATGGGCACTAGTCGCTCCGATGTTCTGTCCCTGCGCGACGGAAGCAGCACCTGGCGGAACTTGGGGGAAATTGGGTAACATGAGCATGGTTAACCGGGCGGAAGGCAAGGATAACGGAGACTTGAGCTTTGACTTTGGAGCAGCAACCTCGACTTCCCGAGCTTACCGGGAAGCAATGCGATCGACTGGCTGAACGAAATGGCAGGCAGGATGGTAGGAAGTTCCTAAGAGAACTGCAGCTGGGCGAAACCAGTATCCCTTGAGGTATGGTGCATGCTGACTATCTATGCATTGAAACTGAGACACCATGCGGCACTAGCCCGGAGAGAGATGAATGGAGTGTGGTTATTCACGCACTGTGGCCGCTGCCTGTGAAGCCCAGCGACGAGGTAAGGCAATGCAAGACCTGAACCAACCCCAAAAAATGGCTGAGAAGGGATCGCTGGAATCCACGCAGCGACTCAAGCTGGGGGAATCTAGACGGGGCAACCCTGTGCCTGCGAAGCAACCTGGACGAGGCATCTCAGTACATGAAGGAACCTAGATGGGTGTTTGGAACCACCACGGAGAAGGCACGACCGGGTACGATGAGGGTGAAGACAATGCCTGGACTATGGAGGCAGGTAACAAGGGCGAAGGAGACAGCGTCTGGGACGACCGAGGCGAGGGCGGCGGTGTCTGGGACGTCCGGGGCGAGAGCGGCGGCGTCTGGAGGCGAGGGCGGCGACGTCTGCGAAGGAACCTAGACGGGGCAACTCGGTGCCTGAGAAGGAACCTGGTGGCGACATCCTCGACCAGCGAAGAAACCTGGTGGCGACATCCTCGACCAGCGAAGAAACCTGGTGGCGACATCCTCGACCAGCGAAGAAACCTGGTGACGACATCTTCGACCTAAGAAGAAACCTAAACGGGGCATCCCGGTGCCCGCGAAGAAATCTGGTGACGACATCCTCAACCAGCGAAGAAACCTGGTGGCGACCTCCTCGACCTAAGAAGAAACCTGGTGACGACATCTTCGACCTGCGAAGGAACCTAGACGGGGCAACTCGGTGCCTGAGAAGGAACCTGGTGGCGACATCCTCGACCAGCGAAGAAACCTGGTGGCGACATCCTCGACCAGCGAAGAAACCTGGTGGCGACATCCTCGACCAGCGAAGAAACCTGGTGACGACATCTTCGACCTAAGAAGAAACCTAAACGGGGCATCCCGGTGCCCGCGAAGAAACCTGGTGACGACATCCTCAACCAGCGAAGAAACCTGGTGGCGACCTCCTCGACCTAAGAAGAAACCTGGTGACGACATCTTCGACCTGCGAAGGAACCTAGACGGGGCAACTCGGTGCCTGAGAAGGAACCTGGTGACGACATCCTCAACCAGCGAAGAAACCTGGTGACGACCTCCTCGACCTAAGAAGAAACCTGGTGACGACATCTTCGACCTGCGAAGAAACCTAAACGGGGCATCCCGGTGCCCGCGAAAAAACCTGGTGACGACATCCTCGACCAGCGAAGAACCTGGTGACGACATCCTCGACATCCCCGACATCCCCGACATCCCCGCAAAGAAACCTAAACGACGAGCCGGGGCGAGGGCGGCGACGAGGCCTGTGGCGGCGAGGAACGACGGAGGACGTCCGGGGCGAGGGCGGCGACGCACGGGGCCGACGTCGAGCGGTACGTCCAGGGCTGGGGCGGCGACGTCCAGGGCTGGGGCGGCGACGAGTGGGACGAGGGCGGCGACGTCCGGGGCGGGGCGGCGACCTCCGGGGCCGACGTCCGGGCGAGGGCGGGGGCCGACGAGGCCGGGGGCGGGGGGCGACGAGGCCGGGGGCGGTGGTCCGAGGGTCGGGTCCGAAGAAGTGGCCGGGAGCCCAGGACGACCCGGGAATAGCGCCGACTGCATGTGCGACCCATGACCCGAGAGAAAAGTTGAAGGAGGCTGAAAAGAGTGACCTGGCAACCCGGGGACAGCTGACGCGGAGGCCGCGCCCGCCAAACCAAGGAAACCAGGAAGAAAAAGAAGGCATCCCGGTGCCAGGGAAAGACAGAAGCGGAAGACTAGGCAAAGTAGAGCGATGAAGGCTGGAAGTGGGGAAAGTCAGAGAAAACACGGGCAAAGCAGACCATGAAGAGATATATCTGGCAACGCGAGGCCAGTGGTGGCGGCGCTGCTGGCGCGGGTCCCGGGAGGTGCGGGCCGCAACCCGGAAGAAGCAGCAGAAGCTGAAA
Organism: Neogobius melanostomus; assembly: GCA_007210695.1. NCBI lineage: Eukaryota > Metazoa > Chordata > Actinopteri > Gobiiformes > Gobiidae > Neogobius > Neogobius melanostomus. The sequence continues at coordinate 301,581 of VHKM01000162.1, forward strand.
TGCAATCGTGCGGAACAAACGAAAGCTGCATAGCCAGAGCTGGAAAAATAGTCGTCAATAGGATACATGGTATGGGGTGCCCCGAGTCTGGCTGCCCCTAGTACGCGGGTGAAACCTCGGGACACACGAACCGTAGAAGGAACTGGCAACCCGGTGCTGGAAACGTATGGCAGAGACGCGAGATCTGGCAACTCGGAGCCAAGGGACACGATGAGTTCTGGCAACCTGGTGCCAAAGGGAGCGGCAGACAGCATGGATCAGCGTGAGCTGAGACAGCCTGAGCCAGAAGGAGGCAAGATAGCCCGAGCAAACACGAGCTGATATAACAAGAGTTAGCGTAGCGGAGTCAGCAGAAGCTGAAATGTAGTCGTGCGGAACAAACAAGCAGTACAGCTAGAGCTGGATCAATAAGCATCAATATGTTAAATTGCATGGGTTGCCCCGAGCCGGGCTGCGCCTAGTACGGGGGTGAAACGTGGACGATAGAAGAAACTGGCAACCCGGTGCTGGAAACGTACGGCACAGACATGGCTCAACTCTTCCAGCAAACAGTCGCACCATGGAAATCAACGATAAAGCAAAGCTTGATATGTATTACGATGGTGGGAACGCGGCAAATAATGCATGATATGTCCCCTTTAATGACCAGGGCACTGTACTGCAGAACCTGGCAAGTAGAGCCAAAACAAACTTTCCATCCTAGAAAAACAAAAATGCAAAACAGATCTGGCAACCCAGGCGCAAACTCGGCCGCCATGCTGGAAAAAACCCAATCTGGCAACCCGGGCGCCAGCCGAAACTCGGCTCCCATGCTGGAAAAAAACCCGATCTGGCAACCCAGGTGACAGCGGGAACAGGCATAGTTGCAAGCTAGCAGAAAGGCTAGCTGCAGGGGCGATCTGGAGACTCTGGATGACGTGGGAGAATAGAGTACGCGGAGCACATGGAGCGTGTCTCATTGGCGCTGAATGTAGGCTGGATGGACGCACGAAGAAAGCTTGCGGTGCACGGCCGCGGGGGGCTGTGAAGAGAAGGAGGTGGCGCGCTACAGCCAACACGAGCCCTTTACGCACGGGACCCGAACCACATGGACCTTTTCGCTCTCTGTTTTATGCGGGGACACTACAGCACAGCCTAAACGGATGTGTGTTCCACTGACAACCGGCGCGGAAGTACAGTAAAGCTCACGGGTAACCTGAATGGGATTACAGTGTAGTGTGGCGCCCACGTGGAACCGGGCCTGGAGCCGGTGGCGTGCACGACTTGGACGAGGGGACCCGGCCCCAGGACGCTAGTAGGACGAGCAACTTACAGAGATAACGGAGAGGACGTACCGACTACCAACAGCAGTGATATCTTCACTTTACTGAACATATCTCAGTATGTAAAAACGGTGGCCTATTCCTTTAATCAGAGTGCCTCTGATCATCTTTTGCCATACTTACTCTTCTACCCAAGGCAAGTTTATTATAACTCCAAAAACTAACGCGTGTCTCTAAAACTAGACTAAACTGCTCTTTGTCCACCACAACAATGTCCGGTTTGTTCGCCATTTCGCCATTATTTGGTAGGGACAGTGCAAGTTAATGAACAAGCCACACCGGATTGTAGCCTTGGGCTAATTTCCATCCGTTGTCCCCCATGCGCACTCTCAAACACACATTCTCATTCATCCTGGCCTATTGTACATGTTTTTAGTGGTAGGGGAAACCGGAGTACCCGGTTTTGTGTCCGAATTCGATGTGTTAAGTGGATGAAGAATTCCAAATAATTATACAGTCCTAACAATCCCCAATATTGGTCCTACCGAGCCGGATCTTCACCCATCTTGACATGGATACATCAAGAGCAGAAGTAATGGACAGTGGATTAGCAACACGACCACGACAGCTTCCACAGCACCTTCAGGACTACCAAGTAAGCCTCCCGCAGTCTCTCACATCCTATACTGCCCCTCAAGATGACAGCCTTGGAGCCAGCGTACAGCAGCTGCAGTCCCTCATTGTACACACCGAGTCTGTTACTCCAGAGAACCAGCAATTCACAACGCTTGGGCTCTCTCACTGTCAATTCTCTCCAGCAGACAATAATGTGAGTCAGGGGTCTATGTCATCACAGCTTGGCACTCAGTCAAGATCCCCAGAAGTGTGGGAAGGACCTGCATCTCATGATCCCAGCTTCGGTGAGGTCTATTCTCTTACACCACGAAAGGCAGAGAATATTAATCCCCATGTCCAACAATACTTTTCACCCAATGGACTAGTTCAACAAGCTAGTGGCCTTCCTCATCAACCGCCATCTAGTACTCTAACAGCCACCTCACAGGTGTCACAATACCAAGGATTGACATCTTACTCTAGGCCAGAGTCAATCTCTTCCAGCAACACTGCGCTCCACATCAGGGCTTGGAACCACCTACAGGCAGCCACTACCCACTGTGACAAGTACCATCATACAACAACCATCATCTACGTTATACCAGCCTGCCTACCAAATGAGTCACCTGAGCTCTGCCTCAGCAGCCTTTCAACTTAATGGCACAACTACACCTATGCTAGTCCACTGCCAGAGCTCACCAGTTTGCCCAGGCTTTTCAGCGCAACCGTCGACAACAGTTGTCATGGCACCAGCCTTTCAACCGCAACCTCCAGTACAGCTACTTGCAGGTCTCCAATCAACTGTGTCCAGTGTTTCCCAACAATACCAGCAGCAGTACACCTCCTTTTCACCTGTACAGCCTATTTACCAGCCTGTTTACCAGCCGCCTGCTGCTGCCGCTGCTCAGACTGTTTACCAGCCGTCTCCAGCTCCCACTGCACCACCTACTTACCTGCCATCTCCAGCTACCGCTGCACAGCCTGCTTACCGTCCAGCTCCCGCTGCAATGCCTGCTTATCTGCCGTCACCAGCTGCCACTACACAGCCTGCTTACCCGCTGCAGACCTACCAACCACAGTCTCAACCATCCACTACAGCTCAGCCCATGTATCAGTTAGTAACGTTGGCACCTCAGGTATACTAATGGCCACCAGCCCATGTACGCTCAGCAACCATCTCCATTTGGCTTCCAACAGCCTAAACAACCTGTTCCAGTACCTGAACTACCAAAGTTACTCCATGACAGTGAGAGAGAATTCACTGACCTCAAGATGGCGCTAGATCACCTTCTTAATCCGAACACTGAACTCTCCGAACACTATAAGTACCGTGTACTAATGGAGCTTCTAGTTTTGGATGAAGCCAAGCCAAGCCCAGTCTTGTAGACACTATGCACAACCCTACACTGCCGTGATGGAGGCTCTACAGCATCAATATGGACAACCCCATCAGCTTGCACAAAGTGAGATTGCTGTACTCCTAAATGCCCCTGACCTTCGACCTGGAGATACAAAGGCTTTCCAGAGTTTTGCCCTCAATGTTGACCTCCTAGTAGGAATGCTCACTTCATTAGAGGGGCCAAATGGGTCCGAGCTAATGTCAACTGGCCATGTGGATCGACTGCTAAGCAAACTCCCTAAACAAATGAGAGACAGTTTTGTAGAGCATCTTCAAACTCAAGGCCGACTCAATACAAGTTGCCTGAATCCATATAACCTTAGAGATCTCGCTAACCGGCTCAAAGTAAAGGCGGAGGCCCAAAGACTCTCTGCTAAGATGGCACAGCGCCACCGTGGAGATGACATTCATGTTCCCAGGAAAGATAGACACAGCTCTGTTCCCAAACCTCGTACCCAGTCGGTGTCTGTCTATCACGGTTCCAATACACCCGACACACAACCTCCTGGCTCTGAAGCTAAATCACTGAAAGGCAGGAGGTTATGCCTCTTCTGTAAGAGCACAGAGCACTACTTGTCACAATGCCGAGACATTGTACAGCCCCCATCAGAAGAAATCAATCAGTGGCTCGAAAGTAGTAAACGCTGCCGTAATTGTGGCCGTACTGACACTACACTAACCTGAGGCCTGCACCCTCAAGAAACCATGCAGTTCTACATGACGTGGCCAAATCTGACTCCCATGTATATCTCATTACCCCAGGTGACCAGGCCACACTTTCCAACTGCATGCAAGTGTACCTCAAAGTGGTTCCTGTCATTGTGAGTCATGGCAACAAATCACTGGAAACCTACGCTATTCTTGACGACGGGGCTGAACGCATGATTATACTCCCTGAAGCTGCTCAAAGCTTAGGCCTTAAAGGTAAACCCGAGACTCTTACCCTAAGAACCATTCGTCAAGACGTCGCTCATCTTTCTGGTGAGGCTGTGAACTTTTATATAGCCCCACAAAAATGCCCAAAGGAACGTTATTTGATTAGCAACGCCTACACAGCAAGCCAGCTAGCCTTAGTAGAGCAATCTTACCCCTTAGCTACACTGCAGAAACGCTACCGTCACCTGAGGGACCTCCCATTGCCAGATTTCAACAAGTGCAACCACTACTCCTCATAGGTGCCGACTGTACTCACCTAATCACAGCCAAAGAGCCAGTGAGAAGTAGTCAAAGCGGACCTACAGCGATCCATACTTCACTTGGATGGACACTCCAGGGTCCTGACAGTATGACCTCTACTTCCACTTCTTGCTACTTTACCTCCTTCAGACCAGCTCCTGATGACCTCTACCAGCAGGTTGAACGTCTTTGGCAACTGGACGTACTTCCATTCAGAAATGAAAAGCTGGCAACTAGATCCCGATTAGACCAAGAAGCCATAAACATCCTTGAAACACGTACTACGAGAGTAAAGGTTGATGACACATTCAGGTATGCCACGCCCTTGCTACGTACCAAAGGTGCACCACAGCTCAAGGCCCTCATGAAGCAATCATCCCCTACTTCGAAGCACAGAACGGCGTCTATCAAAGAATGCAGCCCTCGCTGAGCAGTACGAGACTGAGATCCAGAAGCTTATTAGAGGAGGCTGTGTCACCAAACTCAGTCCAGAAGAAGTAGAGTCATCTGCAGAGTCACGGTTCATACCTCATCACCTTTTCCACCACAACGGCAAGTATTTGACTGCTCCTTCAGATTCCGTGGGTTGTCACTCAATGAACAGCTCCTTCCAGGCCCAACCCTTGGTCCATCCCTTATCGGAGTTCTCCTGCGTTTTCGGCAGTATGCAGTTGCCATCAGCGGGGATATTCGAGCAATGTTCCACTAGGTCCGTCTTTTGACCGAGGATCAGCCATTACTACGTTTTGTATGGAGGAATATGCAGAGAGAAGCACAGCCTGACATATATGTCAAGGACCATATTGAGGGTAACGAGGACATCCTTCAGTCGATTGAGCAGTCATTCTACGTTGATAACTGCATGCAAAGCCTCCCAACAGCTGAGTCTGCAAAGTCACTGATTGACAAGCTGATCCACCATCTGAAGTCAGGAGGCTTTGACATTCGACAATGGGCAAGCAACAAACCAGCTGTAGTCGCTCATTTACCTCCAAGGGCCCGTTCCGAAAGCGCAGAGCAATGGCTAGCTATTGCTAGCCATTGCTCATTCCCTATACCGTCAAGGGGGAAGATCCTCGTGCAGAAGTTATGGGCTAAAAGGAGAGGTTGGGACGACCCTAACTTACCCCCAGAGATCATTGAGAGCTGGACAAACTGGGAGAGAGAGCTACCTGAACTGGAGAGAGTGGTCATACCTCGTAAAATCATGGCAGATTTACAGACTCCTCCTCCCCTGCTCTGACAAAGCATGTTCCTAATAAGGGCATAAGGGCGGGATTTTCACTGTAGACTCGGCCCTTGCGTGACGTGTAGCTCGTGCAGCTCCAATGCTAACAGTCCGACCCCCGTTAAGTAGGAGATTTCTATAATTTATCCTGCCATAACCAGCCCGGTGCCTCTGATTGTGTCTAACCCAGCGTAATCACAGGAGGAATATCTAGCTCTAGACAGTTCCAAAAAATTAGGCACGCATTAAAGTTGTTTTTAACGTGTCTAAAGTCCAATGCATTCCAATGGGGGCCTAGCGGGTATATGGCGGTACTACAGCAATGGCGGAGCAATGGCGGCCTCCAGTGTCGTTGTCGCAAAGCAGAGCAGCCAGCACACATTGCCGCTATCGCAGACCAGAGCTGCTGCAGATTCACACAATCCTCAAGTGGCACAGAAATCTCAGAGTATTCCACAGAAACAATGATCTGTAGCTTGTCCACATGACCGAGAGCTGTAACATCGAAGTCATGCCTTTATTCATACTTTTTTGCAGGCTTAAAAATGCCTGCAAAAAAGTATGAATAAAGGCATGTCGTTCTACGCAACCGCACAGCACACAAACAGAGCAGGTCTTACGTCCACGTGTCCGGGTCTTTCTGTTACTGCTGTTTTAAGCTGTCTGTGTTACCACCGCACCTGATTGAAACCATGTTGGTCCTGCTCTGGTCTGGAATAAACTGGACTTGTGTGTTTCAGGTTGGATCCAAGTGGAGCGCGCTGGATGATCCAGGGTCCGAGGAAGTGTGAGTCCGGTTCAGTTTTGTAACATGGTTAGATTATTGTCAAATTTAGTTCTTCTGGTATGTGTTTCAGATTACTGTGAGTTTTCTCTGGATCCAAACACAGCTCACAGACGTCTCCTTCTGTCTGAGGACAAACGGGGAGTGTGCAGAGTGAAACGGGAGCGGGGGTATTTATATCACAAGGACAGGTTCAAAGACCACTGGCAGGTCCTGAGCTCCACTGGCCTGTGGGGGCGCTGTTACTGGGAGGTCAAGTGGAGCAGGAGGAGCACAGGGTGGGTTGATGTAGCCGTGAGTTACAGAGGAATCAAACGCAGAGGAGACACAGAGGAGAGTGGGTTTGGAGACAACGATCAGTCCTGGTGTCTGAGAATCAGGGGTGGACTATACTTTGTATCACACAACAAACAACGAGTGCAGTTACCATGGAACCTTCCATCTGGAACACTGTCTGAGGTCTCTGGCAGAGTGGCCGTGTTCCTGGACTCAGAGGCTGGAGCTCTGTCCTTCTATAAAGTCTCTGATGGAAGTCTGTTACACCTCCACACTTTCATCACATCCTTCACTGAGCCTGTGTTTCCAGGGTTTGGACTAGAGGATAAGGGCAGTTCAGTTTCTGTGGTTAAAGTGTAAAGGACTGACCCAGGTTTAAATTCAACTGTAGCAGGTTTATAAAATGTAAAATAAGTTCATTTGCTTATCTTCCTTGTTTGTAACTTAAAATGTGTTGCATGTTTATAACTGAAACAAAACATGAATTCATAAACTATGGCAGTAGAATCATGGTGGAATTACATTTTTTCACAGTTTTCATGTCACAGAGGAAAGCCATCTCATATGCAGAGTCAGTGTCAGGAATTAACATTTCAGTCAAAAAAGTCAGGTTTTGGGGTGTTTTCATTAGTAATATTTGAGAAAAGTTACAGTTTTTCCAGAATAAAACTATAAAATGAGATTGTGGAAAAACTGTGAGAGGAAAATTGACCATCCCGTGGTATTTTATACAGCTTGGGACTCTGTAAAACATACTACAAAATTAGCCCTCTAGCATTCATGGTTTCTTAGAAAAGGATATTTCTGTTTTTATGTTCAAAGACTATTTGGCAGCACGGTAGTGCAGTGATTAGCAGTCATGTTTCACATCTAGAAGGTCCGGGTTCGATATAAATATAAATATATATATATATATATATATATACACACACACACACACACACACACACACACACACACACACATACACAAGTACTAATACACCTTGACCTTGAACTTTTGCACATTTTGCTGCAATGGTGATGATAATGTATGTATAATAAATATGTGCGCTAGTAATGTATGTGTATATATACATATGTCTGTATGTGTATACTATATATGTATATCTAAAACACTATGACTACTTAAACAATAAGTAAAGCAATAGAATGGTGACCAGAATGGTAATATAAGCAATGATAAAAAATAAGAGAAAACTAAGTAAATACATTCAGAAATCACAAACTTTTCTATTTTCGCTCTATGTTTTTCATACTTGTAAGTTGTCTTGTAAGTCTCATCAGATTTTCAACCTGTGACATGTAAAAGCTTTGAATTATCAATGCTGCTAATCAATAATTGTATTTTGAATATGGGGTAGGCACTTATAAGCTTTCTTGCTTCTGCCTACTCCTTTTGAGTTATTATTTATTTTTATTTTTATTGGTTTTGTGTGATAATGTAAATGTAATAATGTAAATATTGTAAATAATAACTCATTGTAAATAATAGCTCAAATAGCTCAAATAAATCAATAAGTTTAAAGCAGCGTTAAGTTATACAAAGATTTCCCAAGATTTGAACATCTCACGGAGCACTGTTCAATCCATCATTCGGAAATAGAAAGAGTATAGCACCACTGCGAACTTACCAAGACACGGCCGTCCACCTAAACTAACAGACCGAACAAGGAGAGCACTGGTCAGAAATGCAACCAAGTGCCCCAAGATAACTCTGGAGGAGCTGCGACGTACTGCCGCTGAGCTGGGGGAATCTGTACATGGGACAACTATAAGTCGTACTCTACACAAATCTGGCCTTCATGGACGAGTGGCAAGAAGAAAGCCATTATTGAAAGGAGGCCATAAGAAATCCTGTTTGAAGTTTGCTAGAAGTCATATGGAGGACACAGCTACCATGTGGAAGAAGGTGCTTTGGTCAGATGAGACAAAAATGTAACGTTTTGACCCAAATGCAAAACGTTATGTATGGAGCAAACCTAACACTGCTCATCGTCCTGAGTGCACCATCCCCAGTGTCAAATATGGTGGGGGGAGCATCATGCTATGGGGCTGCTTTTCCTCAGCGGGGACTGGGAAGATTGTAAGAATAGTTGGGAAGATGGATGGAGCCAAATACAGAGACATTTTGGAGGAAAACCTGCTGGAGTCAGCAAGAGAATTGAGGCTGGGGCGGAGATTCACCTTCCAGCAGGACAATGACCCTAAACACAAAGCTAAATCTACAATGGAATGGTTTAAAAACAAACATATTAATGTGTTAGAATGGCCCAGTCAAAGTCCTGACCTAAATCCTATTGTAAGATATAATTCAGCAATAGTCTTATACAAAGCATTCAACAAATTATTACCGACTAACCTACAACGTTTCCTACAACAGCTCAAAACACTCGTGAACGTTTCTGTGTGTCTGTATGCGGAGTGAAACTCTGGAACAAACTGGACTTACAACACAAGCAATGCCAAACTGTGCATCGATTCAAACTGTTATATAAACATCGGGTCTGGTCAAAATATAGAGATGAGGGTCTTTAATTTAAATTGCTGTTGTCTCATAGTGTTAACAAGTGCTCAATGTTTCCTTACCATCGTTGGTTTAATTTGTCTTTTACTTATATATTGGTATATTGTCCATTACCATTGTTGGTATTGTTAATTTTCTTTATATTGTTGGTAACAAAGTAACAGTGAAGCTGAATGCAGTAAGCTCTGAATGGGGAACTGGGGGTGGGATTAAATAAGTTATCTTCTTCTTCTTGATCATTTTATGTATATACTGTATATTCTTCTTTTGTTGCCATTGCCTGAAATAAATGAATAAATGAAAAAAAAAAGAAAGAAAAAATCTGTGGAAAGACCTGAAAACTGCTGTTCACAAACACTCTCCTTCTAATTTGACAGAGCTTGAGTTGTTTTGTAAAGAGGAATGGGCTAAAATGTCAGTCTCTACATGTGCAAACCTTGTAGTCATACCCCAGAAGACTTGCTGCTGTTATTGCAGCAAAAGGGGGTTCCACAAAGTATTAAGTCATGCTGTATGAATACTTATGCACGCCCCACTTTTCTATTTTTTGAAAAATAACAGAATCATGTATCATTTTGCTTTCACTTCACAGTTGTCTGTTACTTGTGTGTGAACTTTCAGTAAAAAATTAAAAATGGGGGGTTATGAGTGCGCCAACCATCGGCAAGACCGAAATCACTCATGAACTGTTTTATTGTTGCGGCTGATTGACTGGGGCGGTTGTTTTTTGGGATATTACTCATATCCAGGGATAGATTAAGAACAGTGTTGAAGTCTCCTCCTACGATTATTGGAGAGTTATAGCTTGAGAGGGTGGTGAAAAGGGTTCGAAAGAAGGCTGGGTCATCGTTATTGGGTCCATAGATATTGCATACTGTTATGGGGTTGTTATCTATGGATATATTGATAATGATAAATTGACCTTGAGGGTCCGAAATTGTGGAAAAAGGAAATGTTCTTATGTATCAATATTGAGACGCCCCTCTGTTTGGTATTATAGAAAGAAGAAAAAGTGTGGTTGTAATGTATGAATTTAAATTTGTTTCCATCAGATTCAGAAAGGTGTGTTTCTTGAAGGAGGCATATATCTACATTATTTTTTGAGATAAAGTCCAAAATCTTTACTTGTTTTGCTAATAAGCCAAGGCCACGGATGTTCCAGGATAAAAAATGTAGCTCAATCATACGGTAGAGTTAGAGCATTACAACAAGCATGGGTATTATGAGCAGAAGTTGGTGTGTGGGTGTAAGTGTGTGTCTGGACATGTGGGTACGTGAGGTGTGAGGTGTAAACAAAAACGAAATGCCAAGCTGGTGTAGCAAGACGAGCGGTTTAGCTAGTGTTGACCAATAACATATTACAGCCAAAAATAATAATATTGACAACGCCACCGGAGAGAAGGCTCCGGACCTTAAGGCACGCAGGTTCGTTTATGATTGACACAGGCAGAGTCCATGCTTAGCAAAAATATACGTTTTATTTACTATATATTTCGTTTCAATAAATTATTTTCTGTTTTTCATTTGTTATTAAAAAGGGGATTCAATTGGTTCACAATTTATCATTTTCACAGTCAACATTCAGTTCATGTCAGTTCCAGCTGATTAATTAATTAAAACCAAAGATGAGTCCGTGAGTGAACCAAAAACAAGGGTTAAAAGACAAAGGCAACAACATTTAGGACAGCGCCGTCATCGCATCGGCGCGGGCCAGATCACCTGTAAATAAGGAAAAGTATTAACACCTAGCCTTACTGTTGGGCCATAAACTGAAGCTCTGCCCCAAACGTACCATCGAACGCAGGGCACAACACACGGGTATGGGGCCATGACAGCGAGACGCACACCATCCCTGCGCATGGAGCATCTGGGGGCTACATCGTGGAACCGTTACCACAACACGGAGCTAAATTATAAAACCTCCAGTTAAGGCCAGTAAATAGTTACGTTAAAGGCAATAAAATCTAGAGCAAACGCTACCTGTCCTTCGGAGAAGCGAGGAACGCACTGACACACCGGCTGGACGAGGAAGTGAGTGACGTCAGAGAACAAAGTAGTGAATGTATTGCGCTTATATACCTGCGGCGCCACCAGCTGGCAGGAGGAGATGCAACAGGCGCCATGCCACATTCCACCCGGCCAACTGTATCGTCGCCCCGACGATAAACCAAAACATTCACCCAATTACCCTCACGACTAACCAAACTCATTCATTCACACAGCGAGAGAGTAGTTACCAAACACTGCTCTCCCAAAAATAAAAGATGAAGCACTAAAGCAACCAACTACCAGGACTGCATATTTCCAAGTCGTACAACCCGTGCACATGGGCTAGACTAGGTGCCGTGAAGGCCGCAGAAGGGCGTGTTGAGTACGGATAGCGCAAAAACAAATACTAGAAGCTCCATAGCTTTCTTACAACAGCTGCTTAACGCTAATGGGTCATTGAGGCATCCTTCATCCCCAATGCACCCACCACTGCCCAGGTATGAGCAACTACACACGATAATCTTGAGCTCCTTAAAGGCTATATTGGGCTACCTCTGACCATCTCAGTGGTAACAGCGGCGGCGCGCCTGTGCGCCATTTAGTAATCGAGGAACTCACATCTCGCCTTACCTACACCGCTACTAGGGGGTTTGAGCCACCCACTAGAGGCCACCAAATACGGGACTATAGGAACGAGCATCAAGATGCTGTGACCTCACCCACTACAATCCTGCAAGTTCCTCTCTGCTATACTGGACTTCTCTGCTGTTGCCTTGTCTTTAAAAACACAGAAAAACAGACATCGTTACATTCAGATTATTGACAGATAATATAGCTTTAGGCTGGCGTAGCACAAGCATTTGGATCAAAAGTAGCATTACCACCATTTCATACAGGTTTGCAAGTCACATGACTACCATCAAAATAAATTGTACATCCAGAAAACAACATGAAAACAAGCTTTTAAAAGAAAAGCACAACATGCAAAAAATATATGTACATAAAAATAAACACACATGGCAGGTCAGGACAGGCTTAGGCCGGCTATGAAACCAGGATTACTGCTACACTGAAAATTTAGCTTTAGCATTGCCTGCCACAAACAGTAGGCTATGGAACACATGCCTGTGTTGAGAATCAATCCGGACGACAAACGCCAAATGTAGCAAGACGAGCGGTTTAGCTAGTGTTGACCAATAACATATTACGGCCAAAAATAATAACATTGACAACGCCACCGGAGAGAAGGCTCCGGACCTTAAGGCACGCAGGTTCGATTATGATTGACACAGGCAGAGTCCATGCTTAGCAAAACTATACGTTTTATTTACTATATATTTCGTTTCAATAAATTATTTTCTGTTTTTCATTTGTTATTAAAAAGGGGATTCCATTGGTTCACAATTTATCATTTTCACAGTCAACATTCAGTTCATGTCAGTTCCAGCTGATTAATTAATTAAAACCAAAGATGAGTCCGTGAGTGAACAAAAACCAAGGGTTAAAAGACAAGGCAACAACGTCTAGGACAGCGCCGTCATCGCATCGGCGCGGGCCAGATCACCATCGAACGCAGGGCATAACAAACGGGTATGGGGCCATGACAGCGAGACGCACACCATCCCTGCGCATGGAGCATCTGGAGGCTACATCGTGGAACCGTTACCACAACACGGAGCTAAATTATAAAACCTCCAGTTAAGGCCAGTAAATAGTTACGTTAAAGGCAATAAAATCTAGAGCAAACGCTACCTGTCCTTCGGAGAAGCGAGGAACGCACTGACACACCGGCTGGACGAGGAAGTGAGTGACGTCAGAGAACAAAGTAGTGAATGTATTGCGCTTATATACCTGCGGCGCCACCAGCTGGCAGGAGGAGATGCAACAGGCGCCATGCCACACTGGCATGACAGGAGCAATAGCAGATGAACTTATCAAGAACAAACACGTAGACATTTTCATGTCAGTGTTTTCTTGATCAGGTGATCAAGTGCATTTGATTTTTTTTTCATTTACAATACTGGAAGTGCTGTATGGAGGATCTCGAGTAGAGAGGGAGATTGCATTTGTGGTGAATATTGAGAAAAATACCAAGATGAGAGGGTGTTATATTTTAATGTATTTTTATTTATTTTATTATATTTTTGTATTGGTGGAGAGGCTCTATGTGAGCACCTAGAGAGTTAATACAGCCATGGGGTCACGTTGTCCACAACTAGTATTGCCTTGTGTCCTTGTTTGATGGTTTCCTTTTGAATGGGATGAAGTTTCTGTCTGCGCTGGATTACTTCTTTGGGAAACTGATCATTCATTCCAAAATGAGTTCCTTTGAGTTCCTTTCCTTGCCGTAGCACTTGCATTTTCTGTTTAAAATGTTCAAATTTTGCAATGATTGGTCGTGGTCGATTGTTAGTGTCCGATGCTTTGGATCCCAAGCGGTGGACGCGATGGAACGTGATGTTATTGTTGGCTATTTTTATATATGTTTTTGTTATAATAGGCTTTAATGATTATATGAAACTGTGTTGATTGTAATCTGTGCTGGTGGGGCGATTTGAATTGAATTGTTGTCCTTACTCTTGGAGTCCACTGGGGGGCAGTGTGTTAGAATGAGGAGTCAGATCGCGCTGAAGAAACATCCTAGAGTACTGATTGGTTCGACAAGGACACGCCTACTTCATCATGTACTTTTGTGTGGTTAGGGCAGTGGGGGGTCCGCCCCCTTTGCTCTGAAATGAGTTGTGATAGTGGCAGGCCGTGATATTGCACCCTACGGCTCAACAGCCTTTTTCGCCATAGACAACAATGTAAAAGGAGCAGCCTGTAAAATGGTCCACGGGCATCTGGAGTTTCAGACTAAGGCAAATATATTTCTTTAAAATTATTATTTTTAGGACATGGACTTTTTTTCTTCGTAAAAAAATTGTAAAGCATCAGAAATAATTTTTAAAAAGTTTTCCAATGACGTGACGTCACCAGTGCTGTGGACGTGCGCGAGCGTGTGCGTGAAGACTCATGAACGAGCAGAGGTCTTCCCCGTTCGGTCTAAGCGGTCTGGGAGCCAAACAGACAACAATACGGTAATGAACGGGACTGGACTGGGATAAACGCTAACAGGCACCTAAAATATGTTTTTTCTTTACTCAGTACTAAAATGTATTGCGAACCTACACATGGCAAGCGTGTTTAAATGTTAAAAAGTAGGCCTATTAGCTAACATGAACAACAACAACAATTTAAACTAATGAAGATGTGATTGTTTTTCTGATTAGGCTGCACGGCTTTGAAAATAGCTTTTTGGTTCGATAATGTACTGCTGTCCAGTAGTGGAAAGCAAAAATAAAAAGTCCAAAATAAATCGTTTTTTAAGCGCATTTATTTTCGCAAGGCGATCTTCATAACCCTTTGTTAAGTTGGATCAGAAACAGAAACAGCACAATACACAAAGCTGACGTTTTTCAATTATTCATGTTGAAAAACGCACATAACACACACGTAACTCAATTGTGTATAAATGTTGTGATACACTTTTACTTACTTATGAACAATATCTACTTACATACATTTGCTTTTTTATTTCGTACATTAAAATAGATTAGTGTAAATGCAGAGTAAAGATCATTTAACATAACCTCAAAAAAGAAAAGATAAGACCATTTGTAACAGAAAACATACGCAACAGTGGCCTGTCTTGGTTTAAAGCCCACTCACCACGGCAAGGTGCAGGCCAGGAGTGGGAACACGAGACCAGACAAGGACATGACAGATTCTGACGGGACCACAAGTAAAACATAAAACATGTAACAAAGATATATTTTTTGTTTTGCAGGAACTGCATTTTTTTAGATGTATAAGAAAAGAACACAATGCAACAGATGCAAACTTCAAATTTTCCAGTAATAGCAAAATACATGGCATGAACTGAACATTACAAGATAAAATCAGACTTAACTGTACTATAACATAAAAAAAATTAGTACAATAGCTTTAAAATATCTATCTGTGTGAACTATATACATAGAAGACAAAAACTAAAGAAATAATGCGAGCTCCAAGTTTTCCAGTACTAGCAAGATAAAGGCCATGAACTGATGGAAAAACTTACACGATAAAATACTACTATGCTATACTACAACATAAAACATTAGTACAATATAGCTCAAAAATATATATGTGAACAATGTAAAAAATGCTTAATTAAAGAACACAGTAAACATTTTTTAGATATAAACAGTGTTGTGAATATGTGTGGGTTAGGGTTAGTTACCTTATAACTTGTGCTCCGTTTATGCGAGCTAATCCAAGTTTTCCAGTAACAGCTGTTCCTAAATATATGAGCCACCTGAATTGAATAAATGCAGTTTGTGCATTACTGGTGGTGAAAGTGAACCAACTTTGTGAATTTGTGTCTAACCAAGTCGGTTTTCATCTTCTCTGTTTCTCTTTTAGCTAAATGATGGAGCCGAATGGTGCAGTATATCGAAGCTGTCATTTTCACCAGAAGATGCACGTGGTTGTCTTCAACAGTGGTGTCAAACATGTGACTGTGCAGCTCAGGAAACAAGGTTTTCCCTGCACTGTAATGAAGAACCTCATTTTCAATCGCTGCAGACAGTCCATATCCTTGGGGAAGTTTGCCAGTTGTTGATTTTAAAATCCGTTGGAAACAGCGCTCTGCCTCTGTACAAACTGCAATTACTCCATGTGATGGCTTCTGCAATCCTCCACGATTCTTCAGTTGAAGGAACGGGTGCAAAGGGGTCTCAGATGTTAATGCGTCAGAACAGGGTGAGCAAAGATGTTTTTCCTTGATTTTCTTGACTACAAATCCTGCAATGTAGTTGATGACAGCCTCTTTGTACTCAGAGACAGTATCAACATCAGGGCAGTTTAAGTAGTCATGCTCAGACTGGGCCTCCATGACAGGTTGGAGGTTGAACCTTCGCGTGGTGTTAATGGACGAAGGTGTTACACCCAAGATGTTTGTATTGTCCAGGAGGAGACAGTTGCCTGTTCCAGTCTTCACCTGATGCCTGACGAGAAGACGTTTGTAGGCTGCAGTGAACTGTCTGGTCGTGGGATTGTTGTTGAATCCACCACGTGCTCTGACAGAGGAGAAGAAAAGCTCAAGATGGTCTTGGCTGAGCTTGTAGGTCAGTAGATAACGGCACTGGGCATTATCCTTTTCCACTAAATCATGGAAGATGTTCAGAGCACTTCTGGCACTGGCAATGAAGCCAATGACGCATGTTCTTCTTCTTCCAGAGTGCAGAGGTTTGCCGTTGTTGTCCCGGAGAGAAAGCAGGGTGGTCTCTGCTTTTTGCAAGATGGATGCAGTTTGCTCTCTGTTTGATGCTTTCATTGGTGCCTTGTATTTCTTTCCAAAAGGATTCCTGCTGTTAAGAACATCAAAGGCAGCATCAATTGTTCTCAGGAAATCTACTGTCTCCTCACAACCTCTGAACTGTGCTAATTGCAGGTGTTCGTTGCAATATTCCAGAGCATCAGCAACACTGCTGCTGAAAACCTGTGTTGCCAGCTTCACCTTCATCTTCTGTTTGTCCCACTTTATATGAGCCGCCTTCAGTTTATTCCCTAGTCGTAGTCCCTCTTTCTCTTGGAGCTTGTTCAGCTCAACAAGGTACTTCCACTGAATCTTACCTGTTGGAGTTTGCAGTGTACCTCCGTCAGCCAATGTATTTCGCAGAAGCTTAATCATGTGGCATACATCCAGGAGTATGTGCACTGAAGATTGTGTGTCTGGATGTTTAAATGAAGGCACCATTGAATGTATGTCCAAGTTGGCCCCAAGTGTTTTGAGCATGGAGAAATGGCATGATGGGCCATCACAGGTTAGGGAAACTATACGTACCCCTATACTGTGTAGGCGTCGAATGCAATCATTCACGATGTTCGCACGCTCCTCACCTGTTAGTGAATCGATAAAGAAATATGCCACTGGGAGCTTCCAGGAGTCATCAATGGCAACTACCATCAGAACAAGTGCATCTCTTGCTGGTGGGAGACTGTCATCCACAATGCCACATCCCAGGTCTACATATCCATGAAATCTCCCAGCGCTATATTCAATATGCTTTCGAATGGCAATTTCATCCAACATCAAAGCACAAATGGTCTCCTTGCCTATCTTCTGTCTCTCCTGCACGTGGGCCTGAAGAGCAATAAAAGACGCCTTGGTGAAGCCTGGATCTGATGGGACCTCTCTGTACCAGTTCCTGATGGTGTCTGGATGAGGTAAGGCCAAGTCAAAACATTCTCGCACATAGGCATAAGCCTTGGGAGAGTAGAAGTGCAGAGTCAAAGCAAAAGCCTGCAGTTCCTCTGACACTTTTGACTTGTTACCCTTTTCCATTCTGGTGAGAATTTCCTTAGTGACGCCACTATACAAGTTCTCCATCTTCTCAGCGCATCCTGTGGAAATAAGGCTTTTGTCTTTCAGCTCTGAGATGACCTCCACCAGGCAGTTGACTTGTTTCTTCAATCGCCAGGTCTTTAGCTGTTCTGTTTTAAGCTTTTTGCGACAGTGGTCCAGCCTCTCTTCTACAGATATTAACTGTGTCTCCATCTGCCGCTTGATGGACTTTGGCGATCTAGAGACTGTGTAGTTGTGTTCCTTGCTTGTTGTAGGTTGTATGTCTGGGGGAGGTGGCTCATAGTCTGTTGTGTTATTGAGAATATCAGAGTCCGAGCAGGAGTCAAACATTCTCTCTGGCTCACGATCTCTGTGTGAACATGTGTTGTCCTTACCTGCTGCAATGGGAGTGGTGCTTGCATCATTTCCGGGTTTCTCCTGAGCTGTCATGCACTTACCTTTCAAGGAGAAGTCGAAAATGGTAGGAACAGCTGTTGGTGTTAGATGCTTTTTCCCACCCGTGATGACGAAGCACTCCTCCGCAAAGTGTGATGCACACAGCCTGGAGTTCATATTGGGAACCCAGTCTTTGCGTTTCACTTTGTGAACCCATTGCGCCAGTCTTGTTTTGTCTCCCAGAGGAAAACTGAAACGTATTACACAGAAATTAATAGTATTTGATTTATTAATTGTCCTAACTTTATGCTGTTAAATGCTCATTTTGCTGAACTGCTTTTCATTTATGAGTAAATAAATATATATATTTATTTGTGGTCTTTTTTTATTGGACAAATGATCATAGATATATATTGTATTATCATTGAAAACACACACAGAAATGTATGAATGGCAATCTTTTTACAAGTTAACTGCTAATTTTGAAAATTATTTAACATATTTTTATGTACTTATGTATGCAATGTACAAAGGCTGGTTATCTTTCATTAGACTTTAAGCTCCTACTTCTGTAATTGTGCACTGCAAATGTTTAATAAAACTACTAAAAATTTGTTTTTGCTGTAAAATACTCCTTTACTAGCCACACAGGGAACTGCATTAATTAGTTATGTTTGCTGTACCGTCAATAATACTTTGTCCAGTTCGATTTGTAAAGTAAAAGTTAATGCTATGAGGCAACACAATCAATACAAATCAATGAAGCTGTAAGTGTAAAGTAAAGTCTCATTGTCCTTTTAAAAATGGCGGAATGATATGCAGCTTCTTAAGCTAAACATTACACAATTGATGAACAAAAATAACGTAAAATAGCCTTTTTGTTACCAAAAAAGACGCATCCCTTTTCCGTCTGAACCACCGGATCGTTTGGCACAGTTGATTGCAGAACACGAAGGCATCTTTGCTTTGGTCACTCGGTCAGGAATCAAATGGAGGAATCCAAGGAGCAAAATGATGAGCGGGAAATTTGGACAGTTCTTATTACTGTCAGATAAGCCCATCCCCCACTCTTATCATTTGATTTAAAAAAAAATCTCCCACCACCATTTTACGAACTGCACGTAGAGACAGGACGGTTTTAGCCATGTCACAGGTTTGTAAGATTTATAATATTGGAATGCGATTTGTTATACAGTACATTGCCTATTTGTGTTGACATTTAAGTCATTTGCAATGTAATTTTCCAGATGCCAAGATCTAGAATGGCGAGGCCTCATAGCGCCGGTGCCCGCAGATCCTCAGAAGGTAAATAGCCGCTGATCACCCTTATAAAGACATAATTCCATTGTCTGATATATATGTGTGTAATTTATTAGAGCCCACTATCTGGATTGTGGGAGACAGTTACGTCTGGCGAGGAGAGAAGCGGGCAGCAGAGACCATAGGCCGCTCACTGGGGCTTGCTGCCCGCATCCAGTGGTTCGGGCAAGGAGGCCTGCGGTGGAGCGGTCTGGTCCCCCACTTCTACCGCATCCTTCGGGGGAGTTCCGCCCCGGCTGTCCTGCTCATCTGCTGCGGCAGCAATGACCTCGGGAAGACCAAGAGCTTCGACCTTGTCGCAGAGATGAAGCGGGACCTGCAGTACCTCCACAGGCAGTTCCCAGCAATGAAGATCGCCTTTTCTGAACTGTCAGACCGACGCCTGTGGAGGAACGCCAAGCCGGGGCGGATTCATAAAGCTAAAAAGTTTGTGAACAATGTGATGAGGGACTTTATGAATGGTTCAGGTGGTTGCATGGTGTGTCATCCTGCCATAAAGCATGATTGCCCTGGCCTATTTGTTAAGGATGGAGTTCATTTCTCTGATTTGGGAAATGATATTTTTTTAAATGATTTAGCCACAACCCTCAAAAACCACTGTCACCGGTTGTAAATTTGCCATATTTGCATAATCAGGTGAACCCGGTGATGTGGTTTTTGTGTGTTAGTGATTTAGGCATATTAACTTGCACATATGTCAGGGCCCATTCTTTGAGGTAGGATCACATTGTTTTGTTTTTGTGATTTTTTCTTTTCTTAAATGTGTTCTTTGTATGTCAGTGTGCATGCGTGTCATCACACTGTTCAAACCCACCTGCAGTGTTGGGAAGTAACTGAATATGTATTGTGAGGAACTGTATTCTGGTAAAGTTACACAAGAAAGAACTTTTAATGTTGACCGTTTTTTCCTCCTAAAATAACAAAAGATTTAAACATTAAAAACCATTAAAAGTATTACATTTGACTTGCTACTGCTCGTATATATATGGAATCTTATTTATTTCGACAAATATCTCTTTAGACATCAGTGGGTGAATAAACGGCTGTAGTGAAGTTGTTCTGATCAGAAACATCACAATCAAAGTCTAAAACAGCAAAAGCTCATTCAGTTACTGACATTTAACAGCACATTCCTCCAGAGAATTAACAGTTGTTAAACTGTTTACATACTTTTAAACGTCTGTAATTATTTTACTTAACCAACACTACAAATTAAATACTATTGGACTATAAAGTCATATATTCTTATCTGCAACCTGTACCTAGATTAAATACAATATTCCAGACAAAATAATACACATAAGCAAAAATAAAAAGAATGATACCTTTAATTCCAATACCTTTTCAAGTTGTACAGAACCATTAACTTTTTTTTTGCTAATAGGCTGGACTTTTTCCCAAAATAAATAAATATTGAGTTAATATTATGAGTATATAATTATTAGAAAGCCTTAACTAAACATGTGCAATTTAAAATCATTGAGCAAATCTTGTGATGACCCGAGGCCTGTCTGAAGTGCCTCAGATGGAACCACCACGAGCCTGAGACACCAGTCCCAGAGCTGTAGAGCCTTTTACACCCAGAATGAGCTGCACAGAGACGACAAGACAACTCCTTCAGAGTGAGGTGGAGCATGTGGCTGGGCAGCTCCTCCTGTGCAGAAACTGATGGTTGTGGTCGGTCGTCCTGCAGAGACACAAAGGACATGCACATATCAGAAGAATTTAGTTAGTTTGCTTTATTGTCCCCGAGGGAAAATTTGTTTTCGAATATACTTAACTCTTTGGCATGAGCTTAAGGTGTAGATATTTTACAACAACTTACCTTGGATGTGTATGAAGGACCATCTCTGAACTATACCCCTGAGCAGGTCTGCCTTGTCGGGGCTCAGTCCTGTCTTAGGAAATGCTGTCATCCACCACAAACTTCTCTGTAAATAGAAAACAAATAAAAAAAAAAAAGGTAAATCATTTAAGTTACTTCAGTGGTGATGTTTATACCTTTCTTTTCAGATAACGTAGGTACAGTACCAATAAAACCTATATTGAAACAACAAAACATGATTTCTGCATCTGCCCTGGATCCAGTACAGATAAATGCTGTACTGGTACAGCATTTACTTCAAATTATACTAATGATAATGCAATATAGAACACTTTTGTAGTGCTCCTTTGTATTTCAGCCAAACAATTCTAGTGGTGAGGTTATACTATCAAATACAGTGAAGTAAAAAGTCGATTTTTATCATTTCTATTGCAATATGAAGACGGCCAGCACTTACGAAACTTCTCAGAAAGTGGCCGAGCGAGAGTACATTAGCGCGGCGACGTACGTTCGAAGGGCCGCTGTAAGTTACGGTTGTTGTAAAAGAGCGGGGCTATCTAGCTTATTAAGCCCTGCACTGACAAACTGACCCCACAGATCATCTTAACATAGTAACTTAATCGCCTCAAATGGCCTTAAAAATTCATTTTGTATTTAAAGTACGATTATATCAAGAGATTTAACTTACAGCGTAATGGCGCCCGCTCCGCTCTGAGGCTTCGTCGGCAGCTGTGCGCGCTCCCGCTGCTTTTACCCACTTGGGCCGTACGGAGCATAGATACAGGTGACGCGTCATACGGGTACTATGGGCCGTTATGGCGGACGAAACTGGTTTCATGCGCCACTGAGCACAACTATGTAAAGAGATAGGAGCTGGGACAGCATGCCTCTTCCATCTATATAATTCAATGGGTTAGGGGGAGAAGTCTGCCCTTCTCACCCTCCCTGCTGGTCGATCAACATGTGTCACTGGGCACAGCTGCATAACTCTGTCTTAGATTGTAAATTTAGGGAATAAAACAATGATTTTGATTTTAAGAGAACGAGCATCCGTATTCTTTTCATCCTTATTTTTGAACATTTTCTTTAATTGGTGACTCCTGATGTGAGATGTGACGGTTGGAAAAGAAACGAGATGGCTCCGAGTTTTTGTCGAACAAAGAAACATGTGGTCGCTTGCCAGAATCAGACGCACAAGGTAAGAAAATACCTTAATTTGTTTATATTGGCTATGATAAAAAAATAATAAGAAAAACGCTTGTGCGTCTGTTTTGTGGTGTTTGAGATTTGAGACCACGCTAAATTTAAAAATAAGAAATAAAATTAAAACGAAACTTAAGAAAATGCAACTTAACTTAGTGCCGTGTAAAGACCGCATGCTTTGCAAAAGCTTTGGCTATATCAGAAATTCCAGTATTTGTTTATTTCCTGTTCAAATGTTGTGCAGGCTTAGTCAGGCCTTGTGGTTAGCTGTTAGCCGCGTTAGCTTGGCGATCGCTAGCATCTCAAAGTTGATAAAAAGCATTTAAAAACCGGGTGTTAAGCACATGTGTTGGGCACAGCTTCGTGTGTGACCATGGTGATGGCTGCTTTGTGTAGTTAAAGGCTTTATTTGACGATTGTTTGAGCATGGTATTTATGGTGCCAATGCTGTGTTTTCTGCTGGGCTGCTAAGCTAGCTGAGAACAAAGGGCTAACATTAGCTTTAGCTTTAAGCTCTTAGGCGGTAACAGGTAGCAGAATATTAAAAGCTTTCCCAGCATTGTCTTGTCACCGCTTTTAATCCTGGGTGTTTGAATTAAGGAAATACTGTGTTTTTCTCATTTTGTTGCTTTGTTTAAAAAAAAAAACTACAATACTGGAGACCGCCATAATGGCCGCCATTGTTGTAGTAAAAACACATAGCCGCCATTGTTGTAGTAACTATATACGGCCGCTAAACCAAATCCGTTCCGTAAATCCATTTCGGGTTTTTCGAGTTACCACCATAGACCGTCTGTGTAATCCAGTCCGAGTCCGCGTTTTTTTACGGATCCAGTCCGCTTTTTGATTTTGGCTCCTTGTGTTTTGAGCATAACACAGATTCATAAACTGTGGAACTCGCTGTTAAATATTAAACATAAATATAAGGAAAATCCAAACACCCATGGAAAAATTAAATAATAGCCTAACATTGCAATAACATAATTTTTTTTATTCATGTATTTTCAGTCTATATCTGAGGCTTTTGGAGCATTTTTTGTCTGAACATGTATAATCTTCTTAAAGCAACTAAAATATAATTGTAAAGTCCTCTTGGTGGCCAGCGGGGAGGATCAGAGGGTGAGCATTGTCTTGTTTTTGTGTCTTGTTTTGTGTCTTGTTTTTGTGTCTTGTTTTTGTGTCTTGTTTTTGTCTTGTTTTTATCGTCTTGTGGTGTGTTTGTTGTAGGGATGAGCGATGTGACAAAATAGAATATCATTTTTGAATTATAAACTCCCAATTTCGATTTGATTATGAACTAAAATAATTTAAAAACTTTGCCATAATAAACAAAGCAAAAATAGACATAGGACTTAGTTTGAACTAGACTATACAAAATTTAAAAAAAATCTCACAATAAGAGTAATAAAGTGTTAACATACTGTGTCTTTTATTGTGTAAAAGGTTAAACGGAGCAGATGGCGCTGGAGATCGTACGACGGTCTGATGTCATATCGCTCAGCCCTAGATTGTTGGTGATATAAAAAGATTTTTAACAATAAAAAATATAACATTAGAAAATGATATATAAAAAGAAGGAAGACACGGCGCACAGAGTCGAGTTTCGGGAATCTTGTTAGCTAGTGGGGTTTCGGGAGTTGGGCCATGGCTCTTTCTAGTAGAGTTTCGGGAGTATGTTATGTCGCTGAGCATTGTGGGATTGGCAGCAATGTAAACTAGTAAATAAAACTAGTGAATCCTGTAGCCAGCGGTGACTCAGCGGCTGGCGGAGTTGTTCCATGGCTTTCTAGTGGAGTTTCGGTAGTTTTCCATGGCTTCTTAGCTAATGTTCCACGGATGGGTGGAATTTCCGAACTCTATGACTCTTAAGTGGACGGCGATTTCACTTTTTAGGTTTTGGGATTATAATTGGCTAATAATCACGTCCACCAATTGTTTTGGTGGACGTGTTTTGCCTTGGTTTGCGTCAGAGGACGAACCTAAAAGCCACCCCGTAGACTGGTAGGATTGAACAGACGTGTTCACCTGTTGTGACATTCTTGGTTACACGCTGAAGAGTTTGTGGCCTTCAGAAAACCAATGTATATAAAAGAAGAAAAGGGTAAAGAGAAAGAGTAAAGAAAAGAATTAAGTGATAAAGTACTGGCCAGGTTATGTTATTATGTTATGATATTTGTGAATATTCTACTGGCCAAATACAATGAGCTCTTGTATGGTCAGGTTAGATATTTGTACATGTGGTGATGGGATTATTGTGAAATTCTGGTGTCTTGTTGTCTTGTGTCGTTATGTGTTTATTGTGGAGTGACGAGTGTGTGACGAGTGTGGAGTTTGAACAAACGAGGTTGAATGAAATTTGTGTATAACTGAAAGCAGATTGTGAGTGATGTGAAGGACACATGTATGAATGATTGTGTGGATGGAGCAAAGAAAGAAAATTGAGAAATTATTAAACATGAGGTCTTGATACATTGAGGAAGTGGCCAATCCATCTGTATTCAGAGATCCAGGTAAAGGAGGTGTGGAGGAAATAGCTCCCTCCTGAAAAAGGGAAAACATCCTGAATGTATAATAACGAAGTTATTATTTTTTTAGACATTTCTGCTGAAGGCAGTGCTATGTCTCAATAGCATAAAATTGCTATTTTTGAAATATCCAAAATTAACTAATGTGTGATAAATGTTATTTTTATTTTTGTTTGTGTCTGTGGTGAATAGAACATTTTAGGCCCCCGAAAGAGATGTTTCTAAAAGATTAGAATCTCTCTCTCCACTGTGGTGACATGTGTGACCTATGATAAAGATCTCTGCGTTGTGTTGTGCTTATGGTGCTCTGAACCATGGAGAAGAGGCAAGGCTGCAATCGGGGAAGAGCAACGCTCAAACCCCATTTATTTGACCCTGGCAGAGGGAAATAAAAGTTTTGGCGTTAGCCTAATATCACGTGCCCAACGAGGCCTTTCTCTCATGAGTACAGGAACAGAGAGAAACATAAATGTACAACAACATACCTGGCAGAGGGAAATAAAGTTTTGGCGTTAGCCTAATATCACGTGCCCAACGAGGCCTTTCTCTCATGAGTACAGGAACAGAGAGAAACATAAATGTACAACAACATACCTGGCAGAGGGAAATAAAAGTTTTGGCGTTAGCCTAATATCACGTGCCCAACGAGGCCTAGAAACACGGAGGGACAACAACACGTAAGTATAAAATAATAACACATAAGTACAAAAATAATAACATGGATGATACGAAAACATTATAGTAACATAAAAGACAAACCAAAATTACACAGATGCTAATCTAATAACACGATGCTTCTAGATACAAACTCGCTAACCTTTCTCTCATGAGTACAGGAACAGAGAAAGAGCTAGAGGCGGAGTTAACCAGTTATATCGGCCAAACCGGAAGTGCCAACGTTGGGGACAGACTACCAAAACAAAAGACATACGTGGACTACACACACTGCCAGGTACATTAACATCACAATAAGACAACAAGTAGGGATAACATACACACAATCCCGACTGTTGCCACACTCTGCGTGCTATATCACGCAGCACCACGCAGTGGCGCTCTAATCCTATTACCAGAATTTAACGTAACCTTTACACTCTGTTACACACACCCCCCAAAATTCTGAGTAATAGGGGGTGTATACCCAAAATTACAGAAAGAGGAGAAAAAAAATACCAGAGTAACCCCCAAAACCGGAATAATCCATCCCAAAGGATCGCACAGAGTAGAGCCCTACTCCACGCGGGTATGAGGAGTGCCGTTTACACCCCTTGTACTGCAGTGATACTCATGAAAGGGAAAAAAAATTTTTCTTTACACCTCTTCCTCTCAATGGGAGTTCCAAAAACCTCCTTAACACAAAACCAATGGGAGCTGGTAAGCCTTCCCTTGCGTGAACATACTATTTACAAAAGAGAAAACGAATCTCACAGGCATTGAGGGTCCCCTTAACTCTACATTTTGTTCATTCATTTCACAAATTAACCGAGCGGGGGGGTTAACCAATCTGCCTGTCCTGGTACGCACAGGTAACAGATGCGCGTCAGCTACTGCGTCACACGTCACTACATCTGCGGAGGCAGGTTCTGATTGGTTCTCAGGTGAGTTGTGGTCGCTCACACTAATTGGCAATTGAGAAAGCGCGCCCTCAGATTCAACACGGACTGAAGCGCTGTCACACGGACTCAACGCCACAGAATCCACATCAGACTCAGCAAACGGATCAGACACGGTCTCTTCGTCGACTAGACTCGCTTCTACACTCTGGTAAGAACCATTTTCAGTGTTCAAAAGCCAATTAATCGTCCTAGTCTCACTATCCTGTGTCTCAACAGGAATTTCTGGTTCGTCGTTCGCTAATGAGGGGCAATTAGACGCACATGGGCTCTCTACATTCGACGAAAGGAAACTGACAGGGAGTAGAAGATTTCTATGTACCGTTTTGACTTTCTGAGTGTCAGGGTCTTTGATGGAGTAGACATTTACGCCCGGTCTCACGGAGATAACTTCAAACACCGTCGAAACCCATTTGTCCGCAACTTTCCGCTTCCCTCTCTCCCCTCTATTGGCGAGTAAAACTTGATCCCCCACGACGAGAGCCGCGCCCTTAGCCTTACGATTGTAGATTTCTGTCTGACGGGCTTGAGCTGTCCTACTGTTTTGGAGGGCAATACGCGATGCCTCAGCTAAATCCCGCCTCAAAGCTGCAATAAACTCATGGTGGTCAACGACAGGTGTACCCTCGAGCACATGTTGGAAAACGATGTCGACAGGCAACCGTGGGACTCTCCCAAACATGAGATAAAAAGGCGCAAATCCCGTGGTCTCATGTTCAGTGCAGTTGTAGCAAAAAGTCAGCATCTGCAACATCTGGGGCCATCTTGCTTTCGACTGCGGGGGCAAAGCACGGATCATGTTCCCCAGAGTCCTGTTGAACCGTTCTGTGATGCCATTCCCCATAGGATGGTATGGCGTCGTGTGCGATTTCTGGACCCCAGACAGCGTCAGAAGTTCTTTCATGAGACTGCTCTCGAAATTTGCACCTTGGTCTGAATGGATGCGCTTTGGGAAGCCATACACGCAGAAAAAGTCACTCCACAATCGGCGGGCGACTTGTTTAGCCGACTGATTCTTGCAGGGAAATGCGTGCGCCATTTTCGAAAAATGGTCAGTAACGACCAAGACATCGACACATTTTTTGTCCGTCTGTTCAGCAGTCCAGAAGTCGATGCAAACCAACTCCATTGGCTCTGAGGTTTGGATACTTTCCAAGGGAGCACGTCCGTGTGGTTCAGGCGTTTTACCCACGATGCATCTGAAGCACTTCTTGACGTGGTTGATGACATCCCTTTCCATCCCTATCCAGAAAAACCTTTGCCTGGCCAGAGATAGCGTCCGCGCTTGGCCCTGGTGGCCCGCTGAATCGTGGAGGCCAGTGAGGACTTGTTGTTTCAAAGCGCTTGGAACAACGAACTGATGGAGCGTCACGTTCATTTTATTGTCTCTTTTCGACCGGAACAACAACCCGTCCTTGATGGACAACTTTGCCCAATGTTTGAGGAGGTTCTTAACACCACCTGGTTCGCGTGCGCGCTCACGCTTGGTGAGTCTTTTACGCCTTTGCACGTAATAAAAGACTCGACTCAGGGTGCCGTCTTGTTCTTGCATGGACACAAGCTGGCTCAGCGGGAGCGAAGCACTGTCGGTGATACACGCCAATTGCGGGACATCAGCGCAAGTAACACGCAACGGACTGGTACCCCCTTCACTCTGTGCGCTTAACACCGCTTGGACTTCGTCGAGGGACAGAGATGGCTGTGGGAAAAGCGAATTGGCGGAATCCCCGGACTCGTCTACACGTTGGCAGTTATTTGTGCACCTAAACGCGTCTTGGACTCTCTGGTCCGCTAACTCACTAACTTGGGCGAGCATGTGAGAGTACGGTTCAGACACTAGACGGTGGGCTACGCAGGACTTAACAAATGGCTCCCTACTGAGCGCGTCAGCAACCACATTCTTAGGGCCCGGGACATAGTTAAGATCGAAGCTATACGCCGCTAACTTCGCCACCCACCTCTGTTCGCAAGCGTCAAGTTTGGGCTTAGTCAATATATACGTCAGTGGATTATTGTCAGTCCAAACAGAGAAGGTCCGTCCCTTTAACCAATGGCCAAATTTGTCGCATACAGCCCACTTAAGAGCTAAAAACTCCAGGCGGTGGGCTGGATAATTCAACTGGGCTTGAGACAAAGTTTTACTGGCAAAAGCCACAGGTCTGGCGATCTTACTGCCAGGTGGCAATTGCGAAAGAACAGCGCCTATCCCGTCGAAAGAAGCGTCTACAGCGAGGATAAAAGGGGCATCGAAATCTGGATGAGCCAACGTCACACTGTGTATCAAATCATGTTTGAGGGTCTCGAAAGCTACCCTACAGTCGTCAGTCCAGTCAGCGGGTTTCAGTCTCACTAAACCTTTCTTGAACTTAGGCTTGGGAGGTCTGCCCTTTTTCTTGGAAGTGGAGGGTTCTGACACGAGACTAAACAGGGGCCTAGCCTTGGCTGAACAGCCTTCAATAAAGTGGTGGTAATACAGGGCCATGCCTAAAAAGGACCTAATCTTTTTAGCGCAGGGGGTTTTACCGTCTGCCTCCATGAGGTCTGTTTCCTTAATGTCCCCGATGGCCTGGACTTTACTGGGGTCAGTTTTCATGCCTTCTTCGCAGACGATGTGGCCCAAAAACTTTACAGAACGCCGGAGGAAGTGACATTTCTTGGGGGAAAGCTTAAGGTTGTTTGCAGCTAACCGCGAGAATACCATCTCCAACCGCTCTAGCGCAATCTGTTCGGACGGCGCAAACACCATCAAATCGTCCAAGTAACACAACAGGCTGGTGAAGTTTTTATCACCGAAGACCGACATCATCATGCGCATGAACGTCGCGGGGCTGTTGGTCAGTCCTTGGGGCATCCTGTTATACTCGTGTAGCCCGAACGGGGAGGAGAACGCAGTGTACCGTTTGTCGTCCTCGTGTAGCGGAACGTTGTAAAACCCCGAGGTGAGATCCATGGTGGAAAAAATACATTGCCCCCAAGCGCCGCGAGCGCATCAGTCTGGTGGGGTAACGGGTGTGCATCTTTAATAGTCCTCGCATTCAGCCACCGAAAGTCATTACAGATGCGTAAATCACCATTGGGTTTCACGACGAGGACCAACGGAGACGCATACTCGCTCTGGGACTTCTTGATGATCCCGACCTCCTCCATCTCGTTCAAAGCTGTCCTCAATTTCTCGTAATGACACGGAGGGACACGCCGGTATGGTAGTCTGAACGGCTTGTCATCCATCAATCGTATCCTGTGTACGAAGTCTTTCGCCTCTCCACAGTCCATCTTATGCCTGGAGAACGTGGAGTCGTATCGCTCGATCAGGTTGAGTAGCTTGTTTTTCCACTCCAAGGACACCTCACACGACGTGATGTCAACTTCTGAGAGTCCCATGTCGATAAGAGCCTTTTTGATCTCGTCCTCAGTTCTCAATAACGGGGTCTCCGTCGCGCGCTGGATATTTGACTGAACTCGCTGTGGCTCCGGTAGATCTTGCACTGACAAGCTGGGCGAAACATCCACTAGCTTGGCATTTCTCTTTAGTGTGAGCGCTTTCTCCGTCGGGTTCACTATTTTGACGGGAACCCACCCGTCCCCGTACAGAGTGGTGACGACCCTCCCCACCAAGATCTGCGCTGGTCTCGTTTTAGACCGGGTGGGCTCTACGATGACGGAGCTCCCCACTGCCGAAGCATCCACGGATGGTAGTTTAGCCCACACCAAATGTTCAGTTAAAGGCTGCAGCGTAACACTCCTTTTTAATTTTGCAGTCCCAAAATCCAGCGATGACGTGTCCTTACGATGCACTGTATGGGACAACAGTGACAGCAGCTGGGGTAACTCATTGCCGGAAGCGCCCATCTTACTTGAGTCTATTTCTCCATCTTCGATCCGTCTCATGAGCCATTTCAAGACGTTACTCCCCAGGATCATGCTGTCAGACTGGCCGGGCACCACCAAGACCGGGACAACGACTCTGATACCGTACACCAAAACAGAGAGGTCGTACAAAGCAGTGGGCAATACCTGTTGACCTCCGCAGCCCACGATGACATACTCATCCGCACGCTTCCTGTCAATCTCCGGATAATCCCTCCTCATCATTGAATCAGTCTCTCCATTAATAGTGCACGCCATAGATCCACTGTCCACTAAGGCCTTGATGACATGGCCATTGTCCATGATAACGTCCGTGTGGAATAACGAGTCAGTCTCTGAAAGTCTCTGTAACACTTGTACAATCGGTGTCTTGCCCAGCGGCACTTTGTCGCTGCAAGTTGCCCGGCTGGAACCACGATGTACCACACTGTCCATTGTGGGAGGTGAAATATCCCCATCTACGCTGTCCTCCCTTACGCGCAGACTGATTAGTTTCCCTGCGGCCCGGAGGGAGAAGTGTCAACGCCCTGGGGACACGCATTGCTAATGTGGCCCTGTTCATGGCACCGAAAACACAGTTTATGCTTCCTACAATGTGTGTACGTGGTGTGGGACACATCTCTACAGATCGCACACGGCATGCTGTTTAACCCGCCTGCTCTGGGAAACCGCGTGTCTCGACGTGGCCTATGTGTAACCTGGGCGCCATCTTGGGACTGCGACAAAACCTTTTTCAACATGGCGGCCAGCTCCTCGAATGCAGAGTGGTCGGGCATGTTAGCAGTGGGGGCTACGACAGCGGGAATATCACCTTTATTCACAGAAACCATATTCATCACCCCTGTCTTTCTAGAGCTATTCTCTAAATGGTACTCGTCCAGCACCTCCTGTACCTCACGAGCCGTCCACTTATCAATGGTCTTAGACCGGAATGTGTAAGACAGCTCTTTGTTTGGGCAATGTCTTATGAACAACCGCGTGACATCCTCCCCTGGAACATCGGAGGATTTCCCCAACCCCGCCAGGCAGCTAATAGCAGTATCCGCAGCATTGTTTAACCGTAACCAAAAATCATACGGGTCCTCATTAGCTGTGGGCCGGATGGAATAAAAATCAGCCAGAGGGACCGAGGAGCACAAACCCACACCAAAATGTTTACGCAGGAGACCGAAAATGGCCTCGGGCCCTTGTGTGAAGTCCAGCCCGCCATTTTTTATACCCAGCTTAGCGACATTTCTGGCTTTGCCCCTCAAATGCACAAGTATTTCCTCCGTTCTGCATTCAACGGGGATATTGCCTTTCCTTAGATAAACCTTCATCAAATCCTCCCACTCGTCGATGGCTAGGACATCGGAGCCATCCCCCCTATACACCGGTGGCTCTTTGGCCCCTTTTTCGACAAAAGTGACATTTGACAGGTTTAAGCTGTGACTGTTCATGGAATCATTCGCCTGTGGAGGCGTAGCAGGAGCCCTGGGAGACTCGGCGGATGAGCTAGACGAGTTTAACCTAGACACAATATTATCCGCCAACATGTGACCCATCTGTTGCATCATGTCATTCATTTGGCTCATACCCCCCACAGTTTCATCACCAAACACATGTCCCGTGCTGCACTTAGGCAGATCAAAACTCACATTGTTCATAGCACGAGGCATAGCTCTGCCCCGAGCCACACTACCACCCACATCACTCAAGGGAAAAGGAAGAGGTGACACCAGGGCTCCGCGCCCTCTGCCGGCCATGGCGGGTGTGTGTAGCTCCTCCGGCTCCATCCCAGCGGTGAGCAGAAGACGTTGACGCGGACGAGGGAAGGCCCGCCCCGTTGGTTAGAGCGCCGACGGTCCGACGTACAGCGTTGGCAGCTCCCAGCGGTGAGGCGGCGAAGGCTCAGGAGAACCGTCCTGGAGCCCAATTACGAGAGAACCGTAGACCCAGCAACGTCGGGTCCGGTTCGACAGAGTCACGGCACCAGTGTGACCTATGATAAAGATCTCTGCGTTGTGTTGTGCTTATGGTGCTCTGAACCATGGAGAGGAGGCAAGGCTGCAATCGGGGAAGAGCAACGCTCAAACCCCATTTATTTGACCCTGGCAGAGGGAAATAAAAGTTTTGGCGTTAGCCTAATATCACGTGCCCAACGAGGCCTTTCTCTCATGAGTACAGGAACAGAGAGAAACATAAATGTACAACAACATACCTGGCAGAGGGAAATAAAAGTTTTGGCGTTAGCCTAATATCACGTGCCCAACGAGGCCTTTCTCTCATGAGTACAGGAACAGAGAGAAACATAAATGTACAACAACATACCTGGCAGAGGGAAATAAAAGTTTTGGCGTTAGCCTAATATCACGTGCCCAACGAGGCCTAGAAACACGGAGGGACAACAACACGTAAGTATAAAATAATAACACATAAGTACAAAAATAATAACATGGATGATACGAAAACATTATAGTAACATAAAAGACAAACCAAAATTACACAGATGCTAATCTAATAACACGATGCTTCTAGATACAAAACTCGCTAACCTTTCTCTCATGAGTACAGGAACAGAGAAAGAGCTAGAGGCGGAGTTAACCAGTTATATCGGCCAAACCGGAAGTGCCAACGTTGGGGACAGACTACCAAAACAAAAGACATACGTGGACTACACACACTGCCAGGTACATTAACATCACAATAAGACAACAAGTAGGGATAACATACACACAATCCCGACTGTTGCCACACTCTGCGTGCTATATCACGCAGCACCACGCAGTGGCGCTCTAATCCTATTACCAGAATTTAACGTAACCTTTACACTCTGTTACACATGGAATGAGAACAAAAGTGTTTATAGGTTATAACTTTGGATGCATTGATTTGGAGTACAGACCGTTATCCATTTAAAGTTTATGTTTGTTTATGCACCATCTTGGATGCATTACTAAAAGTTATGAAGAAGCAATATGCAAAATTTTGAATTATTTGTAGGAGACCAAATAAACAAATTTAATAAATTAATGAATACATTTATGGTACATAATATGGTGTACGCCATTGACGAGAAGTGAGAGCAAGCTGAACTAAAAATACAAAGAAAATGTAAGTGCAACTTTTAAAGATGCAGCTTAAAGAAGTAAGCAACAAAATTTAAAAAGTTTACCTAAATGTGGAGCGATTTATGGTTGTGGTGGTTTTGATGATAATTGTGGTTAAGGTGTTTTCAGACGAGATCCAGAACCAAAATTGGACCAGCAACGTTCGAGAACGAGGCGGTTGCAACAACGCTCCTGGCGGTGGGTGTACAGCCATGGTAGAACTCGTGTTACCAGTGAACAGACAGACTCTTGGCATGTTGGTGTAGACAGGTGAAACACATCTGAACTATAACATTGTTACCTGACACCACATTAGTGGGCTTCTCGGAAGAACCACAGGGTCTGTGAGCTGCCACCACCCCAGAGCCTATTGGTCTCGCAGGACAATGGTTGCTGACGCTTGAACTGGACCCTCCACAAATCATCTCTGATTACCGCCTAAACACGCATAAATTGCTACACAAGAAATTTTATTATGACAAATTAAGATTTGGTATATGGAGAAGCTTTTAAGGCTAACTTTAAGGGACATAAAGGTTCCCTTAAACCAACAAAATTGTAAAAGGTAAACACGGTGTGACTGCAAATTGTTTACACCTGTATTGGCACAATAATAGGAAATGTCTTGTTTTTGATTCTCATTTGCTCTCTCTCCTGGACAATAGGCTAAAATTAGGACCCATGATCAAAGCGCTGAGTGAAACAAAACAAACGTTTTGCAACATTTTTTGAATTTTTCAAATCTCCTGTACTCTTAATCTGTGTCTTCCTATTTTTTTCAACATAATGCTAGACTTGTATCAATTTTTTTCAATATTCCAATTCATTCCACGACACAATGGTGGAGAATCATTTTCAGTAGCTGTAAAATATCTTTAAAATGCACCAAATATACAGTGGTCCTTAAGACCTGATGATGTTGGCTTATTTACTAATAATTAATCAATTATCTTTAAAATTACAACTAAATTCAAAGATTAGAATACCTCAATACAAAATTTAAATGTGAAGCCTTAGAGGGCTGGAGTCATAGAACTCTATAATTATAAATTGCCTAAATGGTCTTAGACTGAAATGAATTGGGCTTTGGCCCTTCCTCTTGCTCTGCTCTCGGTGCTCAATCCGTGAGCAGACCAACAGGCTATTCTTTTACTGGCCGATTGATGCCTGGATCCGGCTCCTCTTTGCAGAGGACCCTGATCTTAAGATTGTATGTTATATTGGAACTATGTTTACTGATTTCGTTTTTTAAGTTTATTCACGCAGATCTGAAGTCTCTGTTCATTCCCGGGAGCTGCTGAGAATGCTCCTTGCCAACCTTGCCTGATTCTGGGCCGCAATTGGACTGAACAGAGTTGGTCTGATCGTTTTTGGAGTTATGGACTGACCTGATTTGCTGCTAAGGTCCGAGAGAAACCAGACGAGTGGGTTCACACCCATCACTCGCCCTGTTGAACCACATTGACTCAGTAAAACCAAATAGAATCTCCATGGACTTGCCCTGACATTTATTAGTTTTTGTTCATTTTTTCTTTGTGTTGATATATGTATTGTGTTGGTTTTTGCAGTTGCCGGAAGTATTAATCTCCAGTGAACTTTTGAGCTGGTTTGCTGTGTTTCCTGTTCAAGGATAGAGGTCTCATCTATGGAAGGTTGTTTTTACACGTTTACATGACTTTGTTGGACTGAGTTTTCCTCAGTCCAAAAAGGAGGTGTTAATTATGGGACGATTATAATTTGGCTTATTTTGGGCACGGGAAAGAACAAATGCAAATATATCTAAAATACAAACAAAAAGTGACAAATTGATACATTTTATGGCAAACTACGATATAAGACATACGTTTCAGATAGATAGATACATTTTTATAATGCTCTGTTTTCGGCATTTGTTGCAGTTCTGTGATGCGCACACAGAATTGTGCAAGTGTGGAGAACAAGAGGCTAAAAGGAGTTTATTCTCTACAAATTTAGGATTAATGAAACCTGTGTGCTTATATCCCTGAATTTTCCAGATACAATTGACAACAACATTCCAACAGATAAATCAAGTTAAATAGTTAAATTTGAGTACGGCCATATTTTACAAAATTAGCTGGCATGGTCGTCCTCCGGCTCACGGTGAGCGATCTGGATGAGAATTTTTTTGTAATTTTTTAATGTCTGTTCTTTGTGTTTCTGTTACAGAACTCTGTTTTGGTTCCTTGCCTCTGTGGGTGCACGTAAGTGGTTGTAATTATGAGAATAGTTGACCCAAATGATTAAATATGATTAAATGTGGAAAACAAAACAAACAAAACAAAACACACCAAAACAAAAAAACACCCCAGTGGTGAGTATATGATTCTATAGCACAGACGCCGAAGCTACACGGACAGAGGCAACAACAACCAACGACTAGCTCACGAACATTTCATCTGTAACTGTAATTTCATGATAAATATTCAGTCTGATTGCGATGTCTTAGGAGACATCGAAAGGAGGATTGTTGGCTATTTTTATATATGTTTTTGTTATAATAGGCTTTAATGATTATATGAAACTGTGTTGATTGTAATCTGTGCTGGTGGGGCGATTTGAATTGAATTGTTGTCCTTACTCTTGGAGTCCACTGGGGGGCAGTGTGTTAGAATGAGGAGTCAGATCGCGCTGAAGAAACATCCTAGAGTACTGATTGGTTCGACAAGGACACGCCTACTTCATCATGTACTTTTGTGTGGTTAGGGGGAGAAGTCTGCCCTTCTCACCCTCCCTGCTGGTCGATCAACATGTGTCACTGGGCACAGCTGCATAACTCTGTCTTAGATTGTAAATTTAGGGAATAAAACAATGATTTTGATTTTAAGAGAACGAGCATCCGTATTCTTTTTCATCCTTATTTTTGAACATTTTCTTTATTATTAACAGTGGAAGTAGGTAGTTTGTGCTGAGTGGCCATGAAGTTTTTAATCCGCTCCTCTGGGTCCTCTTGTGATTCTTCTGTGATGCATTCTGTGAAGACAAGGTTCTCTCTCATGCTGCGCGTCTGTAGGTCCAGTATCGTCATTGTTTTGTTTTCTATGGCAACTGTATCTAATTGCGAAGTAAGAATGTTGACGTCGTGTTTGAGGGTTTTGTTTTCGCTAGTCAATGTATCACTTCCACCTCGTCTTACTTAATAAAAGTAAATAAGAGTTCTTTATACTGATGGCTTGAGAACGTTTAATGCTGATCACAACTTGAGCTTGATCACAACATCACCGATGCCACCGACGCCACCGTCAAACTAAAAATATACAACATAAAAATACCGTAAGGTAGAAACAAGGTATAAAATAAAGACATACATTTTAAAACATATACAAACATACCTCGCTGGCTGACCCAAGGCAGAAATGAGGTTTTAGCACTTTTGTTGTCTTTAAACCGTGGCCTTGACACGCCATGCTGTGTTTTTTCTTGCTTGGGGTGTGCATCACACTAAAGCGCCCCAGCGGAACCAACATAACAAAAAACAGTTCCTACCTGGGAATATTCAAATAAATGTCCTAATGAAAATACATGTGGCAATACCAGTTTTTAGTAACTGTATTTTAAATAATCGTATTAAATATAAGCTTTTTAAATATTGAAACGGTCAGCAGATGGCGCCACCACTCAAAATAAGTATAAAAGCCCACCCTCGTTCACACGCACTTCCTCTGTCTCCCTCACTGGCGTCTTCCGGCCTGGTTGGGCTGCGCCCAGGGTTGTGTGTGCTGTTTCATGGGTCCAGCGTCACGGGTGGTTGAGAGCCTCAACGCGCACCACTCCATGGCGTCCATTGCTCGCTCTCGGTGCATGGTGGCTCGGGGTCTGCTGGGGCCCTCCTGTGACGGAACTCGGGGGCTATCGAAGCACCGAGCCGGCCGAGAAGGGCTAGATGTGGGCGTGCGACGGTGGACCGAACCACGCTGCTGTCTTGTTTCTCCTTGCTTTCCCCTTGTTTTGTTTCCTTTTTGTTGACCTGCTCTCGGGCATTTGGTGAGCCCAACTGAACGTAACGTAAAATGATGATCTGTGTAAAGAAAATATGAAATCCGAACAGAAAGATAAAACAAAAGTAAAACATTGAAATAAACCTAAAGTGAATGTACAAGGAACATGATGCCTCTGTCCTTATGGGTCGAACCTGTGTGCCTTCAAGCACATTTTTTCCAGTTTACACTGGATGGCGTTGTCAGGCTTTTCTTGATTTATTTTATATACCACTCGTCATGTCACATACATAAAACAAAAGTATGGCAGTAAAACTCCCACCAATCACAAACCTATTGTGATTTCACTTTAAAATACAACATTATACAAACATATTTACTCTGCTTCTAGCAATAAAACTGTTTTGTGTACTGGTCTATCAAGATACACTGGTTTGACAGTCCTTTTTCCGTCCTTATTCAAGGTTGAATCACTGAGCAACAGCTTTACTTTTCTGACTCTTCCATCCGCGCTTGGATATACTTCTGTTACTCTTGCCAATTTCCACTTGTTCCTTGGAGAATTGTCCTCTTGAAGAATAACAATGTCATTCACCTTTCTGTTCCTTTTATCCTTTTGCCAGATTTGCCTCTGTTGAAGATTAAGAAGATATTCTTTCTTCCACCTTGTCCAGAATTCATTGGCTAAAAACTGAACTTGGCGCCATCTAGTTTCTTAGGTACAGGTACACTCACAAACTCGCCAGGAGGGGGCAGAATGATACTCGATTTCATCATGAGAATATGATTTGGTGTAAGAGGTTCTACACTTGGATCCGATAGGTTTTCTACTGTTAATGGCCTGCTATTTACAATAGCCATAACTTCATAAAGGAATGTTCTGAGGGAGGCACTATCAAGTCTCTTAGAGGTCTGATCTAGAATAGCAGTTAAAACACTTCTAATAGTCCTTATTTGCCTCTCCCAAACACCTCCCATGTGGCTTGAAGAGGGGGTATTCAGAACAAACTCACATCCATATTGTTTCAACTGTTCCTTGTCACAATCTTTCAGTGCATTCAAAAACTCTCCCTTAGCACCTACAAAATTAGTGCCTTGGTCACACCTTATTTGTCTTACATGTCCACGAATAGAAATGAAACAATGTAACACATTAATAAAAGCATCACTAGTAAGATCATCTAGCATCTCAATATGTATTGCCCTAGAACACATACATACTGTATAAAGAGAAGACCATACATTTTAAGTTCTTTTCTACCCTCTTTTACATAAAAAGGCCCAAAACAGTCAATACCACAGTAGGAGAATGGGGGTGTCGTTTCCATTCGATCCTCTGGTAAGTCTGACATCCGTTGATCTTGAGTATTTCTTCTGTACTTTCTGCAAGATGTGCACTTGTAGATGTGTGAAGCAACTGCGCTGCTGCATCCTGTGATCCATAGTCCATTGGAGCGCAGCTCGTTGACAGTTATTCCTCTTCCTTGATGCCGCACTTTCTTGTGGAAGTGTTTAATGAGTAAAGACGACACATGACTTGATTTCGGAATAATGGCAGGATGTTTGACGTATGGGTGAAGACTAGATCTTGTTAAACGTCCTCCCACCCTAAGTACTCCCTGCTCATCAACAAATGGACTTAGGTTGTACAACTTGTGTGTCTTATCCTTGAGTTGAATGTCTTTTCCTTGTGTTAAGTCTCTGATTTCCTTGCTGAAGGTGTTTTCTTGTGCGAGTTTTATTATGAACAGTTCACTGTTAGATCGCAGATCACTGTTAGATCTACTTCGATCATTACGTGCCACGTACCCGGAAGTGTGGCTGTGAGCAGTGTGAGCAGCGTGTGAGCAGTGTGGCATTTTTGCGGAGTCCTGTTGAGAGGGAGCAAAATGCCTAAACCGACAAAAACAGAGGCGAAGCAACAGGCAGATTCGGCGGCGGAAGAGGACTATGTAAGCCTCAGTCGAGTCACGGAACTCATGGAGCAGCAGAGGGTCATGTTCAGGGAATTAATTCAACAACAACAGGAGAACTTCAAAGGATTCATTAAACTCATCATGGAATCAACAAACACCCGTATGGATTTACAGTTAAAGGACATTCAAGAGCTAAAAACAAGCCTGCAGTACACGCAAGGAGAGGTGGACACTCTAAAAGAAGAGAAAAGGAAACTCACTGAGCGCATGGACACAATACAAAACGATTTCTATAAAGTATGTGACAATCTGCACGTCATCACGGATAAACTGGAGTATCTGGAGGGACAGAGCCGCAGAAAAAACCTGGTCTTTGAGGGAGTGTTGGAGTCGCCAGGGGAGACCTGGGCTGACGCAGAAGCTGAGGGAGAAGCTACAACTACAACACCCAGTGGAGGTGGAGAGAGCTCACCGCGTAGGCAAACCCGACGGCGGGAGAGACTGGCCGAGACCCATCATCGCCAAACTACTACGCTGGAAGGATCGAGAAGCAATCCTGCAGCGCGCTAAACACCTCAAAGGAACGCAAATTTACATAAACGAGGACTACACGGAATCCATCAAAAGGAAACGAAAAGAGCTGATTCCGGAGCTGAGAGCTGCCAGGGAACGGGGGACATAGCCTTCTTGCGCTATGATAAACTCATTGTACGTCCGCGCTCCAGTACACCAAATCAAGTTTAAACACCGGGAAAAGCGTGTGGATTTTGGTATGTAAAAGCACATAATTTCACATGTCCTGTAATACATATACTCATACAATGACGTCCAATCATACTTCATATACTGCTGATGGCAGTGACCTAGGATTACAGCAAAGGATTTTGGACTGTGAGCTCTTGGAGCTGAAAGCTTCAGAGTACACCGAACATAATGCACTGGACTTGGAAGATCAGTTAGACCCAGATAACCTGTTCTTAACATCTAACGCAAGTAATTGCAAATACTACACTGAGAATGAATTTAACATCTCTGTTAAAACAGAAGGGAAATTCTCAATTATCCATTTCAATAGTAGAAGCATGTACGCGAATTTTGACGCAATCAAAGAATACTTACAACAGTTTGAGCAACCATTTAGTATCATTGCATTATCAGAAACATGGTTTAATGAGGATAAAGGCATTGTTTTTGAGTTAAACGATTATACGTTAAACTATGTAAACAGAACTAATAAAGGGGAGGAGGAGTTGCTATATACGTCCTCAAGAAATTTAAATTCAAAATATTAGAAAATATGACAGCATCAATTATTAATGAAAAGAAAAACATAATAGTTAGTTGTCTAACACTGCGCGGATCAGCTGGCTCCCGTCTTCACAGACATTTTCAACACCTCCCTGGAGTCATGCCACGTGCCGTCCTGCTTCAAATCATCCACCATCGTTCCTGTCCCCAAAAAACCACGGATCACAGGACTTAATGACTACAGGCCGGTGGCGCTGACGTCTGTGGTCATGAAGTCTTTTGAGCGCTTGGTCCTGCCCCACCTCAAGGACATCACCGCCCCCCTCCTGGACCCGCTGCAGTTTGCCTACAGAGCCAACAGGTCTGTGGACGACGCAGTCAATCTGGCTCTCCACTTCACCCTGAAGCATCTGGACTCACCAGGAACCTACGCCAGGATCCTGTTTGTGGACTTCAGCTCTGCCTTCAACACCATCCTCCCTGGACTGCTACGAGACAAGCTCTACCAGCTCAACGTGCCCGACTCCCTCTGCAGGTGGATCACTGACTTCCTGACGGACCGGAGTCAGCACGTGCGGCTGGGGAAGATCGTCTCGGACACTCGGACTACAAACACTGGAACTCCTCAGGGCTGTGTACTTTCCCCCTGGCTCTTCTCCCTGTACACAAACTGCTGCACCTCCAGTCACCAGTCCGTTAAACTGATCAAGTTTGCGGACGACACCACCCTCATCGGGCTCATCTCGGACGGTGATGAGTCCGCCTACAGGAGAGAGGTGGACTGGCTGGCGTCCTGGTGCAGCCACAACAACCTGGAGCTGAACGCCCAGAAGACAGTGGAGATGATCGTGGACTTCAGGAAAGACACAGCCCCACCGTCCCCCTCGCCCTGACAGACTCTCCCACCCCCATCTCCATCGTGGACTCCTTCCGTTTCCTGGGCACCACCATCACCCAGGACCTCAGATGGGAGCTGACCATCTGCTCCCTCATCAAGAAGGCCCAGCAGAGGATGTTCTTCCTGCGGCAGCTGAGGAAACTTAAGCTGCCAACCAAGATGCTGGTGCAGTTCTACACGGCTATCATCGAGTCCATCCTCACCTCCTCCATCACCGTGTGGTACCCCGGCGCTACAGAACGGGACAAGCATCGACTGCAGCGCATTGTGCGTGCTGCTGAGAAGGTGATTGGCTGTGCGCTCCCATCTCTCCAGGACCTGTTCAC
Organism: Neogobius melanostomus; assembly: GCA_007210695.1. Taxonomy (NCBI): domain Eukaryota; kingdom Metazoa; phylum Chordata; class Actinopteri; order Gobiiformes; family Gobiidae; genus Neogobius; species Neogobius melanostomus. Next base: position 343,391 of record VHKM01000162.1, read on the forward strand.
CTCCAGGACCCGGAGGTGTGTGGGTCGGATCACAGCTGACCCTTCTCACCCTGGACATGGACTATTCACCCCTCTCCCCTCGGGCAGGAGGCTACGGTCTATCCAGACCCATACCTCCCGCCACTTGAACAGTTTTTTCCCCTCCGCCATCAGACTCATGAACAATAACAAGACCCAATAACCCAGTTACAGACTCATGGATGTATCTGCACTTGCACTGTGTGGTGTGTCCACACTTGGACCCACTGCTATCACTTATCACTAAATCACTAAATCACTTTATCACTTCCATCCATCCATCCATCCATTTTCTTTCGCTTTATCCGGGGCCGGGTCGCGGAGGCAGCAGTCTCAGCAGAGATGCCCAGACTTCCCGATCCACGCACACCTCCTCCAGCTGTTCTGGGGGACCCCGAGGCGACACCAGGCCAGCTCGGAGACATAGTCCCACCAGCGTGTCCTGGGCCTTCCACGAGGCCTCCTCCCAATAGGACATGCCTGGAACACCTCCCGAGGGAGGCGACCAGGAGGCATCCGGAAAACAGATGCCCTAGCCACCTCAGCTGGCTCCTTTCGACGTGAAGGAGCAGTGACTCTACTCCGAGCTCCTCCCGGGTAACTGAGCTCCTCACCCGATCTCGGAGGGTGCGCCCAGCCACCCTGCGAAGGAAACTCATTTCGGCCGCTTGTATCCGCGATCTTGTCCTTTCGGTCATTACCCAGATCTCATGACCATAGGTGAGGGTGGGAACGTAGATCGATCGGTAAATCGAGAGCTTTGCTCAGCTCCCTCTTCACCACAACAGTCCGATACAGCGACCGCATCACTGCTGACGCCGCACCGATCCGTCTATCGATCTCACGCTCCATCCGTCCCTCACTCGTGAACACGACCCCGAGATACTTGAACTCCTCCACTTGAGGTAAGGACTCCCCACCGACCTGAAGCGGGGAAGCCACCTTTTTCCGGTGGAGAACCATGGCCTCAGATTTGGAGGTGCTGATCCTCAACCCGGCCGCTTCACACTCGGCTGCAAAGCGCCCCAGTGCGCGCTGAACGTCCTGATTTGATGAAGCCAACAGAACAACATCATCTGCAAACAGCAGAGATGAGATCCTGAGGTTCCCAAACCGGACACCCTCCGGCCCCTGGCTGCGCCTAGAAATTCTGTCCATAAAGGTAATGAACAGAGCACTTTATCACTTTATATGCCTACATCTGTTAATACAATCCCGCTGTTGTTCAATGTCAAATTGTTGTTGTCTATATGTCATATGTCACTTTATTTTATCTTATTTATTTAATATTTTCACGCATGCCCTTAATAGCCTTATAGTTTTAAAGTTTTTTAGCTTATTTTTATCTTAACTGTGTTATATGTTCTATGTCGCACGTTTGCACCGAGAAAAATTCCTAGTTTGTGAACCTGTTTGTGAACCTGTGAACCTCAAACCATGGCAATAAAACCCATTCTGATTCTGATTCTGATTCTATACAGGTCACCAGGCTCATGCGTGGAAATATTTACAAATTGGGCAGAAAAAACATTCTCAGAAATAAGTAACAAGGTATTATTTATCTGTGGGGATTATAACATTGATTTGATAAATCCTATTAAACATAAGACAACTGATGAGTATATTAATAGGATGTACAGTATGAGTTTATACCCGACTATCACAAGACCTAGCAGAATAACAACGTACAGTGCTACCCTCATTGACAACATCTTCACTAATAATATGCAGTTCACAAATGTCAGCGGTCTAATGGTTTGTGATATAACGGATCATCTGCCCGTATTCACGGTGTATGATGATAATGAGTTAGATCAAAAATCACCTCAAAGATATCTTTATAAAAGCGTAAGAGCTGAGGACTCAATTTATTCACTTTATAGTGACTTAACAAAACAAGATTGGAACGAGGTATATAACAAGAATGATGTAGATAGTGCTTATGATACTTTCATGGAAATTTTCATTGTAGTATACAATAAAAACTGTCCAATTCAGTAAATACACCAAAATGACAAAATGTCCGTGGTTAACCAAGGGTTTACAAAATGCTTGTAAGAAGAAAAACACTTTATATAAACAGTTCATTAGACTAAAAACAGTTGAATCTGAAAGTAGATATAAAACATATAAAAATAAACTGACCAATATATTAAGGAAGGCTAAGAAACTATATTATACCAATCTATTATATACAAACAAGAACAACATGAAAGGGGTATGGGGTATACTAAACACTATAATCAAGGGTAATGCAAAAAATAATTCATATCCAAACTATTTCACTGATGGGAACAATGACAATCATAATATGAATGATATTGTGGAAAGTTTTAATAGCTTTTTTGTAAATGTTGGACCGGATCTGGCAGCAGAGATTCCTGAGTGTAGTAACAATGAAATGGAGTCATTGATAGACATTAATTCAAAAACGATGTTTTTGTCTGGAGTAACTGAAACAGAAATAATAGATGTCGTTAACGGGTGTAAGAACAAATCGTCTACAGATTGTTTTGATATAGATATGACACTAGTTAAAGAAATTATATATAGTATCGTGAAACCATTAACCTACATATGCAACTTATCGTTTCAAACAGGAACATTTCCAAATAAAATGAAAATTGCAAAAGTTATACCTATACATAAAAATGGGAACAAACACATCTTCACTAACTACAGACCTGTCTCTCTGCTCCCCCAGTTCTCCAAAATCTTAGAGAAACTTTATAACAGTAGAATGGATAATTTCATAGATAAGCATAAACTAATTAATGAAGGTCAGTACGGGTTTCGAGCAGCAAGGTCAACTTCAATGGCCATCATCGATGCAATAGAAGAGATTACTAATAGCTTAGAGGGCAAGAAACATGCAGCTGGAATATTCATTGACTTGAAAAAAGCATTTGATACACTTAATCATTCTATATTATTAAAAAAATTAGACAGATATGGCATAAGGGGAGTGGCTTTGAGCTGGATTCAAAGCTATTTAACTGGGAGACAACAGTATGTGAAGATGGGGGAGTTTACATCAGGATATTTGGACATTGGTTGTGGGGTCCCACAGGGATCTGTCTTAGGCCCAAAGTTGTTCAATTTATATATTAATGACATTTTTAATGTGTCTAGATTATTAAAATTAGTGATTTTCGCAGATGACACAAACATTTTCTATTCTAATGACAATTATAGTACTTTAGTAACTAACATAAACTGTGAATTAAGGAAATTAAAAACATGGATGGACATTAACAAATTGTCCCTCAACTTAAATAAAACAAAAGTAATGTTTTTCGGTAATTATAATGGAAAACCAGACCCAGTAAATATAGACGGTGTAGTCTTAGAGACCGTATCAGAAATTAAATTCTTAGGAGTCACCATTGACAGTAAATTAAGCTGGAAACCACACATAAGACACATACAAGGTTGCCTGGCCTGCCAGACACTCCTCCTTTCTGTTCAAAAGAAGAACCGTCTGGGCAGCTGCTCGCAGCCAATCATTTCACGATTTGACCCACATCGGTCCAATCACGCACCAAGAGACGGAAGCCGTCACCTGTCACCACCACGCACTCTTCCAAAACATTAAAGATGGCGGCGGATACACTGTTTTCTTCGGCTCTTTCGTCTGTTTTAAATCATTTGGAAAATATGAAATCCCTAAAACCGGAGCAAGAAACAGCGTTCGAAGCGTTCCTCGTAAAAAAGTACGTTTTTGGAAAGGCTTTCTGCCGCTTGTTACTGCAACGTATCTAGCGTTGCTCTAATTGGTTGATGCCGTCTGTCAATCACGCCCACCGGGAAATTGTTGAGATCACGCTCGCTCCCAGACTATATGTCTTTGAAATATCTATGAAAAGGCATGTCGTTTGGCAGGCCAGGCAACATACAAGGTAAAGTCTCCAAAAGTATCTCAATCATTAATAAAGCAAAGTTTTTCTTAAATTACAATGCATTATTTTTATTATATAGTTCATTAGTTTTGCCATATCTAAATTATTGTGTAGAAGTTTGGGGCAATAACTATAAAAGCTCATTACACCCCCTTGTTATACTCCAAAAACGGCCGGTAAGAATTATACATAAAGTAGGATATTGTGATCACACTAATATATTATTTCTGCAGTCTAAACTGTTAAAAATGCATGATTTAGTTGATTTATCTACTGCCCAACTTCTGTTTAAAGCCAACAAAAATGCGCTACCTGCAAGGATACAAATGCTTTTTGCACGAACAGAAGGGGATATAACCTGAGGGGTGTGATAACTTTAAGGTTCAAGCAGTGTCTTCCACTAGGAAAAGCATGTGTGTGTCTGTATGTGGAGTTAAACTCTGTAACAAATTACAGAACTTAAACAATGTCCAAATATTCATCATTTCAAATCAAGATATAAAAAAATGGTATGGTCAAAGTACCAGAAGGAGGAAATGGGTAATTGAGTGTTAATGGGTGTTACAAAGTGCTGTGTACTTTAAAGGTCAGATCTAGCTAATGATGAAGTATATTGTTGTTATTACTATTATACTATTGCAGTTGTTGTTATTATTGATATTGGTATTATTATTATTATCATTATGGTTGTTATTATTGTAAGAGGATATAACATGTAATTCAGTAAACAAGAAATAACTAAGTGATTATATTGTATTAGTAATATCTTACATTAACTATATGCCTTGACTGTTTTGTTGTTTTATTTATTTATTTATTTTTCTTTTCTCTTGTTTTCTTTATTTTTATTAATGATAGCTATTAATAATGCATTATGTCATATTAGTATATGAATTGACTAGGTGGGGTAATTGTAATTGTTATTGCCATTGTTATTGCTATTGCTGTTGTGTTATTATCATCATTATTTTAACTTTAAACTTTAACTGTAACAGTCTAGGATTAATACCTAACAACCTATATATTATTCTTAGAATCAAACTTAAATAGATCAGACAGCGGTATTGCTATTGATGCTGATGGTAATATAAAGGAATTAAATTCTTAGAAGTAAAACATGCACATATCCATGTACTCCGCATTCAACATAACCCATAGTACAGGGCAGACATGTGGGGGCCGGCAGCTCGAGGAAAGCCTCTTCTGGCAGCAGACTCCTAAAACTTGTCTCTTTTAATGCATAGTATAGGACACTTAACAAATGATGGTCCGGTTGCTCGGGGGCTGCTCCCCTCTGGCAGCAGGTCCAGTCACAGAAAAGGAAAAAGAAAAGCCCCGAATCCTTTTTAACACACATCATTAAGACTAATCTTGTTATCATGAGCATCAATCAGTTTGCGATTACTGTACCTTTCATGAATAAATGTGGAGTATGTTATGTATCATTCAAACACTTTGATACAGAGTAATCTTATATGGGCTGTAATGGTGATGGTGAATAACAGCAATACCAACATGGTAATAAATTCGGTATAGGAAACAAAATTATACACTTGTTATAACGTGTAAGATACTGTGAATGTTGACCTAATATAATGCATTGTTGCATCTGTTAATATGTAACCAACTCAATTGTTAATCGTTTTGTAAGATAAGAACTAAACAGTGTTATTGTTATATATTGTTATTTAAGTTTATGAACAGGGGTGGGAGTCAATAAGCTTGTCTTCTTCCCACTCCTTTTCGAGCCAGAATGTTAATTATTTTTTCTTTTAATATATATATATATATATTTTTCTTTCTTTTTTGGCTTTTGTGCCTTGTGTGTAGCTCGAAATAAAAACTCAATCAATCAATCAATCAGTTCTGCTTCTTCTCTGTCTTTAGCGTTTGTGTTTTCACCTTTTGTTTGTGAGACTCCTTTAAATCTTTCACAGATTTCCTTAGACGAGCAATAGCTTTAACAGTTCTTCTCCAGTCTGAGAATTTGGTGAGACGGTCTAGTATTGTTCTCTTTTCTTGTACCTTGGTGTTGAGGACATGTACTGTTTTAAGCTCAGGGTCATTAGACATGACTTCAGTATCCTTGTCATTTTCAATGAGTAGCTCTCTTTGCCACAAAAACTCTGGACCTTTAAACCAGTTAGAGTTGAGTAGCTGTTGGACACTTAGCCCTCTTGATGCGTGGTCTGCAGGATTACTTTCAGATGGCACATAATGCCACTGTTGTGGGTCTGTGAGTGACTTTATTCTTTGAATCCTATTTGCCACAAACACGTGAAATCTCTTAGCATCATTATTCACGTATCCTAGCACAACTTTTGAATCTGTCCAAAAATGTTCTTGCAGATCACTTATTTCCAGTTCACTTCTTAGCATTACACTTGTCCTTGCTGAGACTACTGCAGCCGTTAACTCAAGTCTAGGGACTGTAGTGACTTTGGTTGGGGCTACGCGTGCCTTTCCCATTACAATAATAATAAAAATAATACATTTTATTTATATTGCACTTTACATTTCAAAGAAACCTCAAAGTGCTACAACAGGTAAATTAAAATCAGATAAAAACAAAATGAACATGACATACTGTAGTAAAACAAAGCAAGCACAAGAGCAAAAACAAACTAAAAGGCCTTTTTAAATAAATGTGTTTTCAGGCCTTTTTTAAAGGCCTCAACACTCTGGGGAGCCCTCAGGGACTCTGGCAGGGCCTTCCAGAGTCTAGGGGCAACTGCCTTAAAGGCCCTATCTCCCATTGTGGAGAGCTTGGTCACGGGCTGGTGAAGAGTATGGGTGGAAGTGGACCGTAAGCGCCTTGTGGTGGTGTGTGGGGTAACTAGCTCAGTGAGGTATGCCGGGGCTGTTCCATGGACACACTGGTATGTGAGGAGGCAGATTTTATAGTGGATTCTGTAATGGATGGGCAGCCAATGAAGGGACCGGAGGACGGGGGTGATGTGGTCATACTTGCGCCTCCTCGTCAGGATCCTGGCTGCACAGTTCTGGATGTGCTGGAGCTTCAGCAGGCTCTTACCAGGGATCCCGACGAGGAGGGCATTGCAGTAATCCAGCCTGGAGGAGACAAAGGCATGTACCAATTTCTCAGCATCTGTCTGTGAGAGGGAGGGGCGGAGTTTGGCAATATTTCGTAGATGATGGAAGGACACTTTGCAGAGGTGGCGGATATGATTCTCAAATGAAAGATGAGGATCAAATCTGACCCCTAGGTTTGTAACAGAGGAGGAAAGGGGAATGTTGTGGCCGGAGACATGAATATTGGATATGGTGGATGACTGGATTTGGTGCCGGGTGCCAATCAAGATGGCTTCAGTTTTGCTACTATTCAACTGGAGGAAGTTGCTTGTCATCCATGCCTTTATCTCCTCCAGGCAGGCGTGGAGTGTGGCCGGTGGGACTGAGGAGGATGTGGAGTCAATTTTCATGTACAGCTGCGTATCATCAGCGTAACAGTGAAAAGAGACTTGATGGTTTCTGATTACCTGGCCTAGGGGGAGCATGTAGATTGTAAAAAGGACCCCCACAGGTAACTGTGTGGGGCAACGATTTAGCCTCCCCCAGGGCGACATACTCCTTTCTTCCTGTGAGGTATGAGCGGAACCAATCAACGGTAGTATCGGTGAGGCCAACAACTGACTGGAGCCGATGGAGTAGGACATGATGGTCCACGGTGTCAAAAGCGGCTGACAGATCCAGGAGGACCAGGAGAGATGGTGAGCCCTGATCTGCAGCCTTCAGCAAGTCATTTGTGACTCTCACCAAGGCTGTCTCTGTGCTGTGTGCTGACCGGAAACCTGATTGGAATTTTTCGTACAGATTATGTGTTTGAAGATGATGATGAAGCTGGGCTGCAACAACCTTCTCCAGGACCTTGGATAAAAACGGTAGGTTGGATACTGGTCGTAGTTTGCCAGATTTTCAGGGTCTAATGAGGGTTTTTTCAGTTGGGGATGAATGACTGCAGTTTTGAGAGCGGACGGGACTTCACCAGATTGTAATGAATGATTTATTACCGCAGTAATTAATGGACTGATGGCGGGGATATTGGCTTTTATTAGTGGTGTTGGCAGTGGATCCAAAGAGCATGTAGAGGCCCTCATGTTCATCATGCTTCACTGCTGCTGTCTAGGACATTAAGGGCCTCTGCATTGCTACCATGCATAGCAAACTCAAAACCAACCAGAGGTCCATAGAGGGAGTGTGTTCTTCTGAAACAATTAGTACAGTCAAACAACATAGATTAGATAAGAGGGCAACAGTCAGACCGTCCAATCAAAGAACTCTAATCCATATCCCTTGCAAAAGATTCCATCCACTCAAACACAGATAAATCTCAAACATGCTGTACTCAATGCCAGATCGTTAAAAACAAGTCCTTTTTTATAAATAGTTTTAGATTTTATGTTTTTAACTGAAACATGGCTTGACAAAAACACTGGTAACGCAGTTTTGATTGAGTGTAGTCCATCAAATTTCAATTTTGTGTCTGAAACACGCCAAAACCAGAGGGGCGGGGGTGTCTGTGCAATATTCAGGGACAACATAGTCATCCACAAATTGTCATTTGGGGTTTTTGTATCATTTGAGTATGTGTCTTTCAAAATGGAGATAAAACAATCTTCCATTCTTTATATGACTATTTACAAACCACCACAGAATTGTTTTATCGAAGACTTCACTGAATTACTTTCATTTATATGCACTGATTTTGATTGTTTGGTCATTTCAGGTGATTTTAATGTGCATGTGGATGTGACCAATGACAGGCATGCAAAAGAACTTAATGCTGTTCTTGAAATGTTTGGTTTAACTCAGCACGTGAGTAAGGCAACCCACAACAAAGGTCACACTCTAGATCTAGTTATTACAAAAGGTGTTAATATATCAAATGTGAATGTTGTTGATGTTGCTTTATCTGATCATTTTTGTGTCTTTTTTGACTTGTCTGTTACACCCAAACCAGTGGTTGGGCCTGGAGTTATTCAAAGAAGACACATAAATGATACAACAGGGACACAGTTTATGGAAATGATCAGATTTGAAAATCCTCCATGTTCAAATGTTGATAATCTGTTGAACTCTTATACATCAAGCGTCTTAAATGTTTTGGATACTATTGCTCCTGTCAAGGTTAAAATGGTTAACAATAGACAAAAGGCACCTTGGAGAAGTGAAGATTCGGTCAGGGCACAGAAAAGGGAGTGCCGAAAAGCCGAAAGGAAATGGCGCAAGTCAAAGCTCCAGGTTCACTTTGAGATATACAAAGAAGTGCTTTGTGAGTTCAACCAGTTTTTGCGTGGAGAAAGGGAGAAGTACTTCTCTAAAATCATCGCAAACTGCAGAAACAATTCTCGTGTTCTGTTTTCCACAGTAAACAGATTAACTAACCCTCCAGTTTCACTGCCCTTAGAACTAATCTCTACATCTAAGTGCAATGAGTTTGCAATATTTTTTATGACAAAGTCCAAGGCATTAAAAATGCCATAATTTCCACAACACAAATAGCAACCCTGCCACCAGCTAGACACCTTGAGCTGACACATTTCACTCCTGTTACTGACAAAACAATCGAAGAGGTTATCTCCGGTCTGAGTTCATGTACATGCTGCCTTGATGAATTACCCACTAGATTTCTGAAGTCTGTGTTGACCAGCTTGTTACCACAACTTGTTCAGTTAGTTAACATCTCATTTGAGACTGGAGCATTTCCAAAGGCCTTGAAAACCGCGGTCATTAAGCCTCTTCTAAAGAAGAGCAGCCTTGATCCCAAGGTACTGAACAACTACCGGCCCATATCAAACCTACCGTTCTTAGGAAAAGTCCTAGAGAAAGTAATATATCAACAGCTCACTTACTTTCTCCTATCTAACAATGTGTTTGATACTTTCCAGTCAGGATTTAGGCCCCAGCACAGCACTGAGACAGCTCTGATCAAGGTGACAAATGATATCCGTATGAACACCAACGCAGGTAAGGTCTCAGTTTTAGTTCTGCTGGACCTGAGCGCTGCCTTTGACACAGTGGACCAAGGGATCTTACTTCACAGGTTAGAAAACTGGGTGGGAATCTCTGGTACTGCTCTAAACTGGTTCAAGTCCTATCTCGAGGATAGGACGTACTTTGTCGAAATTGGCAACTGTGTCTCAGACAAAATTTCCATGACCTGTGGAGTCCCCCAGGGGTCAATCTTGGGACCAGGATCAGGTTAGACTACTGTAACGGCCTGCTCACTGGCCTTTCTAAACCAGCTGTTAGAGCTGCAGTACATCCAGAACGCTGCTGCTCGAGTCCTGACAAGAACCAGGAAATACGACCACATTAATCCAGTGCTCCGGTCTCTGCACTGGCTTCCTGTCACTCAGAGAATAGAATTTAAAACAGCTCTGCTTGCACCAAAGTACATCTCTGACATGTTAGAGCCGTATGAACCATCTCGGGCCCTGAGAACTTCAGGGAGGGGTCTCCTGGTGGTTCCCAGAGTCAATAATAAACACGGTGAGGCTGCGTTTCAGTTTCATGCAGCTAAAATCTGGAACAGTCTTCATGAGGATGTGAGACAGGCCTCAACTCTGACAATGTTCAAATCCAGGCTGAAAACAGCTCTTTTTACCCATGCATATGAAAACTGAAAGTATTTTATCTGCACTCTTGCCTTTTACTGTCATTGATTAACTTTATGTTGATGTTTTATTGATTGATTTGATCTGTTTTCTTGTAATTTTTTCTGCAACTGTGAAGCACTTTGAATTGCCTTGTGTATGAATTGTGCTCTACACATAAACTTGCCTTGCCTTGCCTTGATGCCCTCTACCTCTGTCTGTGTAATACTGTGAAATTGAGAGAATGTGGACTGTGGCTCCAAAAGCATATTTCCTGGATGAAGGGGAGGCAGAGCAGGAAAGGTAGAGCGTATTTGATCAATCTTGTTGGTAAAAGAGTACATGAACCTATTACACTGATCCTCACTGGTATCACTGTTTGTGTGTATGCGAAGTTTGAGGAGCGAGCTAATGGTGGAAAATAGTTTTTTTGAATTTCCTGAATTACTGGTGATTTTGTGTGAATAGAATTGAGATCGGGCTGTAGTTAGAGCTTTAGAATAGTCTTTTTGATGGTTTCGGTAGGCTTCTTTATGTACTACCAGCCTGCTAGCCAGGTACTGCCGCTCCAGAGCTCGATCAGTCGTTTTCATTTTCCTCAGCTCATCTGTGAACCATGGGGATGATCTGGGAAAAGAAACTGTTCTTGTTTTTAACGGTGCATGTGTAGCAGAGTGGGGGTGATACTAAATAGTTGGCTTTAAAATAAATAAGGTTGCCACAACGCCACCCAGTATAACTGGGAAAACAACCTAAGCAAGGTTCTAACTTAAGGCACACAGGTTCATTAAAAGGACCGGGCAGAGGCACATGATTTACAAGAATATGATTTTGCTTGTAAGTTAAGTTTGGTTTCTTCAAAAGTTAATTTCATGTTTCACTTGAGTCCTTCATTTAAAAGTCGAGTCCAGCGCCTATTTACAGGTAGAGAAGCGCATGTAGCGCGACAGCTTACAAACAGACAGGGAAAACACAGATAACAACAGGGGAGGCATGATGGTGCTGCCAGGACCCTGTGAATACATTGTAAACATGAGTACAATGGAAATACATTTAACAGACAAACAAAACAAAGATCCTACCAGTTGGTGAAAGAAAGCACGACACCCTACGAGCCCGCAGACCCTGGACCGCGTCCAGCTATACGGCACCACTCGGACCGGCATCAGCGCTGTCTGAACAGTAGGAGCTTAACGAAATGTACCGACATTGATACCACAAAAACTGTAGGACGACGTGCTTACCATCAAGGCATGGAAGTTGCATTTAAAGTTGCTGGCCTTAAGCCTCACGTCGCCGGCCTGACGCTCCCGACACAACGAACAACTAGACAACCCCGGACTAGCCGCTAGCCACACTGTGTCCTGCAGCAGGTGTGACATCAGAGAGGTGAGAGGGCAGGTGATACGGAAAAGGCCCTTTTTATAGCGCGCCCCCTACATTTAATTGTCTAAATGCAGGGACACCTACCCCACCTCACTACACATGGATGTCGAGAATGTTATGAAGGCCTGAGTTGTAATGTTGAACAGATTCACTAACTGATGTAAAGCTAGTGAAGGAGGAGAGTTTTTGAATGTCCTGGTTCATGGAGGCAGAATCTATCTTTTTCAGGTTTCTAAACTGCATTTGGCGCTTTGGTCTGGAGCATGAGCATTCTAGGGACAGCTCCATTGAAATGGCCTTATGGTCAGACACACCTAAGTCATAGACTTGAAGGTTGGATATAGGGGCAGTGTCGGTTATGACTAGATCGAGGGTATGCCCCTTCGTGTGTGTGGGCCCTTCTACATGCTGCTTGAGATGGAGACAGTCCAAGAGTTCGAGAAACTCACAAGCAAATTGGTTTGTGGGGGAGTCAACATGCAAGTTAAAATCCCCAAGTATGACTGTATTGGAGGATGTTGCACAGAGTGATATTAGCAGGTCCTGTAGTTCAGTGATGAAACCTGAATGCATTTTAGGTGGACGGTAAATAAGGACTATTGTTGTTGTTATTTTTGATATACATTTGAATAAAAGGCATTCAAATGTGGACAACGCCGGCACAGGGAGGGATAGTAGATGGAGGTCTTTGTGGTGTATCACTGCCAAGCCTCCTCCACGTCCAGTGGTCCTAGCCTTCTCCAGGTAAGTGTATCCAGGGGGACAGGCCTCATTCAGGGCGAGATATGACTCTGGTTTATGCCACGTTTCAGTTAGGCACATAATGTCAATATTTTTATCAAGAATATGTTAATGACTGGGTTTATTTGTCAGAGACTGGGCATTAAAAAGTTCGATTTTAATACTGGGGATGGTCTTAAGCCTTGGAAGAGAGCGGAGTAGGCGAAAATCCACTCCACGTCTTCCATGTATCCCATTTTGTAGTCTATTTTTGTACATTGTGGAGAGCGCATTCTGATGACGTGTAGGAGGTGTGCCGCTGTGAGATTCCAGCCAGGAAGGGAAGGGAAGGGAATCTTATTTGTATAGCGCTTTATATATGACACAAGTCACACCCAAAGCGCTTCACACATGAAAGGGAGGGGGGTTCATTCACTCCATGCTGATGGTGGTAAGCTACATTTGTAGCCACAGTTTCCCCTGGGGCAGACTGACAGAAGCGAGGCTGCACACATCTGCGCCAACGGTCCCTCCGACCACCACCAACCACTCACACATAGGCATTGGGTGAAGTGTCTTGCCCAAGGACACAACGACAGTCTGCATCTGCAGGAGCCGGGATTCGAACCCCTGACCTTCCGATCATGAGACGACCCGCTCTACCATCTGCGCCATCGTCGCCCCAGATGCATGGGAAGATGTCACGGATTTGCTCCCATCTTTATGTGGATTATTTGATGAGTGCGATGATTCTTGAGTAGCCACTGGTCCACGGGTACAGTCGAGGCCGAAGGGGACCCCATCCAATGGCATCACCGGCGCGGGAGGATTCTCTGGCGGCGGCGAGGGCACACACCGTGCGCCGCAGGGAGACACGCCGCTCTCGGTCCCCGATGGATCCATCCAGCCGACCGCCACGCCCGCGTTGATCACCGGTAGCCCCATGGCGGAGGTAGAAAGAGCATTCAGGTGAGATATATGCTCCAACGTGTAGTTTGTAATACTGTAAGTGTGCATACCTGAAAGTTTTCAGTGGTGCTCCTACTGGGAGTTGATGTGATGATGCGGGGTCATCATCACATCAGAATCAGAATCAGAATCAGAATAGGTTTTATTGCCATTGTCATGAACAGATCCACAACTAGGAATTTTACTCGGTGCGCTTGCGCACATATGCTAAACGCACCAGGGCAGCCATTAAAAGGCGCCCCTTTTAGTTGCTGAAAGTAGAAATCACAATAAAGCAAGCACATACATAGACAATTATACACAAGATTATGATAATACACATTACGGGCGGACAACCCGCTGGAAATTTTTCATTGGTACAAAAGGGAGGGGAGGTGGGTAGAGATACAGTGAGTGAGTGAGGCGAACAGAGGGAGGGGTAGGTTAAGGCAGGTCATGTATTGTGTTATGTCGGAGGCTTCTGGCCTTGGAGTGTTGTGTATGTCTAATCGCCGTAGCGTGTCCTTGTGGGGGAAGTTTACATTGCACAGGAGAGATAACTGCACAGCTGCGCTCTGGAGTCCTTGGAGATTACATTCTTTAACTTGATTAATTTTTGTCCGCTTTAATTTAAAATTTAAAAAATCAACTTTGCTTTTCGCTGGTCCTCAACATTATTCAGACATTCGCAGCAGGCAGCAGCCATTAACATTAACATTTCTGCACAGCCCGGAGATCTGACCCGCGACCTCACGAATCATTTCTCCAGACCGAGCCAAGGTGTAATCCATCTTTCTTATACCATCCTCGTACCGAGCAGAAAGGACTTTAAAGAGTTCCTCACTTTTCGCTACATTCCGTTGTAATTCCATCAAGTGCTCGCTGACTTTTCCAAAATGTTCTTTGATTTCCACGGACAGCAGCGGGGTCTCCTTTTTTGCTGCCAGTTTTCCAACTTTGCGATAGACCAGGGCAACTCCTACAGATGTAAGAAGATACCCTGCTATCATAAGACCAAAAAGATACACATCTTCGATGTCTTCCACAGATAGCACTGCTAAGCATACCACTTTCCACTTGTTCCAAGAGTCAAGGGAGTAGCCCGCAGGGAATGTTCCATTGCTGATCTCCAACAGCACCAACATCAACATCTACAAGGGCACATCAACATCTACAAGGGCACAATGAACATCCCCTTTGGAAGTGACTGTTCTTAAATAACTACATTGTCCATAGCCTGTTACACTAGCGTCCGAAAAGTGGTGTAACTCACACTGTGCAATGTCTGTGTTTGCAGGTAGAATGCATCTTTGAATTCTCACCTTTGACAAGTTTTGAAGATCGAGGAGCCAGGCTTCCCATTGTGTGCGGAGTTGATCCGAGAGTGGCTCATCCCATCCTACTTTCTCTTGACATAACTGTTGCAGGATTTGTTTACCTCTTAAGATGAACGGTGCCACAAATCCTAGTGGGTCATAGACTAATGCTACTGTGCACAGGATTCCTCTTCTTGTGATTGGGTGCTCTCTCACAGTTATTCTGAACTGAAACTCATCAGAAGAAACGCACCACTGTACACCGAGTGCTCTTTCTATCAGAGACTCTCCAAGTGCCAGATCTAATTCCTTGACACTTTCGGCACACTCCTCTTTTGGCAGTGACTTTATCACAGTTTCACTGTTTGAAGTAAGTTCTCAGTTGTACAGGAGTTGTCCATCTTCAATGAAGGTACTTGAGTCATCTTCTGTACTCGGTATGCTGTATATCCTGCTTCCAGAGCCTTCTGCTTCAGGCAGCTGGGGATCAATCTGTTCTGCCTACATCTAATGTTGAACCTGAGGTGGTTCCTCTCGTCCGCTAACTTTCTGGTGGTCACATGAAACTGGTGAAACATACATTCCACGTCGCACAGCTACTGAGCCCTTCCTGAACCTCCAGAGCACTCCCACCAAGGTGTTTGTAAGCCATCAAAGACTACACATATCTTGCCGGGCTTTTGGGGGTGGTATACCCCATGGTGGGGAATATGGTGGGGCGACAGTGGCGCAGATGGTAGAGCGGGTCGTCTCATGATCGGAAGGTCGGGGGTTCGAATCCCGCATCCTGAAGGTGCACGCTGTCGTTGTGTCCTTGGGCAAGACACTTCACCCACCTTGCTTCCAGTGTCTGCGTACATTGGTGTATGAATGAGAGTGTGAATGGGTGAGTGGATCCTTGCTGTAAAGCGCTTTGAGTGCCTAACATAGGTGGAAAAGCGCTATATAAGTTGAGACCATTTTACCAATATACCAGGCAGGGGTATTACAGAGTTCTTTATCTGGTACTTTCTCTGCGTCACCACGTGCAATTATTTCCTTCATGAAATTTACATAGTCCGTGTAGTACTTTTGGTCCTTTTTGAATCTGCGTTCGAGACTGCTTAAACGTTGCATTGCACTTGACTTGTTATTGGGAAGATTTGGTCTGTCGCTTTTGAAAGGCAGTGCCATTTCATAATGTCCATCCTGCTTTTGTTAGGAAGCGGAGATCTTCTTGTGAAATGCTTGTCTCTTCCACTGCTCTCTCTGAAAAGTCTTATTCGAGTGCTTTGATTATATCTGGAAATGTTACTTCTTTTACTTGTGTCTTGCAGATATAATGAACTTCATTCTTTAGCTTTGTATTTGACTCAGTCTCTAGTATTACTTGTCTTACAATGATGCGGTGACTTACTCCAATCACATCACTGACTGCTTCACATGAATTACAGTAACTGCACCAGCCTAAATCTGTTTTCTGGGCGTATGGCTGGTTTTCTTCTCCACATACAACTTCTCTGGGCATTAAAGCTTGTGGGCAGTTGTACCCTAACAGAAGCCCTATTTCACAGTCCAGTGGTGGAGCAATATATTCAATGAGATGCTCCAAATGTGGCCAAGCCCTTGCAGTGTCTGGAGTAGGAATGTGACTACGATTAGCAGGTATTAACGTCACGTGTGTAAGCAACGGGCACAGTAAGTTTCTTCTTGGAAAACAGTCCTCCTATTTGCAGAGCTTCAAGTTTTGTGCATGGGACAGTTGTTTTCTTAGATGACATTGTAGATAGTTTGAGCTTAACTTGTCTCTTCTGAATGGGTGTAAATTGAGGTTTTGGCTTGGGTTTGTCAGAATCACTTAGTCTTATGGCTTGGTATGATGTAATGGGATTGCATGCAATACTTGCCTCCATTGACAGGAACATTACAAAGTAACTGAAGAGTGGGAACTGTGCGCTCCAGCTGGTACTCTGTGGCTTTTCGATTCCATCTGTTACTTAACCAGTCTGGCAGTTTAGCAGCAAGTCTTTGGTTCTCAATACCATCATTGAGGACATTCAGATTCTCATTATTGGTCATTGCAGATTGGCAGCTTTGTAAAAAGTCCACACATTTTCTTAACTCTGCACTATCTTTTCCAGTGATCTTTGGCCAGGAGTGTAACTTGTCCGTAAAGGCCTTAGCAATGACAAAAGGCTCACCGTAACGTTCATTGAGCATATTCCATGCTGCTTCATATGAATCTTCAGAGCCAATCAGGAAGTAGCCATCTATTTAACAGTGCCACCTACATACTTCTGTAGGAAGAATATCTTTTCTGCAGTGGGAATGTTCTTTCTCTCTATTAGAGTTTGAAAAGACGCCTTCCAATGCTTAAACTTAAGTGGATCCCCACCAAATACTGAGGGTTCTGGAATAGGTAGTCTATTGGCTGACATAGCTTCTGCCAAAACCTTTACATGCTCACCTGTACTCTCATGAGTGATGCTTGACTCTCTTGGTGGTTGTAAGGGCAGATAAGCAGTCAACATAACAAAAAACAATTCCTACCTGGGAATATTCAAATAAATGTCCTAATGAAAATACATAAAACAAAAGTATGGCAGTAAAAAATGTGTTGATCTGCTCTTGGCTAAACTCGAGGCTTTGGCGAAGTTCCGAATATTGTTTATGAAGCAGTTCAATGAGAGCGATTCTACTGTCCATGTTAGATAGCTTGAGGTTTATGGAGGCGAGTAACGTCGTGATTTCTGCACAGCATGGGTGATCTGATGAGGGTGGTGTGTCAGTACCTGTATCTGTGCTTGGAGAGGAAGCTTCCCTGAATAGATTTTGTTTTTGTTTTTTTCCGACGGAGTTGAGTTGTTGACCGCCGCGGTAGTGCCGGTTGTGCAGAGCTGGGAGAAACACTCGTCGATATAATCCTCTAATGCGTCCAGGACGTTGATCGTTGGTATGAAGTGGGGAGAACACGGCAAAGGGTTGTAATGGTGCTAATAATGTGGGCAAAAAGCCGGCGAAGAAGGAGTTTGCTTTAGGATTACTATTTGTTTAGATCCAGTGTCTAGCAGCAGGGTGCCGCCATGTTGAGTCTAGCAGGATTTTGTCACAGCGTCTCAGCCATTCCCCTTACACCCATATTTTGAGTTTACAATCAAGACACAGGTTAATCAGCTCCAACCTAACTCTTGAACATGAAATACAATTTTAAATGGAAGATTAATCCACAATTACATCAACTGAAAAGTTATAAAAGCCTTTTGCTATTTTCAAGTAGCCTGTTTAGTGTTTTCTTTCTTGTAAAATTTTCACGCAATGGTCGGTAGTTAGCGCAAAGCTTATTAGCCAGCGTTGTGCGTATAAACTTGTGATATTTAATTTTTTAGAATCGGTCAAAAAAATGTGATGTCGCATTCGGCCCACAGGAGCCATTGTGGAGGTGGAGTGATTATTTACGTTCGCTACCGCTACACAGAAGAGTTTGCAGTAAGTAACAGTTGTTACGTGATAATTTGCTGTAGCAATTCTGACCAAAAAACACACCAAAACCTACGTTTCCATAGGTTTCCTAGGTGGAAAATATGCCATGGAGGGCAGGTTGAGCAATTAGCATAGGGCGCCAGTCAGCCGAGGGGCTCAATAATTTCCTTCTCTCCCTGCTGCCAACCAATCAACAGAACGATTGACATATGAGTTATATGACACGCAGCCGAAATGGCGACCTCCAGTGGACTCGTTGGTCACGTGTCTTCATTTGACGATAGTCAAAGGATAAAATTATTATTATTTTTGTTAACTTCTGATAACCACGAAAGGACAGGAAGTGGGCAGGAAAATTAAGAAGTTACGTGATTGCATTTGTCAAATTAAATTAATTTAAAATGTAATAAATATTAAATGGCTTCTTAACTATTTGCTTTATATTTTTATTTCATGTATGTTTTATTTTTCTGAACCCTTCACTGCAGAATGTCCTTTGCACATTCTTTTGTTTACTCGATCCCCATTGGCCTGCATTACCTTCTGATCCCGCCTCTGTCCCTGGTTACTCTTCTCTGATTGGCTGATTCCGCTGTCAGTAGGAGCTGTCAGACGGAGGCAGTGGGCCGTTTCTCCTCCACCGAACTGTAAGTAGACGCTCTAAAATAGTCTGCAACATCTGTGCGCCGGTTTGAAATGTACTGACATGGCCCTGTTCGTTCTCCCCGGTGTGTGCTGCATCCACCTGCCGCCTCACAGGCCTCTGAAACGGTGTATATATAACGAGAGTTCGATGTTAGCTCTGTTAGCTCTGTGCTAACATTAGCCCTGGGTGAGAGCTAGCAGCGGCTTAAATCTCTATTTACCGTCACGACTCAGAACTAACATCGCCCATTATCGCCTCGTATCATCGCGTATGTGCTTCAGCTCGGGACCTGATTAGGAATAGTATCAGTAAATCATTTAGTTTTTGTGCTTTTTGTTCAACATGATTATTCTGAGGTCAATCTGTGCAGACTCTGACGTCATAACCGTCACTCTGAGAATCACACTTTTTCTACCCTGTTAACTTGGTTGTCTTAAGGTCTGCAGATGTCTCAGAACCCTCTTCAGGTTATGCTTGATATAAATAAATACTTGTCTTGAAGGCTTAAAGCCCCTATAACTGACTTTAAAAAAATATGTTTTACAATGAATGAGGAAGCCACTAAATTCAAATGTTAGTTGTGTCCAAACATATTTGTAATTTCCTGATTCTTCCCAGGGACGAGTTTTATATAGGCACGATTCACAACTTGCAGGGTCACTTTTCAGGGTCACTGTCACAGAAGAGAAGAGGAGTTTAGGAAATCGATACAAATGCTTTGCAATTAGATGAACTGTGTTTTTCCCAAAAATGTCTGAGTTTATAATATAGGACAAAACCAAATTAGTTCCACTACAAACAAAACACAAACAAAAAACAATTGCTGGTTGCAGGTTCTAGAATGTGATGATGTCACTGGACCCAGCGGGGGGCAGGAGCCAGTTTTTCCTATTAACAGCATTACACTTCGTAGCTCAAAAGAAAATGTATGAATTACAAAAATTATCATTAATAACAGTCACTGGGTCCATGATCTCTCTGTACAAGACCAAACATTTCCTCAAAATAATTTTTCCTCTATATAATAGTATTGGCCTTTAGAATGCTGTGATGTCACCTGAAACCCAGCAATACAGTATAGTGCTTTTAAATAACATCCACAACTAAAAGCCATTAGAAACTATGAGTGCAGTTTTTTTGGAATGTATGATGTACAAGAGCTCATGTTTATTGCATTGAATTTGATTATCCCTATGTATGCCATCCTCTTTTACAGTGTTTATGTATGTATTCTGTCACTGCCACTTATCATGATAAGAGCTGGGAACCGGTACCCGATACATGGCTCGCGATAAAAAAAAAAAGTGGTAAAAGTGGGTATTTCTTTAACCATGTTTTGTGCTGAAACGGCTTTAATTCAAGTAAATCCAGTTGGTTCAATTGCTTGGATAATTCTATCCAAATGTCTGGGATATTTTAGCTCTCCATTGTTTTGTTTGTGTTATTTTCGAGTCCTCGCACAGTCCGACTGGTAACAAGCAGTCGTGACCTTTTGCAGTTGGAGTCACACCAGTGTTAATAATAATCCAAGTCTTCTTAGAAACAGAATTGGCTGCTGTTTAACGACGCATCGATGGCAGCGGCACCAACCTCTGGACTAAGATTCCGCCTTGCTTTCTGAACTTTTGCATCAAACAGAGCTGAATAGTGGATTACAGGTTGTTTATATAGCGTAAAATGTAGATCATGTCAGAAGTGTTGACTGTAGTTAAAGTGTAACTCTGGACAAATGGGGCAACACGTTTCACAATGACCCTCAAGTCAACATTCTTCTTCCGCAGCTGCTCCTCTGTGTTGGAACAACATCTAATAACCATTTCTCCAGTTCTACTTTACCCAAATCTAAAAGGTTACAGCCTGAGTCTATAGGCCAGTCCAGTGTAACTCCTCATTTGAAAGTTAAGACCTACAAAACTCATATAAATCGATCCTTTTCATTGCTTTTTGTCACTTTGTTGCCACTTCTCTGTTGCTCTTTTGTGGCGTTTTTGTTGCATTTTTGTCACATTTTTGTTGCTCTTTTGTCATGTTTTTGTCACTTTTTCATCGTGTTTTTGTCACTATTATGTTGCTAGTTTTTTCACAAAGCTTTCAAATTTGGGTAAAGCCAAACTGGGGAAAATGTGCTCGGTTCAGGCAGGGATTAAGAGGTTAAGGGTATGTTTGCAAATCTTAAAGGGATACTTCGGGATTTTTGACATAGGGCCTCATTTCCTAGTTATCCAGAGTGTTGTTGATGTATGGAGATATTTTTTTCTTAAATTCATGCAGTTCTTATATTTGAAGAGTCTAGTTGCGCTAGCCTAGAGCAAGGCTAAAGCATTTCTATGGTAAAGTCTAGCCTGCATTAACCCTTATGTTATCCTATGTACATTTTTGTACATTTTGCAAGATTTTTTTTTTTTTTCATTTCCTGACCATTTTGTCTGTGTTGCAGCTTGAGACGTGGGTTTCGGCAGAAAATGTTCTTTCGAGACAAATTTTCAGAATCCAGTGTTTGTTTTTCTCTCATGTCTTTTATATTGGAGATCTGCATTTTCTATACGTTTGTTACCCTAGTGTACAAAAATCTACATGCTTTTCAAACTGCTATAAAAACCACATACTTGCATCTTTTTTCAAAACATTTTCACAAATTTGAAGATTCACTTCTCACCTTCACAAAACTACCAAACATGTTGTTTATTTTGGATTTTTAACCCTTTATATGCCAGTTTCAAAACAAAACCTTTGAATTTTGTGTTACAAAACAACATAAAAACCTCATTATCTTTAGAATAATGAATAGTACACAGCTGGGGCTTTGGTGGATTTTCGGGCCTTGGATGTGTCAAAGTTGAGCCAAAAATTGATTTGAAGCATTTGTACTTTTTCTGTAGTGGACGATTCTTTATTTGAAAATGGCAGCGACTGAAAAAGCCCCATTGACTTCCATTATAAACACATGTTTTTCTTTGCTCTTCCAGAGCCGTTTAAAACTTCACTTTTTACAATGTCAGCATTTCATTTGGAAGAAAAAGAATGAATTTGAACATTTTTACTGAATTTCATCAGAGTGGACCTCATTCCCATTGTTGGCACATGAATAAAATCACTGTATTTTTTCCTATTGAATATAATGGAAATAAGGCATTTCCAATGGACTTTACCCTGAAAAATTTTATAAATTTCAACTTTTTTTTGACAATTGGCCATGCCAGTGTTGTTGCCATATTCGACAGTTTGTAAACTCTGTGTTTATGTGATAACAGGAGCGCGGTGGGTGGAGCCTAAACTCATTTTTGAGTTTTTTTGTGCAAAAATATGAATTAGCAGCTCAAAGTGACCTCAACACACAAAAACACCTGGACAAAGAGCTGCAGTTTGGATTTATTCATGTGTTTCGCTCAGGTTTACAAACATAGGCCTCATTTTCCAAACAGAGACTTTTCTGCTTCCAAACTAACCACTGATTGTGACGCTCTCCACTGAGCTTTTTTGGTGTCTAAGATTTCTAAACTGTAAAAATCTTCACACTAAACATTATTGTCGATAAATCACTTGTTATTTTTAAAATTATTCATATATTTTATAGGAAACACAAAGGCAAACAAATCCTATTGTTTCCCCCTCGACCACAGCTTCAGTATAAGCTGACTGAAGATACATGCATCTGTGTACAATGTTAGAAAAGTGGAACATTCTGAAATGCAATCGAAATGTCAAATTCAACTCCTTTTCTTCAAAATGAAATGCTGACATCACAGATATGTTACTTTTTTCCTCTATTGCAGTGAGATTTAAAATCTGAAGTTTTATGGCAGAAAAGTCCCAGGTTCTGCCAGGGCTCCATTATATTCTAATGGGAAAATACCACAATTTCATTCACCTGCCAACAATAGGAACAAAGTCCAAACTGAAAAAATACAGTCAAAATGTCAAATCTGACTCTTGTTCTTCAAAATGAAATGCTGACATTATAAAATATATGACTTTTAGATGGTGATAGGAGAGCAAAGAAAATTCGAAGTCATGAATTTCTTTATAATGGAAGTCAATGGAGACAAGAACATTTTGACATAAAGAATCGTCTATTACAGAAAAACTACAAATGCTTCAAATCCATTTTTGTCTCATCTTTGACACATCCAAGGCCCTAAAATCCACCAAAGCCCCAGCTCTGTACTATTCATTATTCTAAAGATAATGAGGTTTTTATGTTGTTCTGTAACACACACTTCAAAGTTTTTGTTTTCAAACAGGCAAACAAAGGGTTAAAACCCCAAAATAAACAACATGTTTGGTAGTTCTGAGAAGGTGAGAAGTGAATCTTCAGATTTGTGAAAACATTTTGAAAAAAGATGAAAGTATGTGGTTTTTATAGCAGTTTGAAAAGCGTGTACATTTTTGTACACTAGGGTAACGAACGTATGGAAAGTTGTAAATCTCTCACTACAGAAAAACTACAAATGCTTCAAATCAATGTTTGGCTCATCTTTGACACATCCAAGGCCCTAAAATCCACCAAAGCCTCAGCTCTGTACTATTCATTATTCTAAAGATAATGAGGTTTTTATGTTGTTTTGTAACACAAACTTCAAAGTTTTTGTTTTGAAACTGGCATATAAAGGGTTAAAAATCCAAAATAAACAACATGTTTGGTAGTTCTGAGAAGGTGAGAAGTGATTCTTCAGATTTGTGAAAACATTTTGAAAAAAGAAGAATGTATGTGGTTTTTATAGCAGTTTGAAAAGCGTGTACATTTTTGTACACTAGGGTAACGAACGTAAGAAAATTAAAGGATGACACAAGGGTTAAAAAACAGTGTGACCCACTCCACAGTGCACCTGAGGTAAATCACTTATAACACCAGACTAACCATATAAATGTCTGTGTCGATAGAATAATTTTAACCATTTTGCATTTAAAATAACAGCATATTTGAGCAGCATCAGCTTCGTGGCTGTAAGCTAAGGCAGCGGCGGAGTGATCTGCGAGAAAATAGTCCCTCAAAATGCGGTAATTCATGTGATACAAGGTCAGTTATATTTCAAACATTATTCTATTAACACAGACATTTATATGGTTAGTCTGGTGTTATAAGTGATTTACCTCAGGTGCACTGTGGAGTGGGTCAGACTGTTTTTAATGCAGGCTAACTGATACCATAGAAATGCTTTAGCCTTGCTCTAGCCTAGCACCACTAGACTCTTCAAATATAAGAACTGCATGAATTTAAGAAAAAATATCTCCAGACATCAACAACACTCTGGATAACTAGGAAATGAGGCCCTATGTCAAAAATCCCGAAGTATCCCTTTAAGAAATTAAATTTGCGCAGACTTTTTTTGCTGTTTGTGACAGGTAAAATAAGGGTGGGCGATATGACGGTATTAGACCAGTATTAAAAGCTCCAGGGCTGACGATCTGTCATTTTCGTGCGATCCAAAGCACTGTCAGCTATGATCCTGCTTCTGTCTGTGAAGGAAACCCACGCCCCCAACTTTCTGCTTACACCATGTTGTAAGCGTATTCTGTGTACTCATTTGGTTGCGTGTAGGTCCGGGTACCGTTACATTCCCCCCCCCCCCCCCCAATACCAGTACTTTGCTACTGTGAAGCGCTTTGAATTGCCTTGTGTGTGAATTGTGCTCTACAAATAAACTTGCCTTGCTTTGCCTTACTTTAACGATATCGGTTTTGGATACCAATACCTGAACGATATTTGATCAATAATGTGTGTAAAATATTATGCAAGTACATTATCTGACCAATGCCAAGAAATGTGTGGAAAATTGGAACAATTTGGGGGAAAATTGGGAGAATTTGTGGTTGATTTTTTTTTTTTTTTTTAAACATTGTAAAAAATGTGGACCGTGTTCTCAAATGTGCTGTCTATCCATGTCTTTGAAAATATCATAACAGCGGGAAAACTCTCCAAGTTCCTTAATTTGACAAGTCGCCTAATGTTAACACAAATGCTTTCACTTTCCTTAAAAGTAACTGCAGACTTTGCGATTTGCTAATCCAGTCAAATTGGGTTTTTAATTTGGTGGCAATTTGTTGTGCACATCAGAGCATTCTGTCCTTCCTCCGTCACGCCTTCTTTCAATTCAGGCTTTTTTCTCTTTTGTCTTACACAGATTTTGTCTTAGAGGGAGGAGCTGTAGAATGGAAGAATGAGTATCCCAACTGTTTCCATTTAAAAGGTAATATTTCAGATAATCTATTTGTTTTAATTTGTTTCATACAAACTGTAAGACACGCAAGTCCTGAAACATTTGGCTGAGTACAAAATTATACACAGAACAGTATGTAATTGACAATAATAATATGAAAGTTAATTGGAGAAAATGATAAAGTAGTTAATATAATATCAAATTTTAAAGGCGCATTATGTAACTTTTTATGGGTGGTTGGCATAGCGCCTTTATTTTCCTTCATGGTGGACGCTAGGACGCGCCAGGATTACTTTATTATTTTCTGGTGGGTTTTCTGGATAGAATTTTGGTGATTGTCCCATCAGCAGTGAGAACCTTCAAGAAACTCTGGAAGCAATTGATCCAGCACGTCCGAGAGGCCACCAAGATGGAGAATAAAGGCGCTATGCTAACCACTCATACAGCCGCTGGCAAATGATACACTAATATCAACTTCAATGAAGGTTCTTGAGTCATCTTCTGTACTCTGTAGTTGAAGTGTCGAACGTTTCGCCTCTCATCCAAAAGGCTTCGTCAGCGACACTAAAGTTTAAGCTCAGCCCGCAGACCAGATATAGACCACAGGGAGGAGTTCAGCTTGGCTCAGTCCCTCCTCTCTATTAACAGCTACTCTCACCTGTGGGTAAACAACTTTGTAGTTATATGAGTCTTTGTAGTTCTAAGTCCTAACGACCTAACTCACACCTAAGTTTCAGTCTGAATGTCCCTAATCTCAGCTTATCACTGCTAATTACCTGTCTATTGATCTGGGCTGAGTTTCAGCCTCATTAGCATTAGCATTAGCATGACAGAGCTCTCCAGGCCGGGGCCGCAGGAGGATGCTGTACAGTGGAGACAGGTAAAATCTGAGTCCGCCATTCCTGTTCATCTTGGATGGGTTCTCCTCCTTCACAAAAATTGCTTCTTTGACTACTCTTTCAACATTTTTCTTTAGATAAAATGTTAAAGAGGGGGTATTATGCTTTTTTCAATCACATAGCACCAGTCTATAGCATACTACAATGATGACGTAACCTTCTGTTGGTCTGTATATGCAGTAAATTAAAATAACTGCCTTGAATAAAATTGCTCTCTCAAAATGGCTGTACTGAACGTCTTGAAATAGGCCTCTGTCTCTTTAAGAAGCTTTCCGACACGCCCCCTTCAGCACACTGCTGTGGCATCTAAACAACACTACTGTGCGGGAGGGGGCTCTGCTGAGCTGAGGAGCAGTGGTTGGTGGCTTGGCTGGTGACGAAAGGTCCAGAGGCGTCTCCAGGAGGTGGGGGCGTTCCTAGGAGGACTGAGGCATAGCTACACCTAAAATGGCTGCCGTCTAAGTTTTTACTTATTACTCAAAAATATGTGAATGAGCCAAGGCAACACTCCAGGCATGTGTTTAATGAGGGAATGACATAATAACATGATATAAAGCTTGAAAAAGTCGATTTTATATAATACCCCCCCTTTAACCTCTATGTCCTCAAAGGAGTGGTTGGTGGCTTTGGAGTGGAAGTGAACAGCCGACTGAGGGCCGCTTGTGCTTTCTCTGCAGTGTTGATAAAGCCTATTATGTAGCTGTTTGGTTTCTCTAATGTAATGTTCTTTGCATTCCTCTTTTTTGCAACAACTAGAATTGTTGCACATTTCTTTGTTTGTGGCTCGGGGTTTTATCTAATGTCTAATATCTGACATCAACAGTTTTTTCTGGATAAAAAGCTTCATAATGCATCTTTAAGTGTAAGGGTCAAGATGGTGGCCATAGCAACAAAGTCACGTGACTGAAAGGCATTTGTTTCTCCACAGCTCTCTCTGATGGACTCTCTCCCGGACTCGGCTGGGACCACCACTGGACTGACCCTGGACCGACTGCAGTGAACTGTTTAACCCCGCCCCCTCCCCCGGCCCCGCCCCCTCCCTGTGATGCAGCGTGATGTCGCGGCCCGGCAGCCCCGCCCACAGCAGGCCCACTCCCACCTTCTTTGTGGGAGCAGACGATGACAGCGAGGCCCTGGACGTGAGCAACGACATGGAGCTGTTCGACGAGCCCGACTCGGTACCAAATGTCGTTTATCAGTTTAGAATCGGTCAAAATACAGGTTTACCCAAACACAGCATTTTAGAATCAATAAAACAACTTTTTTAACAAACAACTTAAAATATGCTGTTCCAAATTATTATGCAAATGGTCATTTGTTGAATTTGCGGCATTAGGAGGTCATATTTTCTGAAATCAAAAGCTATTTCAATCAAAAACATCTTAACAGGCTTAACAAGTTAGATTTTAACAAAGAACCTTTATTTGATAGCAGCTTGAAATTACTTGCATCCGTTGAACTTGTGAGTTTTTGGAGAGTTTCTGCTTGGATTTCTTTGCAGGATGTCAGAATAGCCTCCCAGAGCTGCTGTTTGGATGAAAACTGCCTCCTACCCTCATAGATGTTTTGCTTGAGGCTCCAGAGGTTCTCAATAGGGTTATGGGCAAGGGGAGGATGGGTCCACATCATGACTTTCTCTCCTTTTATGCTCATAGCAGCCAATGATGCAGAGGTATTCTTTACAGCAGGACATGGTGTGTTGTCATGCATGAAGATGATTTTGTTAGGGAAAGCACGGCTCTTCTTTTTGTACCATGGAAGAAAGTGGTCAGTCAGAAACTCCACATATTTTTCAGAGGTCATTTCACACCTTCAGGCAGCCTAAAGGGGCCGAGCAGCTCTCTCCCCATGATTCTGGCCCAAAACATGACTCCGCCCCCTCCTTACTGACGTCACAGCCTTGTTGGGACATGGTGGCCATTCACCAACCATCCACTACTCCATCCATCTGACCATCCAGGGTTACACGGCACTCATCAGTGAACAAGACTGTTTGAAAATGAGTCTTCATGTATTTCTGAGCCATTGCAGCCGTTTCTGCTCGTGAACTTCAATGAACAGTTTAGGAGAGGCCGGATGGAAGGTTTATGCACAACTGCAGCCTCTGGAGGGTCCTACACCTTGATGTTCGGGAGACTCCAGAGGCACCAGCAGCTTCAAATACCTATTTGCAGCTTTGTAGCAGCTGTTCTCTTAATCTGATGTATTTGTCTGGGAGAAACCGTCCTCATTGTGCCTTTATCTGCACAAACCCGTGTGTGCTCTGAATCAGCCTCAAATCTCTGAACAGTACGATGATCAGGCTTAATCTTTATGAAATATCGAAGGTTTTCAAACCTAGTCCAAGGCATTCAACTATTTCATGCTTTTCATCAGCAGAGAGATCCTTTTTCTTTTCCATATTGCTTTAAAATGGTGGTCTGCTTAATATTGGTAAACGTCCTTCTTCAGTAGTTTTTTGCCTTAAATGGGCAACTCAGGTGTCAGACTGATTTCAGTGGGGGTTTTTTCCCCTTCATGGCACTAAAATACAATTTGCATAATAATTTGGAATATGCTTTACAGCGTTTTGGGTACACTCAAAGTGTATAGGGTATTCTGCTGCCTGTAGATACCCCAGTAATGCACATACCGAAAACATGCGCTTTTTGTTAATGCCGTTTCAGCCTCCCGAGCGCCACATAGTGGTTGGGATCTGCTGCATGATGAAGAAGTCCAAGTCAAAGCCAATGACTCAGATCCTCGAGAGACTTTGTAGGTTCCAGTACATCACTGTGGTCATCTTCCCTGAAGACACCATCCTCAACGAGCCAGTGGAACAGTGGCCCCTGTGCGACTGCCTCATCTCCTTCCATTCCAAAGGTACTACTACTACTACTACTACTACTACTACTACTACTACTACTACTACTACTACTACTTACTACTACTACTACTACTACTACTACTACTGCGACTACTACTACTGCGACTGCGACTGCCTCATCTCATTCCACTCTCACTGCTGTGAACTAAAGGTTGGTTCTGTGCTACTACTACTACTACTACTACTACTACTACTACTACTACTACTACTACTACTACTACTACTACTACTACTACTACTACTACTACTACTACTACTACTACTACTACTACTACTACTACTACTGCGACTGCCTCATCTCATTCCACTCTCACTGCTGTGAACTAAAGGTTGGTTCTGTGCTACTACTACTACTACTACTACTACTACTACTACTACTACTGCGACTGCCTCATCTCATTCCACTCTCACTGCTGTGAACTAAAGGTTGGTTCTGTGCTACTACTACTACTACTACTACTACTACTACTACTACTACTACTACTACTGCGACTGCCTCATCTCATTCCACTCTCACTGCTGTGAACTAAAGGTTGGTTCTGTGCTACTACTACTACTACTACTACTACTACTACTACTACTACTACTACTGCGACTGCCTCATCTCATTCCACTCTCACTGCTGTGAACTAAAGGTTGGTTCTGTGCTACTACTACTACTACTACTACTACTACTACTACTACTACTACTACTGCGACTGCCTCACTCATTCCACTCTCACTGCTGTGAACTAAAGGTTGGTTCTGTGCTACTACTACTACTACTACTACTACTACTACTACTACTACTACTACTACTACTACTACTACTACTACTACTACTACTACTACTACTACTACTACTACTACTACTACTACTACTACTACTACTACTACTACTACTACTACTGCGACTACCTCATCTCATTCCACTCTCACTGCTGTGAACTAAAGGTTGGTTCTGTGCTACTACTACTACTACTACTACTACTACTACTGCGACTGCCTCATCTCATTCCACTCTCACTGCTGTGAACTAAAGGTTGGTTCTGTGACAGGTTTCCCGTTGGACAAAGCTGTAGAATATTCCAAACTGAGGAACCCTCTGCTCCTCAACGACCTCAACATGCAGTACTTCATCCAGGACAGGTACTGGATAAGACCCCACAAATCCATATCGGTCGGGCCGGTTTAAACTGTTTTGGTTTGTTCCACAGGAGGGAGGTGTACCGGATTCTTCAGGAGGAGGGCATAGACCTGCCTCGATACGCCGTTCTGAACCGCGACCCGGACCACCCTGAAGGTACGGCTCTCCTTTCTGAAGAGCTGAGGCTTTAGTCCTGCTTCAGTCCGGTTTCTGACCCGCTGTGCTCCCGTCCACAGAGTGTAACCTGGTGGAAGGAGAGGACCACGTGGAGGTGAACGGGGAGGT
The DNA here is from genome assembly GCA_007210695.1 of Neogobius melanostomus. NCBI lineage: Eukaryota > Metazoa > Chordata > Actinopteri > Gobiiformes > Gobiidae > Neogobius > Neogobius melanostomus. Next base: position 373,734 of record VHKM01000162.1, read on the forward strand.
CTTTCAGAAGCCGTTTGTGGAGAAACCGGTGTGTGCTGAGGACCACAATGTCTACATCTACTACCCCACATCAGCAGGGGGCGGCAGTCAGCGTCTCTTCAGGAAGGTATGGGACTCACATCCAGTCATGTCCAGAATTTCCCTCAGTCTCCATGTCCTCTGTGACTTCACTTTTACCCGAGTCATTCTTTGGATCACAGATTTTTACTGCTACGTAAATATCTTTTAAAGTAACGCTACTGCCACCTCTGCATTTCAGAAGGATTCTTGCTGGAGTTTGCAAAGAAAGAATTGATAAAGGAGAGGAATATACAGATTTAGATTGGTGCTAATGTGAAGGGGGAGAGTTGCTCTCCCCCTTCACTAAGCCCCTCCTGTCATTTTTTTGACGAGAGAAAGAAGAAAGAATAAGTTGTATTTTTTATTTATTATAGTTAATTTTATATCCTAACTAATCGCCTAATGTCATTACTGTGTTTAATCATTGTAGTTTTATACATCTGATCACGATTTTTACCACAAAAGCAAAAAAAGAGCTAGTTCTGATTAGTCCTGAGAACGCACATGAATGTGACAGTGATCGACAGATGGCAGTGCTGCAGGTCCCGCCTCCAGCGCATACACACACATACACTCAGCTCTGGGACTGAGCTGGATTTAGCCCCGGACCCAATCACAGAGCACACACACCATGCTGAAGACTCCTTATTGGTTACCTTCGCTGGCATAGCGCACGCGGTCTCTGTAAACATTATGAAGAACTAGCTAATACCGGTGGATTACTCGGATAGTCTTCGTTTTTTGGACGACTCCTCGCAACGGGCCTTTTCGCTGGCAACACAAGATGAAGTGTGGAAGCTGCCGTGTGTTTATGTACGTATGGAGGACGCGATGCTCCTCAACGCGGGTGAGTCCATGTTTACACCACAGTTCACATCTGTCACAGCTGTTGTTAACTTTAGCATGACATAAACGACTCCTTTATGCTCTCATATCATTTGGGTGAATGCACTGTTAGGTAATCTGCTGTTTAAATTATGTTTTGGAGCTGGTTGACTTCCGTCTATAGTACACTTTTGCCTTAATGTTGGTCTGAAGCTCTGGGAGTAAGCCTTGTTTGTAATGCTTGTTCCGTGGGTATTTGCTGATATGTGGAACATGCTTCTTCTTAGTCTGACAAGTTGTGGTAAATGCGTTAAGTAGATCTGATAGTAAAAATAAAAAAAGCAAAAACACCTTGTGTAACAGCCCCACCTAGAGTTTACATCACCAGCCGCCACTGTTTATACTGCACATTTCATACGCAAGGCAACTCAATGTGTCCATTATGTAAATAGACGATGGAAAGTTGTTCATGAAAGCATGTGAGCTAAGGCCGGCAGTCCCTCTGTATTTCAGATCGGCAGTCGCAGCAGCGTGTACTCCCCGAGAGCAGCGTGAGGAAGACGGGCTCCTACATCTATGAAGAGTTTATGCCCACGGACGGAACCGACGTCAAGGTAAATCACCCTCTGTCTCTCAGGTTCATACAGTGGGCTGCAAAAGTTCAGACATAACCTTTAGATGAGCCAACTATCTGTTTGTAGAAGAAAGGGGAACGGAATCTCATGAAAACATCTGTCCAACTGTTAAACCTTTGGGCGGAGCCATCATTCTTTAACTTCACACCTTCTCCACATGAACAGAAACTTTGGAAACTTTACCTGCGTAACATTTCCCAGGTGTACACGGTGGGCCCAGACTACGCACACGCTGAGGCCCGGAAGTCTCCCGCTCTGGACGGTAAGGTGGAGCGGGACAGCGAGGGGAAGGAGGTGCGGTATCCCGTCATGCTCTCGGCCATGGAGAAACTGGTCGCTCGCAAAGTCTGCCTGGCCTTCAAGGTACAGACCCCATACATTTGTTGTTTAAAATATTTTTTGTGAAAGTAATATTTTTGCTGACTAAAACCAAATGAAAATTAGTTAATGAGACTGAGATGAAATAATAAAGAAAACTAAATTACTTTTTGTCAAAAGATGAAAACTAAATGTGGAAGAAAGCAGGATGTAATCTGATCACCTAAAATGACCTGCTTCAGCTGTTTAGACCGGGTGTTGATCTGGTGATTTATTGGCGCTATTTTGAATTGTAGGATGATTTATTAACACATTAGCAAAAGGAGAAGGAGGTGCTTTGAAAAGGGACAAAATCATATGTGAAATCCATATTTACCCCATCATACCCCGTCAAAAGGTAATTTTTGTTGTTCAGACTCGACATGAGCGATGTTAAGATTAACCGGTTTTACAATGACCACTGTTAAAAAAGAGCTGTCGTGCATTTGTACCAAACAGTGCCACTCACCGGTAAAGGAGAAGAAGAAGAAAACAGCTCAGACACAAAACAAATCTGATCCATTTTCATGACGCTGCCAAAAGAAGAGTCCCAAAAGATTAGCGTATGCCAATGTACGCAGTGTCTTTGTACACAATTAAAACGCTAACACGTGTTTTGATTGACTCACCGCTCTGGCCTCTCCATCGGGTGTTTACATTATGGGACTCGGTTGGTTATAAGAGTTAATCCAGCAGAGAGAGCTTCTCTCGTTGCATAGAGGATCTTTGTGTGTCCCGTCAACACATCAGCACACACACTACACACCGCAGAGTCACAGCAGCATATGCCTGGCATGACTGGGTCCGACTCTGCATTCACTTTCTCTGAACTTTTCCACGAAAATAAACACCGCTAGCACGTGGCGCATGTCTGAGCTAAACACTCGCCTTCTGAAGCCTGAAACTGTGACGATAAAACTTTGGTTGTAGCTACGATTGTCTCTTAGTTTGAACAAGCACACAGCGAAGACGAGAACCGCTCACAATGTTACCATCCCTACGCCTGTAATCTGACATCTACAAATCATATATGACAAAAACACACAGTGACACCAGGCATAAGGAGAACCCGTGAACTAGTGACAATTAGTGTATAAAGTGTGTGGTGAGGGGTTTTACAGTCTTAAAACATATACAGTATAATTGTAAAAATAAAGCAGTCTACTTTCGCGGATTTCGTTTATTGCGGGCTATTTTTAGAACGTAACCCCCGCGATAAACGAGGGACCACTGTATAGCAATATTTCTATAATTGTGACTCAAACATTTTCCTACTCGGCACATGAGAGCATTTAAATGATTGTTTCCAGCAAACGGTGTGTGGCTTCGACCTGCTGCGTGCCAACGGCCACTCGTATGTCTGCGATGTCAACGGGTTCAGCTTCGTCAAGAACTCCATGAAGTACTACGATGACTGCGCCAAGATACTGGGGTACAACGTCACTCCTACTGCGGTAACCCTTGATCTGATGAAAGTGTTTGATAGTGGTGTGTTTTCGCAGGAACCTGGTGATGCGGGACCTGGCTCCTCAGTTTCAGATTCCGTGGTCCATCCCGACAGAGGCAGAGGACATCCCCATTGTCCCCACCACCTCCGGCACCATGTAAGACCACGACTGAATCCTCTCCACACTGTTCCCAATGAGCTTTCCTGACAATATCATGGTCACGCCATTTTGTCTGAATGTCCAGAGAGAAAAGTAGTGCACTCAAAATTTCCCACAATGCATTCCGAAAAGTAGTAGGGCTGAAGTAGTAGTAAGGAGTAGGGCTGTTCAATCATATCAGTCTGGTATTGGGAGATAAAAAAGTTTAGGTACTACCGGTATCGAACAAATGAAAGTATCGAAAGCCCCCCCCCCCCCCCCCCCGAATGTTACACAATTTTGTCTTATTTCTATACTCCAGTACAAGTAAAAAGTACCTGATAAAACTACTCCAAGAAGTACAGTTTCTTCAAAAAGTTACTCAAGTACATGTACTTGAGAGTAGGGATGTCAAGATTAACTGGTTTTACGATTACCACGATTATAAAAGGACGCGGTAGGTTATCTGTAAGAATTTCAGAAGCCACGGTTTACCGCGGACATTTTTCACGCTGACGTACGAGCTGCTGCACGCCATAAACAGCGCGTAAACTCACCGGTAGTTGAGCGAGGCAGAAGGACGCTCTCCTCCAGTGTTGTATCCACCCAAAAACCATTGAAGTCAGCAGAGTGGGACCTCTTTAGGATCCAAAACATGACCAAGGCGTTGTTGTTGTTAATGGAACATCCGTTATGCAAACCCTGTCGTCAGAAAGTTGCAGCAAAAGCAAATCTTGGAGATAATCCTTCGCTGTAAATGTCCAGGTCAAGGTAACAAACTGCATAATTCACAAAAAAGTTGTCCAGATGTTGGGAAATAGCCACAACTGGCTCAGGATGTAAACAAAAAGCTAACGTGCTCCGCTCTGCTTCAGCGTAACAGAAAGGAAAGTGAAACCGCGCACATGTGGAAATCAGCTGTTCAAAAGAGTCTCCTTAGTCATTCATTCTCTGTTCATCAAAACGTCTGACAAATAATTATGCAACAGCATAACTTTTGAGAACATAAAACATGGCCTAATAATATATAGTAAAATAATTATGATAATTATGGTCATTATAAAGTAGTAAAGTTGACATTGTTTTGTATTATTCAGTGTACGCCTATTTATTTTAATGCAAAGCAATCTTAAAGCATTTTTCATTTTTAGAAACGGTGAATGTTTACAAGTATTAAAAGCTTTTTAAAGACAAAATCTAAAAATATCAGTTCTTTCCTTTCATTCGGTTGATAATCGTGAATAATCGTAAAATCGCAATATTTTCTCTCTCAATAATCGTGACTCAAAAAATTGAAATCGTGACACCCCTACTTGAGAGTAAATGTAACTGAGTACTACCCGCCTCTGGTAGTAATGTGTTTACCTTAATAAATCCTTTCCATAGTCCCTCAGGGGGTAATACAAGTGATAATGGGATGTTTGGGGGTCTTTCATCTCCCCCCGGTGTCTCTGGCCAGAAAATCACACTTGCAACTCCCCTGCCTCCGGGTCGAAGCCACCAATACACACTAATGGAATCACGAAGAAGAAGCTAACAGGCTAATGGCAAAGCTAACACTGGGCTAGCTCCACTTTAGTAGTATTTACAGCAAAGTTTGAGGGAAAAAAATATCTCCAATGTGTAATTGAGTTGCAGCACAACGTACAATATCCCTCTCTCCCTTTGTCTTTTCTTTCAACATAGTATTTACTCTCACGGACAATTAATTATAAAAAAAAATAACCGCAACATGCAGTGACGCTTATGGCCTGCAGGGGTATGAGTTACTTAGTTCTGCTTTAAAGTACTGGTATCTAAATTTGTTTTTACGGTACCCAGCCCTAGTTAGGAGAGATGGTCAGTAGACGCACTAAACATCAAAACCTGCTGTTTGAATCATGAGTTGCTGTGTTTTCTTCATGAATAAACCACCAAAACCAGGGTGCCCAACCTTTTCTGACCCAAGATCTACTTTTCAAGAAGCTAACCTCCCAAGATCTACCAGTTCAGTATTAACATTGCAAGCCCGCATACATTGATTCCAGTCTGCAGTAACTAACTTTACAAGTTTTTTTTTTTTTTTATTAAATTATTGTCACACAACCACTAGACATCACAAACCCTTCCTCTCTCAAACACACGCAGACAGTTTGCTGAACACACCAAATACACACACACACCAATCTGCAAACAATAACTGTTCTCAGTATGAACCAAACAGAAAAATAAATCAGATGCATTAAATTCACACTTTTCTTTTCACTTCACAGCAAGAGAGAATTTGGTAACTACGAAAAGAACTCAAGTAGGGGTTGTTTTTAAGTAATTGTGTCATCTGTAAACTAGATCTGTGCGTATCTTCTGTTCTCTGCTCAGCGGTGAAAAATGGCGGAGCAGAACCTCTTCACTGTAGTGTCTCTGAGTCCACACAAACGGAGGAGATGACGCTCGGTTTATTTCACTCTGAAATGAGCTTGGTCTCCCGGTTTAGCAACGTGACACTCCTAAAAGTCAGCGTGGAGAAGAAAGTGCCTCACAAGCAGCACATGAACGCGCACCACATCACAAGAGAAAAGAAGCCATCTAAATGCACTCGCAGCTTGTATCTCGGATAAAAGCCAAATAAGGTCAGCTCGCTGTGAAGTCTGACCCGGGGATGAGTGAGAGGCGGCCGGCTTACAGGGGCTGCAGTAGCGGGGGGCTGGGGTATCAAAAGTAGCAGCTCCCGCAGAACGCTGTGCTTCACGACTATGCGCAAATAGTCAAAGTGGTACACTGATTTCGCCAAGTTTGCTTGATTTCGCGTTAGTATTGTGACCGCAAAATCCTGTCCTTTCTCTTTCCCTACACCCCTCGCGATCGACTTGGGATCAGTCTGTGGTCGACCAGTAGACCGCGATCGACTGGTTGGGCACCCCTGACCTAAACTGTTCAGTGCAAAGTTGCTGAAGGCCAACGAACGGTGGTTCAAAGGATTTTCTCAAACCGTGTAGCACTTTATACTCGTCATTTATCCTTTTATCATTGATGAAATTAAGCATATTTGCCAGAGCTGTGACAGCAAGCGTTGCTCATTTTTTCTTCCTGGTTAATAGCCAGTTTGAGACAGACAGGAGTTTCCCTGAAGCATGAGAATTGAATTCTGCAGATGCGAGGTTGAGTGTTGGCCTTAACATTAGCTCTGACCTTTAGCTGTAGCTGATAAATGATTGATAGCGCCCCCCTCAGGCAAAAACGGCAATGATTCATAAATATGGAAGCAAATTTGGTCGGTGTTTATCACAGAAATACATTATTACTGACGTTTAATGAACTTGTAGTTGATGTAGTCACTCATTCTGTTGGTGATTTGGACACAGCTCGCTACTTTCTCCTCACCGCTGGTCACGTAACAACACAGACGTGTTCTGCGATGAGGAGAAACTAGTGAGCCGTGTCCAAATCTGCTATAGTGCGGCACTATAGAGTAAACGAGGAGTTAGGGGCAAGGGGGACTGGTCTGGACTGGTCCAAGTCTGAACGAGGTCTGATGCGGTTGTGTTACAGGATGGAGCTGCGGTGTGTGATCGCGGTGATTCGACACGGAGACAGGACGCCCAAACAGAAGATGAAGATGGAAGTCCGAAACCCCATGTATGTACCACAGTCTGGACTCTAACCTTTGGAAAGAAGACGTTTCATGGGAAACAATGGCCAAAAATTTTATACATATCAAGGGACATTTTTATGTTCTATGCTCTATGTTTGTGACATGTTCAATACAAAGTAAATATATATTTTTAAATTTAGTCTTTGAGTAACCTTTTTTTCTGGAAAAAAGTAAAAGTTAAAACTCTATGAGTGCGTATTTGAAATTTTTTCTTGATCAGCTTGCTGCCTTTACTTTCCAATCCTGATGTCCTGATTTCAAATCATTCACATGGTTTGACAAATAAAAAATCTTGAATCTTGAATGTGCCCTAAGACACTCCAGGACCAACTGTTTTAGGATTTTACTGCTGATATAAGTTTCCTGGTAATATACCAGGGAACAACAAACCTACCCAAAAAAAAACAATTGGTCCTGGAGCATCCTAGAGACCACCGGGATGGAAAGGTCACTGAAAGGTCAAATATGCACTAATATCAACTGTTCTGCATAAAAAGTTGTGTCTGGCAAACGCCAGACTGCTCGAATCATTTCGAACTTCACAGCAGGGGAGGAGGGAGGAGGGAAGGCAAGACGATGATGCGCTTATATTTTGTTTAGGGATAAAAAAAACAGATCCAACATGACAGCAGCAAACGCGATGCCATCTTTGGATCAAGCTTTAGACCATTTTCTAAATAGTTTAGCTCGAAAGTTTACAGCGGGTACGTCATAGTCATCTGATACGATGATACAATGATACGATTGGCTATGGCTACGTGCAGACGCATGATAGACATTTGTAGCGCCCAATAAACGGCTACGGACAATCATAAACCACACCTCTCCTACGAGAAAATTAATTGGTGGTCCCAGAACTAAATATAACTTGTGGTTTTAGTCTGGCGTTAGCCAGGCTAGTGTAATACACCTTTAAACAAACAAAAACGAATGATGTAAATGCTTTACTTTTGTGATAAAGCTGATCTTTTGTGCTGTAGGTTCTTCGATCTGTTTGAGAAATACGGCGGGTATAAAACGGGGAAACTGAAGCTGAAGAAGCCCAAGCAGCTGCAGGTCTGTGGGCGGAACATATAATCCTAGTGTTCTCAGTGAAAGTAAACCCAGCCGCTCTGTGACACTGTTCCCCTCCCGTCCTGCAGGAGGTGCTGGACATCACGCGGCAGCTGTTGGCAGATCTGGGCGCGTTAGTCGACTGTGAGATCGAGGAGAAAAAGTCCAAACTGGAGCAGCTGAAGACGGTGCTGGAGATGTGAGTTTGTATGGCCTTTTCTTTCTGTATTTTGTGTAAACTTTCCCTCTCACACTCCTTCACAACTAGGGCTGAAACAACTAATTGATTAATCGACAACTAATCCATTATTGAAATAGTTGAACTATTTTAGTAATCAATTAATCGTTTTCAGGTAAACACAGACTCAAATAGAGCAAAAATGACATGACAATTTTGTATTATGGATAAATAACCGCTTCGTTTTAGTTAAGGTATGTAGTGTTTTGTACATTATAAATTTCATAAATATCTGTCTGTGTCTCATCCAATCAGAAATCAGAATTAGCACGAAGAGCTTCTTAGAAACATTCACTTTCGGTTAACTCCATCAAAGAATGCTCACTTTAGCTTTTTGTGGTAAAAAGTTTGAAAAAGTACAATTTTCATACTCCTTTCAAAGCAAAGCGATTAATCAATAAATAAAAATAATTGTTAGTTGCAGCCCTATTCACAACAAACCTCCTTAGCTACTGTCAGACTCCAAATTGTTCTGAGGGCCAGAGGAGATGCGCGGCGTGGCCTCTGTTTTCACCGCTCTCCCCGTTTCTGGTCAGGTACGGACACTTCTCTGGCATCAACCGGAAGGTGCAGCTCACGTACCTGCCCCATGGTCAGCCCAAGACGTCCAGTGAAGAGGAGGGTGAGCAGACCTGTTCTTCACTGTAACGTGGCTCTCAGGTGGAGCCCGTGTGAGATCATCTTTCACTGTTTCAGACACGCGCAGAGAGGGACCCTCGTTGCTGCTGGTGCTGAAATGGGGCGGCGAGCTGACCCCTGCGGGCCGCGTCCAGGCAGAGGAGCTGGGCAGGGCCTTCCGCTGCATGTACCCCGGAGGGCAAGGTAACTCTACCCCTGATGCCCTCCCTCAGTGTTGGGGAGGACCGGGATACATGTATTTCGGATACAAATTCTGAGTAACTGTATTTGGGTTCCTGGCGTGTATTTTTTTTTAAAGTCTGTGGCGCTCGGCAAAGGGCCTTTTTCAGGTACGGGCTGCAACAAGTGTAACATGTTTTTAATCATATGCCGTGTTAACACACTCACATACACACTCTTATAATCAGAGGTGGTCAGCAACAAAGTACATTTACCATGTACTGTTCTTAAGTAGGGTCTTGAGGATCTGTACTTAACTCGAGCAGCATTTGTGTTGCATGTGAAAGATAAATATAACATTTTCTGCTCCGCTACATTTCTATAAAAGGCTCCAAAGTCAAAAGTCAATTTGTTCATGTGTTCGGTTTATTTGAAAAGCCAATAACGCACACTCCAGAACAGTAGGTGGCACTGTGCAGATGTACTGTGAATGCCACTAACTTGCAACAAGGAAGAAGTTATTTCCCTAACACTTATTTATCCAGATTTGTATGGTCTACTTTGAATACTTAAGTATTTTCTAAATCAAATACTTCAGAATTTAACTGAGCAACTTTAAATTTGAATAAATACTATTGTTTGACCAGTAGTATCTATCTGTACTTTTACTCCAGTAACAAAACCAACTACTTTGACCAACACTGCTATTAATCCAACTAAATGTGAAATTATTCTTAGTATCAGAGTATAGTACTCTAATTGGTATGTAAGTATGTAAGTTAGTAGTATGTTATGATTCTGATGTGACTGTTTTGTCTGCCTTCAGGCGATTATGCGGGGTTCCCTGGCTGCGGGTTGCTACGGTTACACAGCACGTACAGACACGACCTGAAGATCTACGCGTCAGACGAAGGGCGAGTGCAGATGACTGCCGCCGCTTTCGCAAAGGTCCGCACTGTCATTAAAGGAAATGCTGATGCAGTGCCAAATATATTTTCAAAAGGATTACATTTGATTCAACCTGGCTCTACAATGTTCTTGGAAAATTCTGAGATTTTCACTGCGAAACTTAAAAAAGTCTGGTCCAAAGCACATTCAATTGTAGTGCGGCACGGTAGTAGCACTTGTGCTTCACAGCTAGAAGGTCCAGGTTCAATTCCCACCATGTGTGGAGTTTCTCCGGGTACTCCGGTTTCCCCTACCATTAAAAACATGTACTATAGGCCAGGATGAAAAAGAGTGTGTTTGAGAGTGCGCATGGGGGACAACTAGAGGTGGGAGATATATCGTTTAGACCAGAGGTCACTAAACGGCGGACCTCGGTCCGGATCCGGACCCATGCGCCAGCCATTCCGGACCTGAACCTTGGATCCGAACTTTGGACCCGACCGTGAATTCCCTCAGACTAGCAGCTGCGTCTGCGCGCTCTCTCTCTCTCTCCCTCCCTCTCTCTCTCCCTCTGACTGCACCAGAGCGATAAACTACAGCCCAGACGAACAGAAAGAGAAAGTCCTACATCTTAGCTTCATGATACTTTTTACATTTTTAGAAACGGTTTCGGAATGACTGAAATATGGCTCGCTAAAAACAAAAGCGGAGGCCGCCCTAATTAAATATGCACGCGCGATCGTAATGCGCAAATAGCGCGGTTGTTTCCCGAGCAGGTCTGAACCAGGACTAAACCTGGACTAAACAGGGCTCAGTGTGTTGAACTGAGCAAAGAAACACATCACTGTCATACTGTATATTATGTGCACATTGTGTATAGGCTACAGTAGCCTTTGCATTCTGCTATTTACGAGCCAAAACTTATTTTTAGAGCAAAAAACAATAACAGGATTCAATTGATTGCATTATTTTCAAATCACAGAAATAGATTTAAAAAAGGCTTAAAAATCCTGATATAACCTTGAATTAACCCCGTATGTTCTGGACCTTTGCTTGACCATTTTTTTCATTTCGGACCTTGGTGAAATTTAATTCGTGACCCCTGGTTTAGACGATAATATCGAAATTGTTGTCTGGACGATATGCAAAATTGGATATCGAGATATTTCATAATTTGTACAATCCGACCCCCCAAACATGTTTTTTTTTTTTTTTTTTTTTCTGACTTTGTCGCGTTGTCCTTGTGGGTTACCGTAGCGCGCCAGCCGCCCCCTCCGCTGCGTAACACATTCAAAACAACAACATGGCAGCGTGGAGCGATTACAGAGATGAAGAATCTAATGATATGAATGAAGTTTGTCACTTGAGTCGCTCATATTTGCGAGGAAAGGGCTCAGGACAAGTTGTACCACAGCCTTGCTAGCTAGCTAACTTTCCTAACTTTTAGCCTCGCGCTAACTAACAACACGGTGAAGAAAACCACAATGCAAACGCGGTTAAAGGCTAATAATATCCTCCTCACCTGTTTTCTTCAGATCACGTAAGTTCCAGGACAAACGTGTCTCCCTCTCTGTCTCTTTCCCTCCTGTGTGTCTGTGCGTCTGCCCCGCCCCCCCGCATGCATCGGGAGAGACGAAAAGGAGAAATAGGGAAAAACTGGATCCTTTGAAAAACGCGTTAATACTCACAGATCTATCCCCAGTCTCCTTACAATAAAACACAAGTAAACTGCCCAGAGGCAGGTGAACTTACAGGAGCATTTCACTGTGATGGGGATGAAGATGCAAATATTGTAGCAAAATTATTTTATCTTATCTTCCGTGTTCTTCCCATTGACAGTATGGTTCTTCCAGATGAAGGTAGAGCTTTAGATGAATAAATAGAATAAAATAGCTTTAAATGAATTTGCCCTATTGTCTAAAGGCTTTGATTTTGAAGTATTTTGTCAGGTGTAAATTATATCACCAAATACATCGTTATTATGATATTTCTTTGTCATACCGTGATATACATTTTTGTTCCCCCTGCCCTAATGTTTAAATCAATAACGTGTCATATCTTTATGTACTAGTAATTCTACACAATTATAGGTCAGATACAGCAAGTCAAAAGACCAACTGAACCTTCTTTGCCAGTTTGCACACATTTCCGTGAAGGAGTGCAAAAATATCGTCTGAATATCGATATCGAGATATTGAAAAAAATATTGAGATATTCATTTTTGTCAATATCGCCCACCCTAGGGACAACAGATGGAAATTAGCCTAAGGCTACAATCCGGTGTGGCTTGTTCATTAACATGCACTGTCCCGACCAAATAAACCAGTAAACAAACAAATAGTTGTGGCTAAAATTATACTCGAAGGGAGTCATTTATCAAGTGTTTGCTCATGTGCAAAGCCAGTAGCACGTGCAAAAGTGGATCAGCAGCACAGTCATTTATGCATTTTTTACTTACGTAGCATTCTCTCATTTACATATCAGATTTGGGACCCTAAAACTTTAATACAGACAACATCAAATGGTAAATAAATTAAGTGCAACATGGCAACAAAATAGAAGATTTTATTTTTCAGCTTGCACCCGCTATTTCGCACCTGCCTTGATAAATTACCCCAAAGTGTTGTTCCCAAGTTTCCTGTCGCATCATATTTGCTTTTGAATATTGAAATTCTCCTCATTCCTACGTCTGATGGAATGTTTTTAAATCTTAAATGAAATATGCACAGACTTTTCGCATTTGTGGCATTAAAAATATGATATGTTGTTGATGCACTCTCCATACCCCAGAAGCCACGCAGTGGTCAATGTTGACATTTTTACTTTTAATGAGTGGAATTTTGTTTTGTTTTACATCTAATTCCTGCCGGATCTATTGCTCATTCATTTCAAATTCAAAAACTAAACAAGATCCCAAATCCCTGTGAGCAAATCTATTTAATTAATATATCACAAAATAAAACCATATATTTTAAATCTGGCTCTTTCCATTTAGGTTTTATGGCTAAAATCTTGTCAATTTTGTCAATTTTTGTGCAGAAATCCCTTAAAAGATAAAAAAACAAAACATATGATATGACAGAAAACGTGCATTACCTTTTTTGGTAACACTTTATTTTACACTACCCTTGATACATTGTACCTGCCACATTAAGTACAATGTAATGTGCTATGCATGTTTACTGAAAGTTCACACACAAGTAACAGACAACTGTGAAGTGAAAGCAAAATGATACATGATTCTGTTATTTTTCGAAAAATAGAAAAGTGAAAAGTGGGGCGTGCATAAGTATTCATACAGCATTTTCTGAATGCATGAAATTGCCTTTATAACATTCCTAATGACTGCAGAATGTTCACACCTTGCCCTAACCATTAAATAGAGGCCACCTGTGTGTAATCTACTCCCAGTATAATTAAGCTGTTCTGTGAGGGCCTCAGAGCTATGGTCGGAGTGTGTTAGTCACTAAACAAGATCATGGAGGCCAAGCGCTATAAGATACCAGAGGTGCCTGGTAGACGGAACAGTCGCTCAAGACTGCAGAACCCGACATACTAACCTGAGCACTGCCTGGATTGATTACAAGATAGCCTACGACTCAATGCCACATACTTGGATCATTGAATACTTGGCACTATTAGTCCGGGAGCCAGACCCCCTCCTCAGGCACATTTTTGCTACCTTTTCCAAACTAGTATCTTTCAGTAGAGAATCCCTTTGGTCATTACCAGTAGGGACCCCCATTGCAACTCGGCCCCGTTCGGCTGTGGGACCCCAAAAACCACTTTAGCGGGACAGGCTTCAGACGGAACTTTGTGATTCTATCCAAAGTAGTGCTGTGGTCACATACAGAGTCACAGATTAATGAAATTTAGAACAAAGAAAGCTGACATGATGAGGAACAAAGTAATATGACAGTCTTGGGCTTTAGCGTTTTCTTTTTCCATATATTAAACTATATATCTACAAAAATGCAAAATAAATGTCATAAAGATAAGAAAAGCACTTCACAAACGAGTACATTATTGCCTTTTGTGTTTATCTTTACCATTTCAAATGTAAATAGAAAACTGCCCCAACTCATTAGCTTCACATTAAGCCCAAGATGAGCTCAGTACCTCAAACGGATCTCCAGCTCTAACAGAAAATGTGTTCCATTCTCCCTCTCTGAGGGTGGAATTCTCATGCATTTGTCCATATAGGCCTGTGAGACCATCCCATGGAAAAGTTACAAATTTTAGGACTACAGTTCAACTTAACCTTTTTGGATTTGCTTAAAACTTGGCACAGTTGATGTTGATATACTAAATATTCTGTGAGTAAAATTTGAGCTGCATATCTTTTTTAATTTATGAGATTTAGGGGATTTCAAAGGGGGGTAGGGTCAAAATCAGGCCTTGATGCAATGAACAAGTTTCACTAACTTTAGGGACGTTAGATGTTTGTGACAGACTATTGGGAATTTCATTACTTATTTCTACTTTTCAAAATATCTTTAACAATTAATACAGAATATGTTGCCAGTGTCATCACTAAATAAGATACACGATGGTTTAACGCAGGGGTCACCAACATGGTGCCCGCGGGCACCCAGGAGCCCTTGAGACTTTTTAACGTCTAAAACACTTAATTTTCTTGAATCAAATACAAATACAGTTATTTCTGTTCTTTTGAGTCAGTACAGGTTTAAAATAAAACTATTTTGATATAATATGGGGTCAATATAAGTAGACAGTATACGTTTAAGTCTTTAGGATTTGTTTTTAACTGGTAGCTCTCAAACAACTTAATGCTCTTGAAGTCGCCCTCGGCTGAATAAAGGTTGGTGAAACCTGGTTTAACGATATAACAAAAATACATGTGATATCATTCATATTTGATAATACCTCAGTAACTGTGCACTGTTACTAAAAATTGATCACCGATTAAAATCCAAACTCCCGCAGGTGCATACTGCCATTGTGTACTTGGGCAAGAAACTTCACCCACCTTGTCTATGTATGAATGTAGTGTGTGGGTGAATGGTGCTGGTCAGAGAGGTCTAAACACATATTGGCAGCCTTGCTTCCATAGCCACAGCTCCCAGGGCACCTCTGGCTACAACAGTAGCTTATCACCGCTGAGTACTCTAGACCCAAATGTTGGTGGTATTGGTATTTGGTAAAATGTTCCTGTCATTCCAATTTGAGCTTGTCCAATCCACTTTAAATCCAATCAAAGCCCATCTACATCACGCCTAAGTGAGTGAGAGTGAATGGTGAGTTGGTGGTCAGAGGGTCCTTTGGTTTAGATCAGGGGTGCCCAACCTTTTTGACCCAAGATCTACTTTTTAATTTGCCAACCTCCCGAGATCTACCAGCCCTGTGTCGCAAACCCACGCACAACATTACCAACAAGAGATAAACTAATCTCACTTTTTCTTGTTGTCACATCACTACTAGACATTAAATAGCAAATTCTGCCTCTCTCAAAACACTCACAGACAAATCCCTCTAACAGTGCGCTGTAGCACAAACACACACACCAATCTGCATTATAAGCAATAGCAATAACTGACCTTAATATGAATCAAACAGAAAAATGAACCAGAAACAAAACGGATAGATCACTGAGTTTGAAAAAGGGATATCACTTCCTACCTTAGTGGGAGACCTGGGAGGCGGAGGCTAGCTTCTCATAGTCAGGAGTGTAGGAGCTGGTTGCAAGGCGTAGGCAGGCTGCAAGGTGGTCATCAGACATTGTTGATCTGTACTTGGACTTGATGATTTTCATGTGTGAGAATTCAGACTCGCACAAATAAGTTGATCCAATAAGCGCTGTCAGGTTCAAGGCACATCTTCTGAGATTGGGATACTTCTCCTCCGCCAGTAGTCTCCAGAAAACTACATGCTCGCCAGGTTGAGGAGCTGTTGATCTGGCTTTAATTTCAATGTCATTTTGCAAAGCCAAAATTTCATCTTCAAGAGAAGAGCATCCCAAATCAAAAAGTGAGTTGACTTTGGCAGCAATATCACCAACATCAATGCTTACACCAAATGGATAACACATATATCGGGCAACAGGCTCGATAGATGCTCGAAGTCTGTAAAACGCCTCTCAAACTCTGACGAGATGCTCTGAACATGCTCCACATAACGTGTGCTGTCCAGCTGTGTCACACCTTTACCTTGACGTTGTAGTTCTGCTTGCATATGAGAGAAGTTGCGTAGGTTGCCACGCTGCAGCCGGCTTGACATCAGCTGAAGCTTGCTTTTAAATGTGTTCACTGAACTCATCATGTTCACGACATCTTTATCCTTACCCTGCAGCTCTAAATTCAAATCATTGAGCTCGCCAGTGAGATCAGTGAGGAAAGATAAATCCATAAGCCACTGGTGGTCCTCTAGTTTTGTATGATAATCCGCATGTTTTGAAACCTTCAGGAAGTCCTTAATTTCAGGCAACAGCTCCATAAATCTGGCTAAAAATTTACCTCTGCTTAACCACCTTACATCCGTGTGAAGCAGCAGGTCTGTGTGCTCAGCATCAGTCTCCAAGTGAGCACGAAAAAGCCTTCTCTGCAGGCTCCTGGCCCGAACTGAACACACGATCTTCATGGCAATGTCCATCACTTCTTTCATATTTATTACCTTTCCACAAAGCGCTTGCTGGTGAATTATACAATGATAATTCAGGATATCTGGAAAAGATTCACTTGCTTTGCACAGCGCAATGAACCCACTGGTGCGGCCGGTCATGGCAGGTGCTCCATCGGTGGTGATAGAGATCAGCTTGAAGTTTTGTCTCACTAACAAATCCCATGAAGGCATTAAAAATATCCTCACCTCTGGTATGCCCCTTTAATGGCAAAATTGTGAGTAGCTCCTCCTTGGCGCTCATGTCTTGGAATACCATTCTGATGAAAACACACAACTGTGCTACATCCACCATATCCGTCGACTCGTCAAATTGGAGCGAAAAGCATTCACACGCGTCAATATCCTTCCTCAGTTGCTCCATCACATCCACAGCCATTCCCTCACACCGCCTTGTAGTTGTATTGCGAGAGAGTTGCACTTCTTTAATGGCCTTCACGATCTCGGTTTTATTTTTAAAGTTGCCAAAAAGGCTATCCGCAGCCTCGAGAAAGGCTTCCTTCACAATTTCTCCGTCTTTGAATGGTTTCTTATGTTTGGCAAGAACGTGACTTACGCGATAGGAAGCTATAGTTGCGGCCTTACCCTCGCTCTTCGCTTTGGTGAAGATTGACTGCCGTGCTCCAAGTTGTGCTTTCAAATCCCGCACTTTAGTCGCCCGTAATGGCGTTTTTGCAGGGAAATCCTTGTCGTAGCTCCCGTGTAAAGTTTTGAAATGTCGCTTCAGATTCCCTTTTTTTGCTAACGCCACCGTCACATTGCAGATCAAACAAACAGGCTTTGCATGGGAATAAACAAAAAATAATCTTCCTCCCATTCCGGGTGAAAATGGTAGGTCTTGGCTCGTTTACTCTCAGCCATGTTAACGCTTTGGAGTGCGCTACTGCTCTGATCGCCAACTGCTAGCTACCTGTTGACATTTGTCAACTTCACCCGGAGGCGCGCGACGTCAAGACGTCTCGACGTCTCAAAGTCGCACGCCACCGGGAAGGCCTTCGCGATCGACTTGGGATCAGTCCGCGGTCTACTGGTAGACCGCGATCGACTGGTTGGGCACCACTGGTCTAGATGTATGCAGATTGTATGTCACGCTCAGTCTGCCCCAGGAGAAAGTGGCTGCAGCCGGCATGAATTGAATGAAAATCCCCATTCCTTTTGAGAAGCACTTTGGGGGACTTGTGTCATGAAATATAAAATTTGTGCTATATAGAATAAGATGTCTGTGTAAGTTCTCAGTCGTACAGGAGTTGTCCATCTTCAAAGAAGGTACTTGAGTCATCTTCTGTACTTGGTAGTTGAGGTCTCCAAACATTTCGCCTCTCATCCAAAAGGCTAAGTAGATAAACACCAGTTGGGAGGAGTTGGGGTTGGCCCAACTCCTCCCAACTGGTGTTTATCTACGCTGTGTGCTGAGTGTAATCTTGTTCACTGACGAAGCCTTTTGGATGAGAGGCGAAACGTTTGGAGACCTCAACTACCAAGTACAGAAGATGACTCAAGTACCTTCTTTGAAGATATATAGAATAAGATTCCCTTCCCCTTTACCCAGTCTAAAGCTGACCTGAGTCTAGGGTTGCCAGGTCTCAGCAGTCAAACCTGCCCAAGGACCTGACAACCCTGCCTGACTCCGTCTAATTGGAGCGTGAGCTAACACAGTCTGAGCCTGTGTATATCTATTAAGAGCCTAAACCTGTTCCTATTGTAGGAGAATTCTACAAAACGATGATCGAAAGGTTGGTGAAGAATAGGCAGCAGTCAGGATGTCTTATGCAGGAGAAGTTTATTTGCCATCTTTGCGGGACCCCGAGACATGAACTCAAGACATTGTGCCAGTCCTAACATTCAAGTCTGTCTATACTTCCACATCAAGAGAGTTAAGTAATCCTGGTGACACGTAGGCACTAAGCATCTACCACTGGCAGTGTGCCACGTGAATTCTATGCACTGACAGTGT
The DNA here is from genome assembly GCA_007210695.1 of Neogobius melanostomus. Taxonomy (NCBI): domain Eukaryota; kingdom Metazoa; phylum Chordata; class Actinopteri; order Gobiiformes; family Gobiidae; genus Neogobius; species Neogobius melanostomus. The sequence goes on from VHKM01000162.1 coordinate 392,395, forward strand.
GCCACGTGTATTTTAGGCCACAAGTCATGTAGAAGGCCAAAATGTACTGTTTTGGCAGTACGATATGATAAGGGCCATGTGTGAGGGCCGAATTAACTCTATAATTCCCCATCACGCCACCCTTTTGAAACACGTAGTAGTTTCACCCAAGTTAAAAGTAAATTTAACCTTAAATAAAACCCAATTAGAATCAAGTTAAGATCAATCAAAGCGAAGTCCCAATAAACTCTCAACAAGATTAACTTCTTATGTGGAAGGACACACAGAATCTACATTTCATAACAATATTCAACACTTCATTCAACAGTACACGGGTCATTGCGATGGAATAAAATGACCCCCCTCTCAGTGACCCCAAAGTACTGAGACAGGTGCGTCATTAGACCCACCAATCACCCAATCGGGGTGAACGCTGCCACCAATAAAAACACATGCATCAAGTACTAAAGGCGTATAAGAGGGGGCACCATAACCAAACTTCCGATCCCAGACTATATTGCCAATTACCCGGGAAAGGTAAAAGATTATGGCCGCCAATTCAGTTTCTCCTGCAAATTATATATTATTGGTCCAAGTCAGAAAATGTTCATACAACAAAAACACAACGAAAACATTCAAAAAAATTTAAGTATTTCAATTCCCAGGAAAACCACATTCACCTATTAAGAGAAATGCTCAAGCAAAAAATAGAACAATCTTCACACTCAGGACGTCGAAACACCTCCAGGTGCCTCGGATAATAAGGGACATGACTGGACCATCTTGGATGAGCCATCGGGATTAATATACCCACACCCACCAAGATGTCCTTACGAACCTCCATGTCGGAATAGAATGGCGTGGAGAGTCAACGGCGTCCGAGGAGAAGCATGCAAACTCATATTTTCATGCACAATGAAATTTCCCATAAAATTCAAATCTAAGTGGATGGTAACCCTCATTATTTGCGATCTTAACTAGCTTAAGACAGAATACAGTTCACCCGCTTCCCATGTTTTAATCAAGATTAAAAGTAATGTTACTGAAAAATGCTAAGCAAGAACCCCCAATAAGACCAAAACATATTCATCCTTGTATACTTCAGGCGTATCGGCTTCTGACGTAGAACTTAAAACCTTCCTCCGACCTAAACATACCTGCAAAGAGCAACACGCAAAACATAAAATGACAGGACCTCCCCACAAGACAACCAAGTATTAAAACCTGCTCCATGCATCTTGTGAGTCCGGACCTGCAAAGTTATGAATTCAAATTCAGATATATAAAGCCATGAAAGATAAGCACTATGAATTAGAATATAAATGCAAAATCACAAAAGGCTGAAAACTGACTGGACCAAAAAATGAATAAAAAAATAATTAAAAAATAAATAAAAAATAAGAATAACATAAGGATAATAAAAATAAAATAATAATAATAGTAATAATAACAAAATAATAATAATAGTAATAATAAAAAAAAATAGTAATAATAAAAACGATAATAATAATAATAGTAAATAGAAAGAATAAGAAATATAAAAACATGAAAATGAAATGTTAAAAACTAGGTAAATATAGAAATAGGTATACAAAAAAAAAGGCCTCCCACTAAGTCCTAATCAATCTCTGTACATTTGTCGCGCTTATGGAAACAAAATGTCAACCATCAGTGGTTTTGAGCCGCGGGAACAAATCCTGACTTTACCGCTCAACTTGGTATTTGCCACTGATGTCGGACCTCAATGTTATGGCAATAAAAAAGGCAATATACAAATATAAAAAATAATAAAATATTAAATGCATAAAATAACAAAAACTAGAATAATAAAAACTAAATATATAAAAAACCTTAACACATGCTATGAAGTTAAAATGCATAAAAACTTATCAACTATAAAAGAGGAAGAAAATGTTAAATAATAAATGTAAATAATAAGTAAATAGAGCTAAATATAAAATTAAATTCAAATATAAAATGAAAACACTCATAAATGTACAAATGAAAATGATGCAAAATGAAATAAATGCAAAGGCAAAGTGGGGTGTGTAAGATGAACCTGTCGTTCCTCTCCAGACACAAACTCCTTCAAACACCTGCATCAAAATCATATCATACAGTTACTTCTGGCTAAACTCAAACCACACTTTGACACTAAACCAATGTAAACCTTTTAAATGCAAATGTAGAACCAATTATCTTGCTCAATTTGTATGAAATACCCCGATACATTATGTCTGCTTACATAACCTCTACATTTTAGTCAACTTTTAAAATCTTGATCACCAATTATTCAAACCCAAACCGATATGTGGTTGCCTTTTTGTCAGATCCAACCCGTCTGTCAGGTTGCCTATGAAAATAATGTTATATTTGCAAACAGCCACACATCAGTACAATTTTTACAAACTTGCCGACCAAATATGACTTTTCATTAGAGTTGGGTTCAGTTATCATGACCCAAATATCAATCATTACTATCAATCGCAAGTTAATATATATGATGAGATAATAAGTGTTTCCTTCGTTTGCTTGGAAACACAAAATAAATACACAAAGGATACAGATGCCTCCGGACATCAGAGCGAACTGACATTCTCTTCTTCCACGCTGCCTCCTGCAACAACAAAGAAGCACACTCCGGCCTGCACAAGGCGACATGTTATCATGCCATTGGTATTATTGTTCTCTGCTCCTCAGCTCCTGTCCTGAGTCGGGCCCTTCTGCAAATTCCCTGTCTCTGTGGGAAATGGCGTTATTAACCTAGAAAGAATATAGATTAAAACATGTTACACACTCAATACATACAGGTTACTAAAAATAGGCACACTCCTATGATCTTATAGTAAATATAAAATTAAAAATGCAATCATGGCATTAGTATGGTTAGTATGAAGCCATAATATCCTTACACACTTCCTATTGTTTACAACAACTGGGTTTTATTTACACTACGTCACATTATTTCTGACGCTTTCCCTGTGTTTAATGATCGGGTTTTAGACTTGAAGTTCAACTACTTACTGTAACTTTTGTTTTCACCAAATTTGTTCCTTCTAGATCAAAAAGAGTCACAATTATTTCTACAGAGATCAAATCGACTCTCCTTCTTGGCCCCTCCTCTTTTCAACAGTTACACGAACTCGGTGTGCACCCGGAGTCATGATAAGTGTGGAAAATGGGCAATATACTTTTGAGGTCATAAGTGTGACCTTTCTTTGAGTGACTCTTAAGATACCGGATTTACACTGATTATCACTTTTGCTATTTTTGAAACAAAACACGTTTGCCAGCACAAACTTCAGATTAGAAGACACCGTTCTACTACGCTGCATGCAAACCTCTTCATCGGACTGCGCGCAACGCAAAACCACAGTCTCAGATCTAAATCTAAGAACACGCTATGAGTTCAAATCTGGATTCAGCCTCCGCTGACAAGTCTTGGCAAACGACACTATATTTCAACTTCAGCATCCAAGGGTTTTTCAGTGTAAGTGTAAACGATTACTTTATTACAATGCTCCAAATTAAAGTACACCAGTACCAACCGCTTATCAGAATTTAGGACTTCTTCTTTTGCTTAAAACAAAACCAACAATAAAAACACTGCACGATCAATTTCTGTACAAAACTCACTCAACTTGCTTAAATTAAAATCACACAATTTCGGGAAGTTCAGAGACAACACTTACACAATCCGCAAATTGTTAAGCCTTAACCCAGATCCCTAGAACACAACTAGAACAACTATACAAAATTAGACTCACTAAATACAAAGAAATATACAATAATCACATCATTCATCATCAGACAACCTCTCCTCTGCCAAATCCGCCTACTACTCCGGTTTAATTGACTCCAATCAACATAGCTCTCTAACCCTCTTCTCTCTCCTCTCCAATATCACAAAACCTCTGACTCTCGTTTTCAACACATGCAATCATTCCTTGCCTCCGAGATCTCCATTATCCATCAACACCTGATTACACGGGCCTCTACCTCTCACCACATCACCTTCAAAGCACTTCATAACCTGGTCCCTGTACATATCTTCACTCTCAAACTCTCCGTCCCACCGGCCAAACTCGTCACCATGGGGAGCTATAACACACTTCGGGCACTAATCAGAAAGCAATCAAATTAATCTCTATCACTACTATCAACAAAACATTTTCACACGAGAACGGTAACCTCTAGAAGTTACTTTTCAGAGTTAAGGGGATAATATTTTATCAGCTGCAACGGATCAACGCAGATTTGCTACACAGTAATCTGAGACTTACAATAATGTTTTTTTTTAGAAGCTAAAATGATATCACTGATTAAATATTCAAGATCTCTTTCTGTCGTTTATTTATTTAGTAATGTATTTATTTTACATAAATTCCTAAGGTTTACTGCAAATCAGGTAGGATTAAACTTAGTACACTTTAGCCTATAACTTCCAGAAAATATTCCAATTAATATACTGCTAAAGCAATAACGGGCCTTGGCTTCACCTAAACTCACCTCGTTACATTGAATAATTTTTACTTTATGTGAACCCTACAATCTCTATGTTTGTTAGTTATTTATCACAATGTAAATGTGTTACCTATCAAACTATTCAATTACATTCATTTATTTATTTCTTATCTACTTTATCTTGATAATTATAGCTGTTCAATTAAGATTCAAATAGTTTGACCAATCTGAGCATTAAAAAGGGTCAGAAAATGAAGATTAGAAAATAAATAAATAGAGAATTTACAGTAACACGGAGTCCCATGGGCCCTAGCCCATGGGCAAAACACAAAAAATTGATTAAAAAAAATATATATATATATAAACATCTATTTATACGCAAAAATTCAAAACAAGTGTAAACTAAAGGTGGTGCAGGAGGCGAAGCATAGGACCTGAGGCAAATTTGCGAGCACTAGTCCGCCTGCAGACAGCTTTTAGGGCGTTGGGGGACGGCGGCAGAGGAGGTGTTTTGGTTTCGAGAGCAGGGCAGACTCTCAGGTTTTGTAAACTGTCCTTCATGCACTTGGACCAACGCTCACGCAATGCGCAAAGACCCACCTGCCTCTCCCTGATAACCACCAAAAAGGCGAGATAAAAGTAAAGTAAACACTTAAAATCAGCTTGTCCTATCACGCAAAGCATTACAAAATAAGAAAAAATTCAAAAATGCTAACAAAAAATAAAACAAGAAGAAATTTGAAAGAAAAGCAACACGAGTAAATAATAATAATAATAATGAATGTAAAAAAAAAAAAATCCTCTGTACACTGTCAAAAAGGGGCTAATCTTCAGAAAAAAAGAGAATCTCCTAACTGTTTATGTTTTACCTTCTCATATCGATTAGTGATCAGTTTATGTTATCATATTAAAGTCAATCGTCTATTCTAGATTTCAAATAAATTGGTATTTTAAAGGAAATTAAATTATACGCACAATGGTTTGTCAGGATCCCCAAAAACCTTGCAAGCAAAACCGAGATGTAAAAGTGTATTAGTAATTTAGACCATATCAAGCAAAACACCACTCTAAACTTTGTTTTGTTTAGACCTATCTTCTTTGTTTGACCTATATATTCAAATTAGTGTTGTTTGCAATTAAGAATTGTTTTGAATTCATTATGTCTCGGCACTGCCATCTCCTGGGGATCCCACATCACCCTGGGAAACATTATTCCGACTAATGTTGAATCTTCATATTAAACACTTAGCCTGCGATACAAAATATTGGTTGCCTTAGTCAAAACAATACATTTCTTCTAAACCAGTTTGGATACCAGCTAATCTAATCTTAACCGTTCCCCTCACAAAGGTAGTGTTTTGACCACTTCTCAAATCTAACCTTGGGGCTGACTCTAAATATGTAAAAATTATAAGCAAGTGCTTTAAACTATCTTTAAGAGAACCAGCGAGAGCCCATCTGCTGACGTAGCCTGGGAATATCTCATTTCCAAAACCTCAACAAAGGTCGCATCATTCCTATATGCCCAAAGCCTACACAGACATCAGAACCTTAAAGACAGAATTAAGTTTCACTTTACCGCAAATCCAACTACAAAGACAGATTATATTATATTTTTTTTAGGTCCTGGTACTTTAGGAATCCGGTTTAAAGCTCAGTTTTCTAAAACAAATCACAGCAGAATAACATCTGTCAACATTTTACAACATAACAACAACAACAACAAAAGCAAGACATTTTTACTTCTCAATTGTACACACTTTAGATCCTAATTTTGTTTCACTGTCGCCAAATATCATTTGTTTGATCGCCTGTCAAGCACAAATCTTCAATATTTTTAGCATAATGCCATAAATCATACGCCTTTCCCTCATTGTTTTTAACCTTATGTGTTTTAAAACCCAGCTGTTGTACTCACAAAGTTTGCAGCTAACAAGACGTTGTCACAACACGGAAGCAGCCCTCCGCAGTCCCCGCCTCTGTGGACAGATTTTAGAAGCAGTATCAACTTTCAAAAAGAAAAATAATACATCTCAATTCATTATCACCAGCGTGAATCATCAATTGGATTGTCATTCAAAATGCGACATTGTTTACCCTACAGAGACTCTTAATCTGTACCGTAGCTTTCGGGATGCATTATCATTGCTCAAAAGGCGTACCCCGGAATTCCGTGGTAATAGTTCTAGTAAACAATGTTGCCATCTTTTATTTTTATTTTTTTTAATGCTGACTCAGCAATCTGTCTCTAGGCAAATGTTATCGGGAACACTTTGTTTCACGGACCTTCCCAGACAGACAAAACACATTAGATAAAACAGCAGGTGGACAGACAGACAAACACGGAGACACATGACACAAAACATAAACAGTGGAAATAAAGATCTCCAAGCTGCATCCAAAACTATAGCCAACTTCATTTTTTTTTAAATAAAATAACGTGATATTTATCGCAATGTTTATTAGTTGATTCTGGACTTTCACGGTTAAATTCAAGTTAACGCAAAAGACAAACGTAGGTTGTATACGTTGCGGAAGCGTTCTCTCTTTTTGTGCACAAAAATCTCAACGGCACCTTGTGGGAAAGATTTATCCTAGGCTCTCCTCCCACCAAACCGTTAATCGCCACAACTGCCCGATTTCCTCTAAACGATGTTCAGACAAAACCACCAGCTGCAGTTTAACTACAAACTTCATGTAAACATTGCATCAATTTCTGATACAAGGCCCATATAAAGTCTGTATCCACGGTCCTCCTCGACCGCGGCTATACTATCCTCCAACCGTCTAAGTAATTAATTGCATGGCCTATGCAATCCATTACTGGCTCAATATTCAGCACTCAGTTCAAGATTAAAGTACATAAAACAGCTATACACACAGTAGCCCACAGCTCGGCTTTGACCCATAATATCCACAAACCAGACAGAGCCCAGTGACCTGGACTCAGACTCGTTTACAGCTTTCTGTGGCGTACCGGCTTCAATGGCTACATCAGTGTGCCTTATGTTTGACGCCAAAATCAACCTTAAACAAAGCTTACACTCAAAATAGTCTACATTATGTGTCCCTCTCATACCTGTGACGACTAGCTGCATAAACAGTAGAGTCAACAGTCTGCATCGAGCCTCACATCTTTGTAGCCATTCTAGTCTAAACGTGTGCAAAAGAATACCCTAGTCTTAGTACAGGACCTAAATCCCTACTCTCGACTAGAAACAAACATCCAGAATCAACCAATAACACTGTTTTTACTCTTTGAACATTTCCCATTGCATTATTCTTTTTTTAGCAAGCATGCGTCTGGTAAGGCCATTCTCCCTCCTTTTTTATCAAAGGATAAAAAAAAGAAACGCACTTACCAGAGCAGCTGTATGTAAACAAGTTCGTGGACGCCAGTTCGTAGGAGAATTCTACAAAACGATGATCGAAAGGTTGGTGAAGAATAGGCAGCAGTCAGGATGTCTTATGCAGGAGAAGTTTATTTGCCATCTTTGCGGGACCCCGAGACATGAACTCAAGACATTGTGCCAGTCCTAACATTCAAGTCTGTCTATACTTCCACATCAAGAGAGTTAAGTAATCCTGGTGACACGTAGGCACTAAGCATCTACCACTGGCAGTGTGCCACGTGAATTCTATGCACTGACAGTGTGCCACGTGTATTTTAGGCCACAAGTCATGTAGAAGGCCAAAATGTACTGTTTTGGCAGTACGATATGATAAGGGCCATGTGTGAGGGCCGAATTAACTCTAATTCCCCATCACCTATTAGGGTTGGGTTTAGATGTGATCTAAAATCCAGTCTAAACACACACATAAACCTGGTCTTAACCATAATAGGTAGGTGGCACAGTAGTACAGCGGTTCACAGCTAGAAGGTCCGGGGTTCGATTCCCACCAGGACGGGGCCTTTCTGTGTGGAGTTTGCATGTTCTCCCCGTGTCTGCGTAGGTTTCCTCCGGGTGCTCCGGTTTCCCCTCCCACCAAAAACATCTACAATAGGCCAGGATGAATGAGAGTGTGTTTGAGAGTGCGCATGGGGGACAACGGACGCAAATTAGCCCAAGGCTACAATCCGGTGTGGCTTGTTTACATGCATGAGACCCATGTATGTTCATTAACATGCACTGTCCCGACTGACCAAATAAATAAATAGGCTCAGACTTGGTTTAGATTGAATTTAAAAATAACACTCAATTGTCCAGAATAGAGAAAAGTCTACTCAGTTATTTAAAATAATGAATAACCAGCCATTTTACAATATAGTGGTACTGAAATTCTTTGGCCCAATGAAGAAGAGGTTGGTCTGTTTAATTCTGGACATGTCAAGACAGGTTCCCTTGTGTTTTGGGGATTCAAAATAATAGTCATTTTAATGTGTGAATTTGGTCCAATATTTACTTTGACAATAAAACTAAGATGTTGAGGGAGAAAACATAAACCAAGAATCTAAAATTGATTGTATGAAAATAAATGTGTGTCTCTCCTCAATACGTTATTACCCACACGTCGACTCATCTGCCAGTGGTAACACAGCAGGTGTAATGAAAATGCATAGAAAAGATGATAAACCACAAAGCAATAAAGGTTACTTCAGTAAACACAGTAAACAGGTCCCAAACTGTCCTTATTTGTTGTTAAGTTAATGTTACACATGCTTGAACCGTCATATATCATACTTGGTGATGACACTGGCAACATATTCGGTATATATTGTCATTGCAATGTTTTGATATAATAATATATAGTAAGTAAACGTATTTTAATATAATAAGTAATAAAATTCCCAATAGTCTGTTACAAACGTCTAACGTCCCTAAAGTTAGTGAAACTTGTTCATTGCATCAAGGCCTGATTTTGACCCTACCCCCTTTGAAATCCCCTAAATCTCATAAATTAAAAAGATATGCAGCTCAAATTTTACTCACAGAATATTTAGTATATCAACATTAACTGTGCCAAGTTTGAAGCAAATCCAAAAAGGTTGAGTTGAACTGTTGTCCTAAAATTTGTAACTTTTCCATGGGATGGTCTCACAGGCCTATATGGACAAATGCATGAGAATTCCACCCCTCAGAGAGGGAGAATGGAACACATTTTCTGTTAGAGCTGGAGATCCGTTTGAGGTACTGAGCTCATCTTGGGCTTAATGTGAAGCTAATGAGTTGGGGCAGTTTTCTATTTACATTTGAAATGGTAAAGATAAACACAAAAGACAATAATGTACTCATTTGTGAAGTGCTTTTCTTATCTTTATGACATTTATTTTGCATTTTTGTAGATATATAGTTTAATATATGGAAAAAGAAAAAGCTAAAGCCCAAGACTGTCATATTACTTTGTTCCTCATCATGTCAGCTTTCTTTGTTCTAAATTTCATTAATCTGTGACTCTGTATGTGACCACAGCACTACTTTGGATAGAATCACAAAGTTCCGTCTGAAGCCTGTCCCGCTAAAGTGGTTTTTGGGGTCCCACAGCCGAACGGGGCCAAGTTGCAATGGGGGGTCCCCACTGGTAATGACCAAAGGGATTCTCTACTGAAAGATACTAGTTTGGAAAAGGTAGCAAAAATGTGCCTGAGGAGGGGGTCTAGCTCCCGGACTATATACAACATCAACAGGACTCCAAGAGTGTTTTCACACGGACTCTAGTTAGGTCGACTTAAAGGGACTTTCGGCCCGAGAGCGGCACTTTAGGGTTGGTGTGAATCTAACCGCAGCACTTTAAGCCGGTCTAAACAGCAGCTCTGACTGCAGCTGAAACAGGTGGTGTCGGAGCGGTTGTGGTGTGAATGCGGCCGACCTCTGGTGAACTATTCTCGCTTTGATGCCTCTTTTTTTAAATCATCAAGGCTACGGCCAAATACCTCCAAAGAGTAAGGTAGGTCCTAAGAAGCCAGCTCAATGGCAAGAACAAATCCCGGGCAATAAACAGCTACGCCCTGCCAGTAATCAGATACCCTGCAGGAATAATAAGTTGGCCAAAGGATGAGATACAGACCACAGATGTTAAGACACGAAAGCTCCTAACCATGCATGGAGAGGTCCACCTAAAATCCAGCACCCTGAGACTGTACACTAGCCGTAAGGAAGGAGGCCGAGGCCGAGGCCTAGTGAGCGTGAGAGCCACTATCCAGGATGAAACATCCAAGATCCATAAGTACATCAAGGACAAGGCTCCAACAGATGACGTGCTCAGTGAATGTCTCAGACAATGGGGAACAGAAGATGAGGCGCTGGAGGTCCCGTCATGGGAGGACAAGCCCCTACACGGGATGTACCACCGAAACATAACTGAAGTGGCGGATATCAAGAAATCCTACCAATGGCTAGACAGAGCTGGCCTGAAGGACAGCACAGAGGCTCATCATGGCTGCACAGGAGCAGGCCTTGAGCACCAGAGCAATAGAGGCCCAGATCTATCACACCAGACAAGACCGCAGGTGTAGACTGTGCAAAGAGGCCAATGAGACAATCCAGCACATAACTGCAGGGTGGTGGTGCCCGTGGTCGTTGGGGCACTCGGGGCAGTGACCCCCAAACTGGAGGAGTGGCTACAGCAGATCCCAGGAAATACATCAGACATCTCGGTCCAGAAAAGTGCAGTTCTAGGAACTGCAAAGATACTGCGCAGAACCCTCAAGCTCCCAGGCCTCTGGTAGAGGACCCGAGCTTGGAGGAAAAAGAGACCGCCCGCGGAGGGTGAGGAGGAGTTTTTTTTTTTTTTTTTTTTACTATATTCAGACCAAAACCTGAAAACTGAAATAAAGGTTTTGCCTGGCTTTACCCAAATCTAAAAACTTCTCGACTGAAGCATACAGCCTATAGGCCAGAGTAACGCCTCATTTGAAATCTAAGATCTACAAAACTGATTGACTTTTTGTTGCGTTGTCTGGTTTTCGTTTTTTTTTTGTCTTGCTTTTGTCATTTTTGTCATGTTTTGTGTTGTTTCTCCGGCATGTTTTTGTTGCTCTTTTGTTTCTTTTTGTTGTATTTTCACCCTCGTTTATGTCACTGTGTTGGCGCTCTTTTTGTCGTGTTTCCGTCACGTTTTCGGCACTTTTTAATAATTTTTCTGCTGCTTTTTTGTCACTTTTTAAAAACGTTTTTCATGCTATTTTGACACTTTTTCCAAGAAGCTTTTGGATTTAGGTAAAGCCAAACTGGAGAAAATGTGCTCTGTTCAGGTGGGGGTTAAGAGATTAACAAGGTTTTGAGTGGGCTGTGTTGATTGTGGAGGAGAGCCTTTTGCCCTCCGGCGTAGTGCGTATGCGCGGGATCACCAACAGAAAACAATAACATTCAACGTCTATCAGCCACGCCGACCCCCTTTATATCGGTATCGGACCCCAAAAATCCATGTAGGTCAGGCCCTATTATTTATGTCACTAATCTACAGTGAAAGTTTCAAAATGATATATCTAAATTTATATTTAATTGTTTTTACCGTTCACCTGCAGCATCTCGCCTTATAGGAACATTCTGTGTTGATACAGTTTAGTAAAATTGCAGAAATATGTCTCTACTAGAATGTAATGTGTTCATATGTGCCGTGTGTCCAGGGCCTGTTGGCTTTAGAGGGAGAGCTGACTCCGATCCTGGTGCAGATGGTGAAGAGTGCCAACATGAACGGACTCCTGGACAACGACTGTGACTCTCTGAGCGGCTGCCAGCACCGCGTCAAGGCCCGACTGCATGAGATCCTCCAGCGAGACCGCCAGTTCACTGACGAGGACTACGACCGGGTAAAATACATCTAACTAAAGTAACAACCGTTCACCGACAACAACAGTTACTTACTGTCGTCAGTAAACAACAGTTCACTGACGAGAACCACGACCGGGTAAAATACATCTAACTAAAGTAACAACCGTTCACCGACAACAACAGTTACTTACTGTCGTCAGTAAACAACAGTTCACTGACGAGAACCACGACCGGGTAAAATACATCTAACTAAAGTAACAACCGTTCACCGACAACAACAGTTACTTACTGTCGTCAGTAACAACAGTTCACTGACGAGGACCACGACCGGGTAAAATACATCTAACTAAAGTAACAACAGTTCACCGACAACAACAGTTACTTACTAAAGTAACAACAGTTCACCGACGAGGACCACAGAAATGACGCCAGTGGAGAACCCAGTGACTTTTTGACGATCTCTGCTGCTTTACAAAGGTGTTGTGTTTTCGTTGTGCGCGATGGAGTTTTCTTTGCTAAAACATAGTTTCTCCCGGTCTGATCCTCTGCCCTGCTCCCACTCAGAGCGGAGACATGACAGAGACACAGCAGCAGCGGCGCCATGTAGCTCCGCCCCTTTCTCCTTGAGTCCATGAAGACAGATGTCAATTACAGCTGATCTCATGAGGATGATAAAACTAAAGCACTTTTGAAAACTCCATGGCTTATTAACAAGTTTTACTTTTGATAGCAAACAAGGAGTATTTAAAACAGAAATAATCATTTTTAATGGGCCAAAATGTGGGCTATATTTGAAATCTAAATATTAATGTGGAAGATTGGCAGTTTTTTTTCTTTTTTTTCATAGATCAAGAGATCTTTTTAAGTTTATTTCCAATTTGCCTGATGAAGGTCTCAGGACCGAAACGTTGCTCTAATCCTAATAAACTATTTTTGCAAGTACAAAATACATCTGTACATTTCACAAACTGAAGTACCATCCATCCATCCATCCATTTTCTTCCACTTTTCCATTGCCGGGTCGTGGGGGCAGCTGTTGGAGCTGCACCAGCCCCTATGGCTCCTCCTGCAGGTGGTGGGTCCACAGAAGGACGGCCTCATGGTTCTAACCAGGCCTGTTGGTCTCTCATAAGGGGCTTCTGAACCGCTCTTTGTCTGCCCCGTCACCTAGGACCTGTTTGCCATGGGAGACCCTACCAGGGGCACCAAGCCCCCGACAACAGAGCTCCAGGATCATTCAGGCTCAAACCCTCCACCACGTTAAGGTGGAGGTTCCAGGAGGGGCAAACTGAAGTGCAAATGCCAAAATACCCGAAAGGACTACGATCAGTAAAATATATCTGTGTAGAGCCGGTTCTTCCAATACGCAGACTGTAAAAGTTGCATAGCATCGTCGCAGCCCCAAGAGCCGCGATCTCAGTCAAATCATTAGGTTCTGTTAATCAATGCGTTGTGACGGCGACAGGTTGAGTCTGATAGCGCTCAGATTATGCTGCTGCCTGTGTAAACCCTGTGATGTGTTTTGCAGCTGGCTCCCAACAACGCCCCGTCTCTGGTGAACTCCATGAAACAGGTGGAGAACCCGGTCCAGACGTGTGACCGCGTCTATGCCCTGGTCCAGAGTCTGACCGCCCAGATCCGCACCCGCATGGAGGACCCCACCTCAGCAGGTAATCCCTGAGACCACACCCAGAAGGGGGACCCCCGCATCCGCATCTGCATCTACCTGACGAGATCCTGTGCCCCGTCTCCCTCAGATCTGCAGCTGTACCACTCGGAGTCTCTGGAGCTGATGCTCCAGAGATGGTCCAAACTGGAGCGTGACTTTCGTATGAAGAACGGACGCTACGACATTAGCAAAATCCCTGACATTTACGATTGCGTGAAGTACGACGTCATCCACAACGCCACGCTCGGACTGGAGGACACACTGGAGCTGTTCCGGCTGAGCAGGGCGCTGGCGGATATCGTCATACCGCAGGTGAGACGCCCCCATCTCCGACATGACAAAAACCATAAAGAAACGAGAGAAAAAAGAAAAAATTAACATTATGTGCTTTCAGGAGTACGGCATTATTAAAGCAGAGAAACTGGACATCGCATACGCCTACTGCCTCCCACTGGTCAGGAAGATTCTAATGGACCTGCAGCGCACCCACGAGGATGAGTCTGTCAACAAGCTGCACCCATTGTGAGTCACACTTGTTCTTCTTTTCTTAAACACAGCACTGTATTTGGTTCATGAATGTCATTCTTAAGTAGGGTGTTTTTTATGCCATAAATTCATTATGAATACAAAAGGTTTGGTCCAAAGCCCGTTCTGCAGCAGGTTTTGATGACATTTTCAGTGTTTATTTGGTCAGTTTTATACAATTATTTATCCAATCTGTTGAATATCCAAATTTAACTCCAAAACACGAAGAATCCACTGAACCAATGTTTCCAACCACCATGTCTCTGGAAATTAGATATTGAAAAATCTCTCTGAAATACAATTGTAAACGTTCAGAACAAACTTTACAAAAAACTGAAAATATTAAAATTGCTGCAGCCGTGTAACATTGCCTGCAAGCTGAATTCTCATGGTATTTGTGACACACACAAGAATCCATCTTGCACCGCTGTCGCCTTCACTGTTCGGGACCAAACCAAGAGGCTTGGCAAGTTAGCAGCAGTGTCTCTTCTTAAATTCTCCAGTGATGATGAGGCACTGACAGTATTTCAAACCTGACTTTGATGTTTTTTTGCATATACTGTATCCGGTGAATGGCGCTGCTTTCACTGTATTTCGTGTCTGAAAGTTTCATTTTGACCAGGTATTCCCGTGGAGTGATGTCCCCGGGTCGCCACGTCAGAACACGCCTGTACTTCACCTCCGAGAGCCACGTACACTCGCTGCTCTCGCTCTTCAGATACGGAGGACTGCTCGACGTGAGTGATGAGCTTCATACATTAGTGTTTGAACACAACTTTTTATCTTCCGATACCTATGGAGTTTTGAGTATCTGTCGATATCCAATATTATTTCTTTCACTTAGAAATAATTAAAGCTGCAAAGGGAAACATTAGACAGCTATGGAAAAGCATTGACAAACTTACCGGAAGAGGACAAACAAAGAATGAAACTATAACATTAAATATAAATGGCACTATTATTACAGACAGCCTTGACATAAGTAACCATTTTAATAAAAATTTCATCCAGTCTGTACAAATCCTTAATAAGAACTTCCCCCAAAATCAGGGCAAAGAATCTGCATTTAATCAGGATGGACTAGGTTTAGAACTAACAAATGAAACAAGAGTAAACAAAATCCTCTCTACATTATCAAGCTCACGGTCTAGGGATATCCACGGATTAGACACACTCTTCCTAAAAACCTATAAAGATAGTCTTATTGCTCCAATAACAAAACTGATAAATCAATCAATAACTGAAAACACCTTCCCTAGCACATTAAAAACAGCCACTATTATTCCAATTCATAAAGCAGGAACTAAACAAGATATGATCAACTACAGACCAATTAGCATGCTTCCCGCTATATCAAAAACAATAGAAAAAGTGGTCATAGAGCAACTCACACAACATCTGGAGGATGAAGGCCTTTTACATCCCATGCAGTTTGGGTTTCGGGCAAACCACTCGACGGAAACGGCATGTTGCCTTCTCACAGAAACGATCAAACAAAATTTGGATAATGGAGGAGTAGTAGGAGCAATTTTCTTGGACCTTCGCAAAGCATTTGATACCGTCAGTCACCCCACGTTACTTACAAAATTAACTAGATTTAATTTGTCGACAAACACTGTGGCTTGGGTTGAGTCTTACCTGTCTGGTCGAACCCAATGCGTCCGTATCAGTGACACTGCATCCAGTATTACTGCTACTGATATCGGACTGCCACAAGGCTCTAATATCGGCCCTCTTCTGTTTTCCCTCTATATAAATGACCTGCCATCTGTATGTGAGGATGTTAATATCCAGATGTATGCAGATGATACGGTCATTTATACTTGGGGAAAACAGCAACAATGTACTTTGTAAACAAATATAAAACGTCATCCTTTCCAAGCATAACTGTAAACAGGGAAACAATACAAAATGTCAGTGAATATTGTTACGTGGGTGTAATTTTAGACCCTTAGTTTAAAAAAAACATATCAAACAAATGTGCCACAGACTCAGGTACAACATAAAAACATTCAAATGTATTAGAAACTCGCTAACAATGGAGGCATCCCTAACCTATTTTAACGCAATGATTATGTCTCGGTTTTATTATTGTATAACATGCTGGTCCCAGGCGAACAAAACCACTATGAGGCCATTGGAAAGCTTGCACAAACAATCACTCAAAATCCTTGACCAAAAACCGCAACAACACCATCACTGTTTAGTCCTCCGAAAATACAGACTGTTAAATTTCGACAATATTTAAAGATTTGCTTTAATACCCCATAGAATCCTAAATAACACTGCACCAACACCACTTAAGCATTTTATCCAGTACACATCTGCTGTGAGAACTAGAACCACACGAGCCTCTGCCAGGGGGCAGTGTAGCATACCCAAACGTAAAACTGCTTTTGCACAATCAGCTTTCTCATATAAAGCAATACAGGAATGGAACAAGCTCACAACGGACCTGAAAAGTCAAACAGACTATTTTCAGTTCACAGTAGAACTTAAAAAGTGACTTTGGAGAACTCAAAGCTGTTCACACTGAGGTGAACAGTATGTTTGAACCACAGGACAATTTATGTGTATATATTCATGTACGAGAACATTTTACTATGAAATTTAGAATGTATTATTAAATTTGTGTTTAGTGCTTATGAATGTGAATGTGACGCAGTAAATGAGTATGGAAGACTATTGGCACCTTAATTCAATTGTCTATTCATTTGTCAAATGGCTATGCATTATGTTATTTTAGTATTTATTTTGGAATTGTGTTTGGCAAAGTGTAATGTTATATCCAATTTTGACATTTAATGTTCTATTCCAAAAGTTCTAATGGCAATTCAATATGTAAAGTGTCGATACAATGTCTTTATATATTGCAAATTACAAGATTTTGAAATGAATAGCATATTGACATGGAAATTTGGCCTCTTTATTCATTGTTCTATTCATTCGTAAAATGGCATTTAGTTTCGAGTTGTATTTGACAAAGTTGCATGTTATATCCTATTTTGACATGCAATGTTCTATTCCAAAAGTTCTAATGGCAATTCAATATGTAAAGTGTCGATTCAATGTCTTTATATATTTCAAATTACAAGATTTTGAAATGAATAAGATATTGACATGGAAATTTGGCCTCTTTATTCATTGTTCTATTCATTCTTAAAATGGCATTTAGTTTCGAGTTGTTTTTGGCAAAGTTGAATGTCATATCTTATCTTAACTTGTAATATTCTATTCTACTTTTGAGTAAGTTTCATTTAATGTGTTGTGAAACAGCACCTCCCTCTGGATTGCATTGCATATTGCATATTGCATTGCCACAAGGTTTGAGTGCAACTATTTTCAATATGCTATGCAGTTCTTGACCCCTGGGAAGGCGGGCCCTGGTCCGCTCTCGGCCAATCAGAGACGAGTCTATATCCTCCTAGCTAGATGCTCTGTGTTGTTGTTTTTGCTGGAAGTAAATGCTGTTATGACGGATTGGAAGTAACAGATCACCCTTCATGAAGATTCCAAGTTACTCTAAGGAGGTTCTATGTAAGTATAGAAGCGTGTTTGTTAAAATACCAGTTTTAAGGAGGTTCTATGTAAGTATAGAAGCGTGTTTGTTAAAATACCAGTACTGTTTAGTGTTTTTCTCTCTTTTGTTTATTAAACACTTGCTACCTAGTTCAGTCATGCTCAGCAGTCCCACAGAAAGTCAAACTCCACAGTGTTTCAGCTTCTTACATTTTATTTTGGCCCACAAAAATATCTGTCTGTAAGTATTCAAATGATAGTGATCTTAGCTTCCATTAGATACCAAATTTAGTAATTTTTAGCATGTTTCCTATTCGTAATTAGGAAGAAAATATTCGGCGCTAATACCGTTAGCATCCCTATGGCTTTTCCCATGTAAATTAGCCTCGTGCTAATAGCTCGCTAATACAATCGTTTTTTGAAGGTTTTAGTTAACTCTAAGCTACTTATTTTCTATTTGCATTGTATATTTACCCAATTGAGATTGTAATATGCATTCTTTGTGTAACTGTATGTTACAGTTTTAAAGTACTTCAGTAAATCACACAAATACAGCAAGACGCTTCTTGGTTTTCATTAGACTGTTCTATCTGCAAAGCTGGTTCTCACACACTAGTAAAGGCAGAATACTTACACTAAACCAAACGTGGTGGCACGTGTTTTTGTTTAATGATTAAACTATACTTTATTGTATGCTCATGTTAATTTCTATTCTCACACTCTTCAGTGCAGTGATCCTGATGATCAGATTAAATAACGTGATGACAAAATACTCCTACATTTGTAAAAACATGAGGCTAAGTACTATTCTGTATTTTAGATCAGAGTTGTGTAACAAATCTAATCTGTTACTACCAATGTTGATTGATTGGATTTATTTGAGTAATTATTTACATTAACCTTGTTGCAGTGCAGAAAATAAATAAAGTAACATAAACTCAAAAGGAGTAGGCCGAAGCAAGAAAGCTTATAAGTGCCTACCCCCATATTCAAAATTAGTTTACATTCCGGATACAGGCAGGGGTGATTATAATAGTGGTACTAACAGCATCTAGAAAGCATCATGAGATTTCACAGTACATCAGTAATACCTAAGTTATTCAGGCACAAACTCTGTCTTACCCAGGCACCTGGACAGCCGGAGCATGTTTGTGCTGATAAGCACACACATCACAACACATTGTTTTATTTATTTATTTAATCATTTATAACCATCTACATTCCAGATGCCGCTATGAAGAGACCGTACAACATCTGAATATCAAGAGACGGTAGAACATTTTTAGACTGGCCAATAAGATTCTTCTTGTATGGTGGAATCATTCTTCTCTGCAACCCCAAGAAGCAGCTGTGTGGTACAGGAGCGGTTCAGAAGAACGAAGGCTAGGAGAATGTCGCAGAGGAGCTGGGTTGAACCCGTTTGTGTTGTCAGGAGCTTCTTGTAAATAAATATTAAACTGAGAGATGCAAAGATAGTCTGCATTTAATTAATTACTAATTTGTTAGAATTTGTGGGAAAATTATGAATGTGATCATGTCAACAGCGCTGAGGTGACTGGATGAAGATGGCAGCAGGCTGTTGTCCGCACAGGTGGTCTGTCTTTACAGGTTTCTCTGGGCCCTAATGAACAAAGGAAGAAAACTAGAGTGACTGACCACAACAAAAAAGGATATTGATTACTGTTGGATGCTAAGGATAGAACAGAATTAGATATGCATTATCTTATCACTATGCGAAATGTTGACAAATATTCACACGCTGTTCACATTCATGTACATACAGTCACCTGACCTCTTGCTACATAGTCATCGCTTTGTTCTAGTTTCATTTAATTTGGTACCTTATATAGTGAAGTACACAGTTTATGTTTGAATAGTTTTTGTTATTTAGTTAATATTTAACACAAGGTCTTTTTGACATTTGCTTCCTTATTCAGTTGCTCTTTTGTACTTAGCTATTTCAAACATACCATTTCCCTTGTATGGGATAAATACAGCCTTTCTTATCTTACAACAAACTGAAATAGCAGATCAAACATGTTTGATCTATATGAAATAGATCATAATTTAATAATTTCACTGTCAGTAACATATCTATAAGATAATTCAAAAAACAAATTTTTTTTTTAAAACATTCGCTAGTTTTATATTTTTAGAAACATTTTTTGCACGTAGGTCACCATTGTTATTTACATCGCAATGCATTCTGGGTAGTGATGTCAAATGGTTGCACCACCCAGTACCGAAGATACCAGTTTTCAGTTCTTGCCCACAGCGTGTTTTAGACAAGGAAAGTGAGGAAGAAGTCCGTGATGAAGATGGAGACGGAAATAGACATATTCAAAATCAAATGTATCATACTGTAATTCGCAGCCCTACTAAACGGCGGCACCTGGTGGTTTGAAAAATGTATCACCCTGGCTTAATTAGTTTTTCTTGTTCTGAAATGTGAACCAAATTGACAGGAATGAGGTTTCACCACGCATAAAGATATAATTGAGTAAGAGGATAACAGCGCTGAAGATTGTGAGAATAGAAATTAAGATGGGCGTACAATAAAGTAGGCCTATAAAGTGCTTAATCATTAAAACAAAAACACGTGCCACCACGTTTGGTTTAGTGTAAGTATTCTGTCTTTACTAGTGTGTGAGAACCAGCTTTGCAGATAGAACAGTATCTAATGAAAACCAAGAAGCGTCTTGCTGTATTTGTGTGATTTACTGAAGTACTTTAAAACTGTAACATACAGTTACACAAATAATGCATATTACAATCTCAATTGGGTAAATATACAATGCAAATAGAAAATAAGTAGCTTAGAGTTAACTAAAACCTTCAAAAAACGATTGTATTAGCGAGCTATTAGCACGAGGCTAATTTACATGGGAAAAGCCATAGGGATGCTAACGGTATTAGCGCCGAATATTTTCTTCCTAATTACGAATAGGAAACATGCTAAAAATTACTAAATTTGGTATCTAATGGAAGCTAAGATCACTATCATTTGAATACTTACAGACAGATATTTTTGTGGGCCAAAATAAAATGTAAGAAGCTGAAACACTGTGGAGTTTGACTTTCTGTGGGACTGCTGAGCATGACTGAACTAGGTAGCAAGTGTTTAATAAACAAAAGAGAGAAAAAACACTAAACAGTACTGGTATTTTAACAAACACGCTTCTATACTTACATAGAACCTCCTTAGAGTAACTTGGAATCTTCATGAAGGGTGATCTGTTACTTCCAATCCGTCATAACAGCATTTACTTCCAGCAAAAAACAACAACACAGAGCATCTAGCTAGGAGGATATAGACTCGTCTCTGATTGGCCGAGAGCGGACCAGGGCCCGCCCTTCCCAGGGGTCAAGAACTGCATAGCATATTGAAAATAGTTGCACTCAAACCTTGTGGCAATGCAATATGCAATATGCAATGCAATCCAGAGGGAGGTGCTGTTTCACAACACATTAAATGAAACTTACTCAAAAGTAGAATAGAATATTCCAAGTCAAAATAAGATATGACATTCAACTTTGCCAAAAACAACTCGAAACTAAATGCCATTTTAAGAATGAATAGAACAATGAATAAAGAGGCCAAATTTCCATGTCAATATGTTATTCATTTCAAAATCTTGTAATTTGAAATATATAAAGACATTGAATCGACACTTTACATATTGAATTGCCATTAGAACTTTTGGAATAGAACATTACATGTCAAAATAGGATATAACATGCAACTTTGTCAAATACAACTCGAAACTAAATGCCATTTTAAGAATGAATAGAACAATGAATAAAGAGGCCAAATTTCCATGTCAATATGTTATTCATTTCAAAATCTTGTAATTTGCAATATATAAAGACATTGTATCGACACTTTACATATTGAATTGCCATTAGAACTTTTGGAATAGAACATTAAATGTCAAAATTGGATATAACATTACACTTTGCCAAACACAATTCCAAAATAAATACTAAAATAACATAATGCATAGCCATTTGACAAATGAATAGACAATTGAATTAAGGTGCCAATAGTCTTCCATAAATGAGAGGTGTGGCTGAATTATACAGGTGTGATGCTGTGTATGTGTGTGTGGTGTGAGGGTCAGTGTTAGCGAGAGGGCTTGTTATGATTGCTTATTCATTGCATGCTATTGTATATATATATTTTCTTTTATCTGTACTTTTTTATTTTTTTATTTGATAGGGACAGAACAAGAAGCATTGTTACAAAATAACCGATGCCATGGTCATAGGCCTTATAGCTAACAGCTAATTCGCAGACCTGGTCCCTAAGACACAATGACACAATTGACTACAATGTTACTGTATATTATTTATGTAACCAGGGACTGCAGATGGAAACTAGCTATTTAGCTATAATCTGGTGCAGAACATATCTGTCTTTGAGCTTAATGTCTGTGCACTGTCCCTTCAATAAAGACTAAACTAAAAAAAAAACTAACCATTACCAACAGACTTTCTTTAAAGTGGCTGCTGTGAACAAAAAGTGAATGGTCGACTTTGTAAACGAGATGTTACAAATCAACGGATTTTCAATTCATAAGCTGTAATGGATAAACGTGAAACAACGATCACTGGACTTTTCTACATGAAATGTCCACGGCTACATGATACAACTCACAACATAAAGTGATCTGATCATTAAACAACTTGTGTACTAACAATCTCATAAACACCATTTCATAAACTGTTTATTGGTTTACTTGGTAGGGACAGTGCATGTTAATGAACAAGCCACACCGGATTGTAGCCTGGACAAATTTCCATCCGTCGTCCCCGTGCGCACTCTCAAACACACACTCATTCATCCTGGCCTATTGTACATGTTTTTAGTGGTAGGGGAAACCGGAGTATCCGGAGGAAACCTATGCGGACACGGGGAGAACATATAAACTCCACACAGAAAGGCCCCGACCCTGGTGGGAATCAAACCTGGACATGTCAACTACATGAAAAATGGGCTGTACCCGTTTGTAAACTACAAACACAGAAACCTTCTACAGTGGCCAATATTACTTTATTACTTTACGTTACTCGATGATTGTTTCTGCCCCGCCTTGATTAGTCATGTGTAAAACTAACTCAGTGATATAAGATTTTAGGCCCAAGCCCGACGGCCGAGATATCACGCATGACAGTTGGGTTTGGGTCGGGTCGGGCTTCAAGAATTTTTATTTTTTATATATTTTTTATATATTTTTTATTTTATTTGAGAAAATCTAAGCTATAGGCTTAGACTATTGGATACATATGATGCACGTATGTAGGGCTGGGCGATTTTGCCTGAAAAGAAAATCTCCGATTTTTTAAAGAAAAATTCGAGTTTCGATTCGATTTTCGATTTTTTTTTATTCCAATGCACTTAAAAATGACTACAGATCAGATTCAGATACATTGTCAAAAGTGCCACTTTATTGCTGTGATTGTCCTCAAGAGTTAAAATGTGTAAAACAATCCCAAAATAAAAAGTAAATGAGCCTCTGGCATTAGGGCAGGGTGATATGATATACATCTGACAAAATACTTCAAAAACAAAGCCTTTAGACAATGGGGCAAATTCATTATCGTATGGAGTATGGAGAAAAATCTCCAAACTTAGAACAATTGTGCCAAGAGATGATCTTGAAATGATTATCCACGCCTTTGTGTCTTCCCGTTTAGACTATTGTAACAGTTTATTCTCTTGTCTAAACAAAAAGGAGTTGTCCCGCCTTCAGCAGGTACAAAACTCTGCAGCGAGGTTACTGACTCGCACAAACAGAAGGGCTCATATTACTCCCATTCTAAAAGCCCTCCATTGGCTCCCAGTCACTTTTCGTTTCAATTTTAAAATCCTGGTGTTGACCTTCAGAGCCTTGCATGGTCAGGCTCCTTCTTACATTAGAGACTTGTTGTGTCCTTATTCTCCCTCTCGGAGGCTGAGGTCTCAGGATCAGAACCTTCTCATGGTCCCTCGTACCCGTTACAAGACGAGAGGAGATCGCTCCTTCCAGGTGGTTGCGCCGACGCTCTGGAACGATCTTCCGCTTTCCTTGCGATTACTTGATTGTGTTGATGTTTTTAAGAGTAAACTGAAAACCTACTTGTTTGAAAAAGCATTTTAGTTCCAGTGGGAAAGGGGTTGTTTTTGACCACCATGTTTTGTGATTGTAAATGTAAATGTAAATGTACTTTTATTTCTATTTGTATTTTTTGTGAAGCACTTTGTGACCTCTGTCTGTGAAAGGTGCTATATAAATAAATATTACTTACTTACTTACTTATACAGCTATTTTATTCATCTAAATTCACTTACGTAAATCTCTACCTTTATCTGGAAGAACACAGAAGATAAGATGAAGGTGCAGATAATTGTAGCAATATTATTTCATCTCCATCACAGTAAAATGCTCCTGTAAGTTCACCGGCCTCTGTGCAGTTTACTTGTTTTATTGTCAGGAGCCTGGGGATAGACCTGTGAGTATTAACGCGTTTGGGACATGTGCCTCTGCAACATGAGTCACAGTTATTGTAGTTTTCAAAGGATCCACTATTTCCCTGTTTCTCGCGTCTCTCTCCCGATCGGGGCAGGCGCACAGATACACACACACGCACGCACGCACGCACACACACACACACACACGCGGTTTATTAGCCTTAAACCGCGTTTGCATTGTGGTTTTCTTCACCGTGTTGTTAGCGTCAGGCTAAAAGTTAGGAAAGTTAGCTAGCTAGCAAGGCAGTGGTGCAACTTGTCAGAGTTCATCCAAGATGCAAATCCTGAGCCTTTTGCTCGCAAATATGAGCAACTCAAGGGACAAACTTCATTCATATCATTAGATTCTTAATCTCTGTAATCGCTTTCCATCGCGCATGTTGTTGTTTTGACGGTGTTACGCGGGGGAGGAGGCTGTCTCACACCGCGCTACGGTAACCCACAAGGACGAAATGCTAAAAAGTCGGAAAAAAAACTCGAGTTTGCAAAATAAAAATCGTTTTAAGCTACAAAATCGATGAAATCGATTTTTTGCCCAGCCCTACACGTATGTATCCAATGCACGTGCTCATTGTTGTCACGTTGCAAAAGCATGGCCAGCTTTGATTCCGGCGCTACACAGGGAACAACACTATTCACTCTTTTTCTCAGGACAGCATTTAACTTACACTGGATAAATCAGCAGTTTGGTTCCTGTTTGTGCGTGAAGTAGGCTTTTGCAAATGCGGCGCGATGTTTATAAACAACGAGAAGGAGGAGAAGAGCGATAGAGACGGAAAGAGGAGAGACGCACACACTTCTCCGCCTGCTCAGGTATGTGTGCAGAGCTGCTGCGTGCACGACACGTACCCATCACACATGGCGCGCTCCTCTCGGTGCTGCTGCTGAATGCACTGCACAGAGGCTCGGACCGGGCGGGCATTAAATAAATAATTATTTACGTCAGGTTTGTTTCGGGCACGGACCGGCAATTCAAGTTAATTGCTCGGGCTCGGGTTGGGTCGAGCTTTATTCCCGCGGGCTTGGGTCGGGCTTGATTTTTTTGGGTCCGACCTTAGCTCTATCAGTGATTGAATTCTCCAGGTTCAAAGCTTCAAAATAAGGCTATGGGGCTATGGGTGTCTGTTTTGTATTGGATATTTGGTATACTATTAAAGAAGTGTTCAAAAATAAGGATGAAAAAGAATACGGATGCTCGTTCTATTAAAATCAAAATCATTGTTTTATTCCCTGAATTTACAATCTAAAACAAAAACTATGGTAAAGGCTACATGATGATCTTGGGTGGCCAGCCAGGGGTCGGAGCAAGAAGAGGGCCGAGCTGCTCCCTGCCTGGCTTTTTATAGACAAAGGAAGTAGGCGTTTCCTTGTTGACACTTCTTCTGCGTCTGCGCCATCTGACTCCTAACACACTGCCCCCAGTGGACTCCAAGAGTAAGGACAACAGTTCAATTCAAATCACCCCCAAAAGCACAGATTACAATCAACACAGTTTCATATAATCATTAAAGCCTATAATAACAAAAACAGATATAGAAATAGCCAACACTATCATTTTCTCTTGATTGGCTCTGATATCAGGTGCAGTGTGTAGTCATCACACACAACAAAAAGAGCCAAAACCACAACACTCACACACACAGATCGTGCAAACTCCACACTGTCGGGGAATGGAACCTGGGACCTACTCACTGTGAGGTGGCCGTGCTAACCGCTGATGTGTTTTGTCCGTGTGGTGCTGCCGTAGGAGGAGACGGACCAACAGTGGAAGAGGGCCATGGATTACCTAAGCGCCGTGTCCGAACTCAACTACATGACTCAGATCGTCATCATGCTGTACGAAGACAACAACAAGGTACTACTACTACAGCTGTTACTTTTACTGCAACTACTACAACTGTTACTGTTACTGCGACTACTGCAACTGTTACTGTTACTGCAACTACTGCTGCATCAGAGCACAGTACCACTACTCAACTACATGACTCAGATCGTCATCATGCTGTACGAGGACAACAAGGTACTACTACTACTGCAACTGTTACTGCGACTACTACTGTTTCTGTTACTGCGACTACTGCAACTACTGCTGCATCAGAGCGCAGTACCACTACTCAACTCCATGACTCAGATCGTCATCATGCTGTACTAGGACAACAAGGTACTACTACTGCTGCGACTGCTACTCTTACTGCTACAGCGACTACTACAACTGTTACTTCCGACTACTACTACTGTTACTGTGACTACTATAATTGTTACTGCGGCTACTACTACTGTTACTGTTACTGCGGCTACTACTACTATTACTGTTACTGTGACTACTACAACTGTTACTGTTCCTGCGACTACTACAACTGTTAAGGTGCGTTCAGACCAAACGTTCGTCCACACCCCATCCGCCTCTAGTTGGACGCCAAACATTACCACTTCACACTCGCGAGAAACGGCTGTTTGCTGGTGCGTGAAGTTTTGCAAGCGTCATAATTAGGAGGTGTGTCATACAACTCTCTTTTCATGGCCTTTTTGAGTGACTTTTGTCATTTATTAGACTATATCTTTCTGTCTGGTCGGAACATCATGATAACAAGTATATTTCTTGTTGTCCAGGACATCTCTTCCGAGGAGCGCTTTCACGTGGAGCTGCACTTCAGTCCCGGAGTGAAGGGGGTGGAGGAGGAGGACAACCCGCCCATGGGCTTCGGTTTCAGGCCTGCGTCGGCAGAGGTGGCGCAGCAGGTGGAGGCGGCGCAGCCCGGGGCAGCGAGCTTCGGCCTGGGCAGGAGGAGGCACCCGTCGCCCCTGCTCTACAACGGGCCCAAGCACACGGACAGCCTGGAGGACCTGAGCGAGGACCCCAGGAAGGGAGCAGCCTGTCAGGGGGAGGGAGGGGACAAACTCGAGGAGGGGGACCTCACGGAGGGAGCGGAGAGGACCGAGACCGACCGACACGTGCCTCTGTCTGAGCCTATCAGCATTCAGAAGAAGTCCCCGCTCATCCGCAACCACAAGACGGGCTCTATGGAGGTGAGGAGTCTACTGTAACTTTACAATATACAGTACAGTGGAAACCCGATGTTTACATAAACACTATTCATGAAACCAGAATTAACTTTTACTTTTTAGGTCAATTAGAATTTTTTTAATAATTTCTATTTGATAAATGCCAGAAGAATGAGAGATAGAATTTTATACACGGTTTTATATATTTTTACAAAGCCAAAGGTTTACATACATTTCATTAATATTTGGTAGCATTGCCTTTAAGCTGTATAACTTGGGTCAAACGTTTTGGATTTCCTTCCACAAGCTTCTCACAACAGTTAGCAGGAGTTTTGGTCCTTTCCTCCAAACAGAACTGGTGTAACTGAGACACATGTGTAGGCCACCTTGGTGCCTATGCCTTTTCAGCTCTGCCCATACATTTACAACTGGATTGTGATCAGGACTTTGTGATGACCACTTCAGAACATTGAGTTTGTTATCCTTAAGCCACTTTGTAACCAGTTTGCAGTGTTTCCCCTAGGCTTACTGGTTTGGCAGGGGGGTATGGCTACACGTGCACGCACACAGTCCATGCACGCTGCCGGGTAAAATATAGTGTTTTTAGGCCCAAGCGCCATCAGGGCTGGCGAAGGGGCTCTTGTAATCGTATAGAGTGCGCGGAGCGAAGCGGAGAAGCGCTCGCCTCCTTTCAAACATGCACTAATGCACTCCTCTCGTCGTGCACATGTATCAGAAAATGAACATTGTAATTGGACAGCAGTGTGCGAAGCGGAGCGCACTGTTACATAGCTTGGGTTGGATTTCCTTTAATGATTATGCAAATTATATTTCAGTGCCATAAAGGTAAAAAAAAAAGAAGTAATAATTTCAATGAAACTCATGGATGGCATTGTGTCTCAGGGCTCTTTGAATCACTGATATCAATCTCAGACACCTGTAATAATTAGTTGTCAGGTAAGCCCAGTTAATGACAGAAAAAGGATGTTCCACATTATTAAGCAGACCACCATTTTCAAGCAATATGGGAAAGAAAAATCATCTCTGCTGATGAAAAGTGTGAAATAGTTGAATTCCTTGGACTAGGTATGAAAACCTTCGATATTTCATGAAATATTAAGCGTAATCAGCGTACTGTTAAGAGATTTGTGGCTGATTCAGAGCACACACGGGTTGGACCCTGGATGGTCAGATGGATGGAGCAGTGGATGGTTGGTGAATGGCCACCATGTCCCAACAAGGCTGTGACGTCAGCAAGGAGGTGGCGGAGTCATGTTTTGGTCACTTTCTTCCATGGTTCCAAAATAAGAACCGTGCTTTCCGTAACAAAATCATCTTCATGCATGACAACGCACCATGTCATGCTTTGAGACTATTCTGACATCCTGAAAAGAAACCCAAGCAGAAACTCTCCAAAAACTCACAAATTTAATGGATGCAAGAATTTTGAAGCTGCTATCAAATAAGGGGTCCTATGTTAAAATATAACTTGACCTGTTAAGAAGTTTTTGATTGAAATAGCTTTTGATTTCTTTAAATATGACCTAATCCTGCAAATTCAACAAATTACCATTTTCAGTTAATTTACAACCTTTAAAATGTATGGAAACGTTGCTGTGCATAATAATTTGGAACAGTAAATTTTGAGTTGTTATATTATTATGTAATTTTGAATAAAATACTGTTATCACTTGGAGGTTTTTTCAGTCATATTCATATTATCCAGTTAAAGTCTTGAAAATGATGCTGACTGTCATTTGAGTTGATAATTTAGAAAATCTTAGAAAAATATCATTTGCATAATAATTTGGAACGCAGTGTAGTCAAACTTACTCGCACTGTAGCGGCGGCTTCTGTCTCTGTTTCTCCGATCTTTTCTGGAGCAGCCCCAAATAAACACGACCGCATGGCCTGGGTCTGCCGCACGGTCACTGGGCACAAAACGCGGACTGGATCTGTAGAAAACACGAACTGGACTCGAAACGGATTTGGTAAAGACGGTTGTTTTATTGATCGGTGATTAGCGCTGCATAATGAAAGGCTATCGTCCTGACAGGGCAGGGGGCGCTGATGGGGGGGCGGCCCGTGCTGCTAAAATAATGATGTGGAAACACTGAGGTCGGCAGTATGCTTTAGGTCATTGTCCATTTGGAAGACCCATCTGCCTCCAAGCTTTAACTTCCTGGCTGATGTCTTGAGATGTTGCTCCAATATTTCCACATAGTGTTCTTCCTTCATGATGTCATCTATTTTGTGAAGTGCTCCAGTCCCTCCCACAGCAAAACAACCCCACAGCATGATGCTGCCACCCCGTATTTCACAGTTGGGATGGTCTCTGTTTCTTTTGGAGTAAGGGCTTCTTCCTGGCAGAGTTCCCTCTCAGCCCATGTCGGTACAGTACTTGTTTCACTCTGGATAATGACACACTCTTACCAGTTTCTGCCAGCATCTTCACTAGGTCTTTTGCATTTGTTCTTGGGTTGATATTCACATTTCAGACCATAGCATGTTCATCTCTAAGACACAGAACCCGCCTACTTTCTGATCTGTACGATGACTGGACATTTCCATCTTTTTTATGCTTGTGTATAATTGTTTGAACCAATCTTGAAATTGCATACTTCCAAGGACCTGACGTCGTCATCTGGGCTTTCCCAAATTGTTTCAAGTTATAGCAGTCTTAGTGTATACTGACTTTGTAGAAAGTAACAAAAGAAATATTCATAAAAAATCTACAGTCAGATCCATAAATATTGGGACATTGACTAAATTCTCATATTTTTGGCTCTATAAACCACCACAAACGATTTAAAATGAAACAACCACGATGTGTTTAAACCGCAGACTTTCAGCTTTAATTTGAGAGTATTTACATCCATATCTGCCTCCCACATTTTTAGGGACCAAAAGTAATTGGACAAGTGGCTGCTCAGCTGTTCCATGACCAGGTGTCCGCTCTTCCCTCATTATACCATTTATAAGGAACAGACGAGACGTCCAGAGTTCATTTCAACTGTGATATTTGCATTTTGGATACTGTTGTGGTTAATTCTCAATATGAATGGAAGAGCTATCACTATCAGTGAAGCAAACCCTTATTAGGCTGAAAAATCAAAACAAATCCATTAGAGAGATAACAAACATATTAGGCATGTCTAAATCAACAATTTGGAACATTATAAAAAGAGAGAACACACCGGTGAGCTCTACAACACCAAAAGACCTGGAAGACCACGGAAGACAAATTGAAAAGTGGAAGGCTCACATACAAACGCTTGTAATTCCTACACCGTTCATCTGATTTGGATGTAAATACTCTCATATTAAAGCTGAAAGTCTGCAGTTTAAGCACATCTTTAAGCACATGGTTGTTTCATTGCAAATCTGTTGTGGTGGTTTATAGACCCAAAAACATGAGAAATTAGTCGATGTCCCAATATTTATGGACCTGACTGTATCTCTCATTCTTCTGGCATTTAACAAATAGAAAGGAGGAGGGAGTCCAGTCGTGACCCCAAACACACTATGAGACACGATTCTGTGCGACTGCCTTCGACTAGCCACGATTCGAGAAGAATCAGCGCAACTCAGAATTAGAGCAAAATCGGGCATAAAAGTCGTGTAGCGTGTGTTGACCTAAACTTACACACAACCATAAGACGGGCTCTATCGAGGTTAGGGTTCTCCCTCCTTCAGCTCCGCTCACACTAGAGGATGACAATTGTCCAGGAATCCCGCCGAACAGGAATACATTTTATTAGTGATGCCCTTACACAGCTCATATCAATATGTTGGGGACTTTCTCAGACAGTAACTTTGATCAAATACTATTTTTGCAATTGCTGTGTTGCTCCAAAAGATGATTTACTGGAATAACCTAGAAAAGTGTGAAAATAAACACTGTAATATCACTTTAATACCGCAGTCTTCTGCAAGTCAGTGAAGTGGAGCGTCCAAATGAACCTTGTGTTTTGTTCCTCAGGTTTGTCCGAGTTGTCGTCGTCTAAAGTGGGCAGTTACCGGCTCTTCTCGTTTTGTTCGCGACAGTCTCCGGAAGTGAAGCAGAGTGGCCTTGGTAAGTCTCCCTCAGCTCACAACAGCCCTTCCCCAACTCTACCCCAACTCTACCCCACACCCCAGCAGGTGGTAGACACAACTGCTGTGGGCCAGTTGCAGAGGGGGGTGCACAAGCTCTGTTCTGATTGGACTAGCTTTTCTACTGTCTCAGTTTACTCACTGGGTTTTTATCTGAACCTGCTCAGAGGAAACTGGTCGGTTTAGTTTTCTCTTCCAACTGTTGTCCGTGTAGTTACTGCACAAATGAAATACGCTCCTTTTCAAAATCTCTACACCCCTCACAGAAATCAAACCAAATGAAGGGCTGGATTTGGCCAAAGGGTTCGATATCCTTGGGTTTCCCTGCTTTAGTCTTGCTTTGGAACTTGAAATGGATTTGGTTAAGTCTAAGGCCCTTTCCAAATCCACTTCCTCGATCTCCCTAAGCACTATCCCTCCTCCTGTGACGGGAAGTGTCTGAAACATACAGTGAGGAAAATAAGTATTTGAACACCCTGCTATTTTGCAAGTTCTCCCACTTAGAAATCATGGAGGGGTCTGAAATTGTCATCGTAGGTGCATGTCCACTGTGAGAGACATAATCTAAAAAAAAAAATCCAGAAATCACAATGTATGATTTTGTAACTATTTATTTGTATGATACAGCTGCAAATAAGTATTTGAACACCTGTCTATCAATTAGAATTCTGACCGTCAAAGACCTGTTAGTCTGCCTTTAAAATGTCCACCTCCACTCCATTTATTATCCTAAATTTAGATGCACCTGTTTGAGGTCTTTAGCTGCATAAAGACACCTGTCCACCCCATACAATCAGTAAGAATCCAACTACTAACATGGCCAAGACCAAAGAGCTGTCCAAAGACACTAGAGACAAAATTGTACACCTCCACAAGGTTGGAAAGGGCTACGGGGAAATTGCCAAGCAGCTTGGTGAAAAAAGGTCCACTGTTGGAGCAATCATTAGAAAATGGAAGAAGCTAAACATGACTGTCAATCTCCCTCGGACTGGGGCTCCATGCAAGATCTCACCTCGTGGGGTCTCAATGATCCTAAGAAAGGTGAGAAATCAGCCCAGAACTACACGGGGGGAGCTGGTCAATGACCTGAAAAGAGCTGGGACCACCGTTTCCAAGGTTACTGTTGGTAATACACTAAGACGTCATGGTTTGAAATCATGCATGGCACGGAAGGTTCCCTGCTTAAACCAGCACATGTCAAGGCCCGTCTTAAGTTTGCCAATGACCATTTGGATGATCCAGAGGAGTCATGGGAGAAAGTCATGTGGTCAGATGAGACCAAAATGGAACGTTTTGGTCATAATTCCACTAAACGTGTTTGGAGGAAGAAGAATGATGAGTACCATCCCAAGAACACCATCCCTACTGTGAAGCATGGGGGTGGTAGCATCATGCTTTGGGGTGTTTTTCTGCACATGGGACAGGGCGACTGCACTGTATTAAGGAGAGGATGACCGGGGCCATGTATTGCGAGATTTTGGGGAACAACCTCCTTCCCTCAGTTAGAGCATTGAAGATGGGTCGAGGCTGGGTCTTCCAACATGACAATGACCCGAAGCACACAGCCAGGATAACCAAGGAGTGGCTCTGTAAGAAGCATATCAAGGTTCTGGCGTGGCCTAGCCAGTCTCCAGACCTAAACCCAATAGAGAATCTTTG
Source organism: Neogobius melanostomus (assembly GCA_007210695.1). Lineage (NCBI taxonomy): Eukaryota > Metazoa > Chordata > Actinopteri > Gobiiformes > Gobiidae > Neogobius > Neogobius melanostomus. The sequence continues at coordinate 425,531 of VHKM01000162.1, forward strand.
GAGGGAGCTCAAACTCCGTGTTTCTCAGCGACAGCCCAGAAACCTGACTGATCTAGAGAAGATCTGTGTGGAGGAGTGGGCCAAAATCCCTCCTGCAGTGTGTGCAAACCTGGTGAAAAACTACAGGAAACGTTTGACCTCTGTAATTGCAAACAAAGGCCACTGTACCAAATATTAACATTGATTTTCTCAGGTGTTCAAATACTTATTTGCAGCTGTATCATACAAATAAATAGTTACAAAATCATACATTGTGATTTCTGGATTTTTTTTTTTAGATTATGTCTCTCACAGTGGACATGCACCTACGATGACAATTTCAGACCCCTCCATGATTTCTAAGTGGGAGAACTTGCAAAATAGCAGGGTGTTCAAATACTTATTTTCCTCACTGTATCCGTGTATTGAGACCTATTGGTTTTATTAGCTGCGGAAAAACCTCACTGAGAGTTTGGAGAGACAAAACTATATAAAATGTAAAAATCAGAATTCCTTTGTAAACTCTAGGGGGAAATTGTTTTCCGTGAAAAATGTCATCAGTCGATTGTGATTTTGCAACATCAGTGGGTGGGGCTGTCACTGTAAAGGAAGGGAGAATGTGTCTGAAAGTCACTACTGAAGGAAACTCTGAAGGTGCCATTACTGAGGATTTAGTGGAGTTGGAAGGAGAAGGGAGGGGGGATTTGTTTCGCAAAGCGCCTAGGTCTAGTCCAGCTTTAGTCCTGCTTTTGTTCTGCTTAGGAGCTTGGAATTGAACTGGTTTGGTCTCACTTTAGTCCCAGTCTAGTCTGTTTAGTCCAGGTCTATTGCAGGCTCACCGTTATTCAGTTACTGATTTAGGACTGCTTTAGTCCTAGTTAGGGTTAGATCTAGCTTAGTTCCTTGCTTTGATCCAAACCCAGTTATGGGGATCTCTTGCATGCCTCCTGTCCCCCCGTCTTCTCTGTCCTTGCCTCCCCTGTCGTCTTTGTGGGAAGGGTCTGTTGCTGCAGTGACTAACACGGCGCCCTCTGCAGGCTCTCAGTGCGCAGGACTCTTCAGCACCACTGTCCTCGGAGGCTCCTCTAGTGCTCCCAACCTGCAGGACTACGCACATGCGCACCGCAAAAAGTACTCGTCCGCCTCGCTGCCCTACAAAGACGGTACGTAAGTCTGCCCTACAAAGACGGTACGTAAGTCTGCCCTACAAAGACGGTAGGTGAGACTGCCCTGCAAAGGTGTCCATGGCCCGCGCCAGAGGAAAAGTCCAATGACTGACTGGAACTTGAACAAATGAGACTCGCACACAGCTCACACACACGTAAATTTGGTTTCCCGACAATTTAGAGTGCGCTATTACACTGGCCTTTACATAAGCAGTCTGTTGTGTGGGAGTTGGAAGTGTTAAGAGACGAGGCATTACGGTAAGAAACTGCCACGACCCAGCGCTGTCTCTGTCCACATTGTTTTCTACAGTGACTGTATCGTGGTCACGCCATTTTGTGCTGTGTCCGAATGTCTAGAGAGAAAAGTAGTGCACTCCAAATTTCTCACTCAATTCACTCTGAAAAGTAGTGAGAAGTGATGGTCATAAATGGGTTGATATAGACCACAATGCACTGGGAGAGTGGGCGGAGTCAGATAGAGACAGGTCTTTGAACTAAACGGAACTAAACAGCTGTTTAAATCACGTGTTGCCTACTTTTCATGATTAAACCACTTAAATATACCCCGTATTTTCCAGACTAAAAGTCTCTGTATGTGATTATGTGTACAAGGCTGCAAATTTAGCTGGCGCGGCTTTTAGTAAGGTGCGCTTTATTGGCCGAAATGTACGGTACATAATTAGTGTCTTCTCGGTTTTAAATCTTTAGTGAGCCATATTTCAATCATTCTGCAGCCGATTCTAAAAGTTTAAAACGTGTTAAGGAGCTCAGAGGCTGCAGTTTCTCTTTCTGTTCAGCTGGGTTAGTGCATAGCGAGAGAGAGACAGCGCAGACGCAGCTGCAGGACTGAGGGAGTCACGGTCGGGTCCAAAGTTTGGATCCAAGTTTCAGGTTCGGACGGGTTGGCGCGTGGGTCCAGAGCCAGACTGAGGCCCGCCATTTCGTGACCTCTGGTTTAGTTCATTATAGCAACAGCTGCATTAGTGGCACAGTAAAGAGGTTTACTATGCAAATTAGCCATGTGGTCTTTTTGTTTATAAGCGAAAACAAAATGTTTTGTTATAATAACACTTAAACAGTGAGACATTGTTCACTGCTCCCTATTTTGTCCTGTTAAACCTGCACCTCTGCTGCAGATCTTGGTTTGGGTGAGAGACAGAGCAAAAGATGGGAGATCGAGACTGTGGATGAAGATTGAAATCTTCATCCTCTCTGTCACTTCTGAACAATCACCTTGGCAACTACCTGGGCACAGAGGTGTAACTGCACCGTTGACAAGCCTCTCCCGGCAGCACGTCTTTCAAGCTCTCATTTGCGAACTCGATCCTCTAGCTGTGGCCATCTAGCTTTTAGCCCGTGATTAGCTTTTTTTGTTTTCTTCATTGCGTTAAGAGTAACCTCCGCTTTCTCGCTCACTACAATTTTCTTTCTGCTGCTCGATTAGCCTGCAAGGCCCTCTAGCTGCATGTAAAATTATACATTTGAATAATAAAAAAAAAAAAACGCAACCCCTGCCAAACTATGAAAAAAAGTGCGACTTATAGTCTGGAAAATATGGTAAATGGTCATGATGAAAAGTGGCTAACTTTAGCTTGAGCTGTCAAATAATCGATAGTGCTCCCCTCAGGCAAGAAGGCAATAACCAAAGCCATTAAATCCATTAAACGGTCTATTGAATTTGATTGATGTCTATTGCAGAAATCCATTATTTCCAAAATGTTGTCACTCGGGCTGGGGTCACCAACCCTATACCCTGATGCACCCTGATGCCCTTTGGGGAATCCCCAGTTGCCCGTGAGACTTTATCTAAAAAAAATACACATCAATAACACATTATTACACATCAATTTCTTGCACCTTGATGTTAAAAATCGTTATTTGTGTCTTGAGGCTCAGTATTTGTATGAATTTGTCATATGATATGCTTAATAGTCTATAATTAAACAATTATTTTTAACCAGTAGCTATTGGACCACTTAATGCTCTTGAAGTACCCCAAAGAATGTTGGCACCCCTGCCCAAATGACTACATATCGTTTTCAATACAGTACATTGCAATATAACTTTGTCGCAATAAGTATCGTTTAATCTACTTTATTAAAGTATCGACACTTTCAGTACTTCTTAAATGTAATACAGTCCCGATCAAAAGTTTAAGACCATTAAAAAACAAAAAATGTAATTCACATTTTGCATGGTTGGATCTTAACAAGGTTCCAAGTACAACTTCATATGCAGCTCAACAACCTGACCACTTTCAAAACGAGAACGTTTTTTGCCTTTGCTATCAGGACGTCGTGACAGAGTGAATATCTGACAGAATATGACACTGAATCCACATTTTTGCACTGACGTGGTCCTGAACTCTTGATCAGCTTCAAAAGAACCTATTTCAGGTTGATTGTTGTTTTCAATAAAAGGTTTACTCTTTCTTTTTTTGCAAAAAAAAAATTTTTTTCTTTTTTTTTAATGTGCCATTTTCAACTGGTCTTAAACTTTTGATTGATTTTGACTATATTTCTTCTGGAACTGTGACACAGCACTTTATATTAAACCTACATGTTGCTGTGGTAATGCACTTTACAGTCTCAACACTCAAAAATGTAAGGCGGATGATCTCAGCCCCAGTAGTCACTCAGTCTCATTCTGTTGGTGACCCACTACTTTCTCATCACCGCAAGTCACATGAACCTGGCCCGGGTTGTCATCAGCAGTCATGTGACCTACACCGAGGAGAAAGTAGTAAGCAGTAGGGCTGGGTACCGGTGAACGATATCAGACAAAATGTTTAGGTTCTACTGGTATCGAAAAAAGTATCAATAACGGGCACGGGAAAAAAACTTCTATCTTTAGATCCAAGTTTTGATGCTGTTGGTCCAAGGTCCAAGGAATAATGATTTATTTTTTTATTATTATTTTTGCCTTTTTCCCATTATTATTCTCTTTTTTTTTTACACAATTTGTTCATATTTTTGCTCCAACTTTTTGCTCGTTTTACCAATTTTTCCTCTCGTGTGCTCACTACCGTTCAAAGGTTTGGGGTCACTTAAAATATCCTTACTTTTGAAAGAAAAGCACTGCTTTTTTCAATGAGGATAACATTAAATTAATAAGAAATACAGTCTAGACATTATGCCTATTTTAGCTGGAATCGGGGGATTTTTAATGGCATACCTACACTGTAAATAATTTTCCTGTAAAATAACAGTAAAGAGCTGGCAGCAGGGTTGCCAGCTCTTTGTTATTTTTACGGTATTTAAATGTACAATGACTTTACGGTAGTAGTCTGTAAACAAGAAAACTGTATATTTCTGTATTGCTACAATTTACAGTAAAGAGCTGGCAGCTAGGATGCTAGCCGTATACCGTTATTTTACGGTATTCATAGGTAAAAAATACTTTACAGTAGTATTCTATAAATCACAGATCAATCAGTCTAATACAGCAGAAAAATAATAAATAAATGCTGCATATTTCAGTGATTATTTGGATATTACAGAGACATTCTATTTATGTTGTTACTATCTTCTCAAAGTTTACTGTAGACCAACTTTAGCAGTTTCCTAACACATTAGTCTTGATTGCAAAGAACTTCATTATTCTCAAAGCAATAGAAAATTGCTTATGATATTCATTATTGTGAATGTTATGCAAAATAAGCAATAAAAACATCAATAAAAAATAGGAACCTTTATTTCAAAGAGCAATGTCATTTTTTAACAATACTGCTACTTTAAGAAAAGAAAAGAAAGTAAACCCTGTTGGGGGACATTGATTAGACTGATTTTTCCAGAGGCACAGAACAGCCTTTTAATGTCTGCTTTAGACCAGTGGTTCTCACTTGGTGGGTCGGGAACAAAAACACATTTTCAGTGGGTGTAGAAACATCTGAATCTGAAGAAAAAAAAATACTGTTGTTTTGGTCATAATTTCAGCTTTCAACTTTGCCTACATTTCTCCCAATTTTTCAGCTAGATATTTTCAATGTTTATTCACCATTCATTATATATTTAAAAATGTTAATTCTTATTTGGGTCACTAGGGTTATGGTGGGTCCTGACAGCATCCCAGTTGAGAACCACTGCTTTTATAGCAGGGGTCTCAAACTCATTTGGACTGGGGACCAAAAATGCAAATCCAGTGTTGGTCGGGGCCGCAACAGACAAAGCCTTTTTTATTAAGTCAATTATGATGTAGCAACTTTTTATTGTTTGCTATAATAAACCTTAAAATAGACTTTACATTAACTATCTGCACATTTGTGACCAGCCACAGGAATGAAAGACACAAGTCGATTTTGGGGATTTTTTGATTTTCACAGATTATTAAAGTGTAGTCTCCAAGCTTCCCAACGATGTGTATCACATGGAAATCTGATAATATTTGGCGGTGTAGCTGTGATTTGAAGTTAACAACTCCAAAAAGCCCAAAGGCCTGAAAAACCTCTCCAAAGTTTTGGGCCATTCTCACCTCTCTGCTGTTGGGAGTGACAATAGGGCTCATTTACATCTCATTGGGATAAGCCATACCCCCTGTCAAACTCCCCCCTCAAAGCAGTAAAGCACAGGGAGGGATAATATCAATTGATAAACTGTCACTGGCTTGAGAATGTGTTGTGTAACATCTGTAACTTTTATGTTAAAAATAATTTTAATGTTCAAATCAAAAACTGTCATATTATAAACAGTATGAGTATGAATCAGAATCAGAATTGATTTTATTGCCATTGTCGTTTTTGCTAATGATAAATAATACGCAATAAACTATGGAAAATAAAAAGAATATATCAATCAATAAAGCAAATCACTCAAACATTGCTTAGAGAGCGCTTTTCATACCAGAATGATAAGATAAGTTTACAATATAAAAACAAGAGAAGAGATCTTTGGCTATTTTAATGTTATTGCAGTGCTCTGATTCATGAAACCTCACACAGTAGACTGTTTCTACACATCATCCCCCCAAAAAATCAGTCTCTAGATGTGCAAACCTTGTAGTCGTACCCCAAAAGATTGTCTGCTGTTATTGCAGCAAAAGGGGGTTCCACAAAGTATTAAGTCATGCTGTATGAATACTTGTGCACTCCCCGCTTTTCAAAAATAACAGAAGCATGTATCATTTTGCTTTCACTTCACAGTTGTCTGTTACTTGTGTGTGAACTTTCAGTAAAAAATTCAAAATAAAATCTTTATGTTTATGGTTGTAAACATGACATGTGACAGTGAAAATGCTGCTGCGCTTCTCCCCAGTCCCTCCCTGTGTCAGCTCCACTCTCAGGCTGAGAGAGTTACAGACTCCGGACATAACTGAAGTTATAAACTTTAGAAAAGACTCCTGTACTACTTTAGTAATGCACATACAGGAGAGAAAAGGCCGACATCGCGACGTATCGCAGTGCGCAGTTCCAGATTGTTTATTTCACAACAAAAATCCATCGTAACTTTATCTGGCCATAAAACCGAAAATATGAAGCGGATCTCTCTCAAATAAGAAGTGGCTGAAAGCTAGGGATGCGCTGACTACATTTATGGAGTAGTTTAAGTTTGTAGAGATCTTGATTTTTTGTAAATAGCAGGTTAATTCCTCGTGACTTGATCATTGTCTCGCATGCTAACACCGGCATGTTAGCTAAGAGCAGCCACCAGCGATAAAAAAAACAATATTTCACTCACCCGTCTGAAATAACCGTTGCCTTTTGCTCAGAAAAACTCGTCGTAAATCCATTTTAAAGCGCAAGTAGCACCGGCCTCTGATATTATAGTAGATCCATTTCTGAGAGCCACACAGGCGAAGCTTAGAGTCATGAAGCCACACACGCACAATGACACGCCCCCACGGCATGCGCTATTTCTCTGACAAAACAAGACTTTTTCAACCTGTAAACTGATCGACAATAGGCTTATGTATAAAACAGCCTTTTTTGCGTGGCATTTGTTTGCTAAAGCATGTGTCAACAACACAACTGAAAGCAGCTCTGCTTCTCCTCCTCCGCGGTGTTTACTCAGTATGTAAATACACACAGACAAAGTCACGCCCCTACTGCACGCTCCGAAACCCACCTCAAACTAGTCATTTTGAACCTAAAAGTTTACGCTTTTAAATATACTAATACTGCTAGCTTAAACATGGAGAGGCTACTTCGTGACTTCAACTGAACGATTCTGCACAAAAGTGAAAATCACCAATTTCCCCCCAAAAAACTTTGTTTGCGCTTTTCTCGAGACACGGGCTGCCGACTTGTGTCTTTGGAATCCATGGCGGGTCACATTTTTAAGCTTCCAGAGGTTTCCAATCGCCTAAACATTTGCTGAGCTTCTAAATTTGAAATTACAGACTAAGACAATTAGTGTTTTTGTAATTAATCTCATTTTGGTTCAGGTAAATTGGTTCAGGGCATCAGTGAATGATCTTTCTGGAGTCCGGTCCAGTTTCTGTCTGTTGGCCTATTTAGAAAGAAATGCAAAATGCACTACAAATGTCATTTTAATTTAGTTAGAAAGGCCCAACCAGGGACTGGAGCTGATATGAGCACTAGCAAAAAGCTTTATCTACAAACTTGTTTTGTACTATGTTAATTTTCAATTACCCTGTCATATAAATAAATACATCAATGAATGTGTAGACTTGCCAACTCTCCAAATGCCATTTACAGACTCTGGTGAGTCTGAGATCAGCTCAGTGAGATTCACCTCATGTAAATAATGTGGAGTCATTGGCCTCTTGCCTTTTTGTGATCTACAGTTAGAGAATTGATGGGGCTTATATTATTTACTGTCAATGTTGCTGTAATTATTTGCAGTATTTTTATATATTTCCATATTCTCAATTTTTAATGTAACTATGGATCATGTGTTTGCACATGTGTCCTTAATAAAGATTAAAATAATTGACATGATGTGCTTCTTGTGTGAGCACACAATGTTGCTCTGAGAGAGAGATGGAGAGAAAAGGCTCCTCACTTTACTGTTGTGACGCTTTTAAACACTAATTACGACGTGTTCACTTTGCAAAGTCATAAAGGTAAAGATGCTAAAGGTGCTTTTTGTCATGCTGCAGTGCTGTAACTTTTCCAGCACATGTTAGCTGAACAACTAAAGTTTCTCCCTCACGTTCTGACAGTCTCTAGCCTGGCCTTTGCCATCCGTAAACTCCGGTCAATTATCTTTTCCCTACCAGGCCAGACAGTCTCCACCTGTTTCAGAAGGTCCTCTCTCGTTTCTTTGTTGAAAAGAGTTGATAAGTCGTCTGCAGAAGCGCTGCATCTCCCTTCCCCTATCTGATGTTGTCATTCTCGCGTCCGCAACGGCATTGGCGCTACCGCGCAGTGCCTCATGGGAAATGTAGTTCTAATGTGTTTAATGCAATTTACCGGCTGTCCGCATATAATACAAATAAGAAATCATCTCGCGGGCCGCAAAAAAATACTTCACGGGCCGCATTTGGCCCCCAGGCCGCGTGTCTGAGACGCCTGTTTAAGACCATAGCAATAAACTGATGAAATGATAGAAAAATGGTTTGTCTTGGAACACTCAGCTAAAATTTCCTCTTAAAAGAGTCAACTTAAAAGACTTACATTAAAGATTTATATAATGTAATCTGCAAGGTATTCTCTGCTGTACATGAAGATATGCATTCATAGTTACATTTTTAACATATGCAAAAATATTGTAAAAATTTGAAAAACAAACTTAAGGCGAGATGCCGCAGGTGAAAAGGGGGAAAAAACATCTATTTGAAAGTTTTGCTGAGCATTATTGAAATAAATATGAGGAAAAAAAATATTTTGGAAGTTTTCTGTAATTTTATATTTTCAAATTAAGTAAATACATTTTATTCATAAAATGTCCAAAATTGTTATATTTATATTTATATTGTTATATTGTTATATTTTCAGCGACAAAATCAAAATAATGGATAGATCTTGATTTAAATTCATGGTTTTATTGACATATTGGTAACAAACATTTTTTCAGAAATTATTTTGGATCTTGTTTAGTTTTTGAATAAGCCAAACATAAGAGAAAAATCTGTAAAAACTGGGTTTGGGTTCAAAACTCAATAAATAAGACTGGGATTTAGATATTGAAAAATCCCTCTGAAAAAATAAAAACTAAAAATCTAAATATTGAAAGTCTTTGGATTATACATAGCATCATATCGATGCGCAGGACACATGGATATAAAATATGTCAATATTTGTGAGGGAATACGCATGGGAGTTACTTCCGATTATCTCAAGCTCCCTTGTAGACGAAACATCATAAAATAAGCATCTTGTGGGGTAAATTTTGTAATTTTTAAGAAGATGAAGATGTTAAGGGAGAAAACGAGCAAAACATTCCCACATTGACCACTGCATGAAAAATTAATACCTGCAGTGTCTCGCCTTAAGAACAGCTAACAGCACAAAATGTTCAACATGTGCATTAAGAACATTTTGAAACTATGGTTATGGTAGTAGAGTAAAACATTTTGACTCTATGCATCAATAATGCATACAAAATGCAACAATAAAAACATTTATGGATAACACTCTAAGGTGTGTCACTGCAAGCTAGACTTGTGTTTTACCTCTTAAAAATAATCCTGTGATGTACAGTGGATGCCACTTGGTTTTGGCGCGTTTCACGTGTGATTCCCACGAGACCCCACGTTTGAGTAATGCGTCTTTTATTTATATTTCCCCAGTGGCGCTGCAATGACCCAAACGGGGGCGACGGTGGTGCAGAGAGTTGAGCGGGTCGTCTTGTGACCAAAGGGTCGGCGGTTCGAATCCCGCAGGTGCCCACTGTCGTTGTGTCCTTGGGCAAGACACTTCACCCACCTTGCCTCCAGTGTCTGCGTACACTGGTGTATGAATGAGAGTGTGAATGGGTGACTGGTTCCTTGATGTAAAGCGCTTTGAGTGCCTAAAGCAGGTAGAAAGGCGCTATATAAAATGTGACCATTTACCATTTACCAAACAACCAGCAGTTGGCACTTGTGAGCAGGGTTAGGAACGTTGGCATTTAGCACCATAGGCCTAAGCAAACGATTCAGAAGTGAATTAAATCCCGAGGCAAGCTGAAAATCTTCTGCTTTTAATATAGCCAACCCTGCTCCAAACATAGTTTATTGTAAAAACTTGAAACTATCACGCAGTGGCGTGCTGGGACCTCATCTTGGCCCGACAATTTAGAGAAGACCGGCCCACGTTTCTGTGGGATTATAGCTCAGTGATAACGCGCTAGTCTGTGGTGCAGGAGGTCCCCGGTTCAAGTACGGCTTCGACACTTTTGATACAACTCCACAATCAGCACCAAGTTATGAAGATAAAAATATTTATTTGTCCACTTTTGTACCTTTCACTGGCTTTTATCTTTGCAGGGTTAGGAACGTTGGCATTTAGCACCATAGGCCTAATCAAACAATTCAAAAGTGAATTAAATCCCGAAGCAGGCTGAAAATCTTCTGCTTTTAATATAGCCTACCCTGCTCCAAACATACGGCAGCGTAGAGCTCTCAGCCATATAAAAAGAAGTTAGACTGCAGTGGCGTGCTGGACCTCATTTCGGCCCGGGAATTTAGAGAAGACTGGCCCACTTTTCTGTGGGTCTATAGCTCAGTGATATTGCGCTAGTCTCTGGTGCAGGAGATCCCCGGTTCAAGTATGGCTTCAACATTTGCTTTCTCTATTTACATGGGCTGCTGCACACACAGTCTGAGTCTGATACAACTCCACAATCAGCTCCAAGTTATGAAGATACAAATATTTATTTCCGACAATTGTATCTGTTTGCCCTCGGCTTTTGTCCCGTATTTCGTGAGAATAGCTGATAATGATGGAGACTTATTAACGATCCTCATGGCGCTAGAGGAGTCAGCTAAGCGTCTCCTTCCCTGTTCATCCCCGCTCTGAGAATCCCCGCTGTCGGCCCATCTATGCGCATTTCTCAGTCCCTCTGCAGTGGCTCATGATGGTTTTGGGCAAAGGCAGTGACAGGTGCAGGCTAGTCTGTATTTTACAACAAAGCGCTGAAGTTTGACGTGTGCGTTTTACACTCAGACACTGGAGCTGTCGCTCAAGGCTTGAAAGAGCCTGAAAAGTGGATGTGCCCCACTCACAGCACTGACCGAGCCATGTGCTCCCCTTCGTTCTAAACACTGTCCAAAAACAAGTCCTTCCCCACGAAGCAGCGCGCATGGGGACGTGTATGTGGGGCACTGTGCTTTTACGCATAATTGCCACGCATATGATGCGCCCCACGGACAGCGCTCCAGATAACCTGGAGCCCATCATTAGACTCGCATTTACAAAAACATAAAATGTGATTTTGCTCTTATAGTTTTTGAGATATTAATTAATATTACTCTATTCAGGGCGCGTGCGTCATTGTGCTTTTGTTGCCCCACTTTATGCTTTTCTTCCTCCTGCGGAGGATAAGTGTTTAGACTTATTTACAACTTTTGACATGTAAAACAAGCGGCGATGAGCGCAGCAGGTGGAGACAGGCCTGTTGTTGTGGATTATGAAAAATAAGTTTCGCCAAATGGAGCTAATGATCGACCAGACGAGTGAGAATCATGGATAAAGAGGTGAAGAGTTCTACGACAGATCCCCAGAAGATCAAGTGCGCAGTGAGTGTAGTGTTTTTATGCTTAATGTGGAGTAAAGTCTGGCTGAATGTGCCGCTGTTGCACAGACTCATTTGACATAAAGCGCGTGTGTTTATTGCTATTGTTTGTCTTGATAGATTCAGCGTTTGCCCGTATCACACAGTGACGGGAGCATATGACTTAAGTTTAGGGTTGAACTGTTGTGACAGTCCCATAGACTGTGAAAAACTATTGTTATTCTACAGTATATGGACAGGCCCGACGCTCAGCTGGTGTTTGGGGAACCCGATTTGGCAAGAGCCCAATGAGTCAGGTGAGAGCACGGCGGAGCAAGACGCCTCTGCTCCGCCTCCAACCCGACAGCGACAGCTCCAGTGTCTGAGTGTAAAACGCACACGGTGAACAGTGCGTGGCGTTTTTCCTGCGGACTTCAGCGCTTTGTTGTAAAATAGAGACTAGCCCGCACCTGTCACTGCCTTTGCCCAAAACCATCTCACGAGCCGCTGCACCCCTGGGCCGACAGCGGGGACTCTCAGAGCGGGGACGAACAGGGAAGGTGGCGTTGACAGGGGAGACGCTGTGCTGACTCCTCCAGCGCGCCATAATAAGCCTCTATCATTATCAGCTATTCTCACGAAATACGGGACAAAAGCCGAAGGGCAAACAGACCTCAAAACGATGGTCGGAAATCAGAATGTGTCCAGAGTATGTTCACAGGTTGGGTGGGGGTAGGGCAGAGCTGGGATAATTTACATACCTATAGGAATAGCCTCACACTGAGAGAGGGATACAGACTCCAGACATCACTGAAGTCCAAACTTTAGCAGGACTTCTCTTGTACTGCTTTTGTTGCTGTTTTAATGAGCTCGTACACATGAGGAAAAGGCCAACAAAAGGCGACGTATCGCCGCCCAGCGCGTGTGATCGCATCGTTTACTTTTCACTCCACAAACCCAGCGTAACTCTATCTAACCATAAAACCCAACATATGAGTCGGATTGTTCTCAAATAAAAAATGACTTAAAGCTAGAGATGCGCTGATTACATTCATAGATGAGTATAGTTTGTAGAGTTCTTCATTTTGTGTAAACAGCAGGTTCGTTCTTCGCACACGGGCTGCGGCTGTAAGTTTTTCAACACCTTTCTCTCTCTCTCCCCGACCCCATTATTTTTCCCTTTCTCTCTCTCTCTCTCTCTTTTCTCTAAGGTGAGTGTAGCGCAGACCAGTGCACATGGAGCTTGATAAACATGTAAACTTCTTAAAATAAATAAATAAAATAAAAAAACGCTCAGGGGTGAGACTCGGCAACGTGGACAAATACATATTTTTATCTTCATAACTTGGTGCTGATTGTGGGTTTGTATCAGGCGCAGACTGCGTGTGCAGCGGCCCATGTAAAAAGAGAATGCGTTAGAAAAGTGTCGAAGCCGTACTTTAGCCGGGGACCTCCTGCACCAGAGACCAGCGCGCTATCACTGAGCTATAAAGCCACAGAGAAGTCAGAGTTTGCAGGCACATTTATACATTGGCCTGAGCGTTTAATTTGTCAAATTTATTTTAGCTAATAAACCGGTGGTTGTATGTGTTCACTGAACAAAGATTATGAAAATAAAGCACAACATTTCCATCTAAAACTTAATTTGAACAGATATTAGTCCTGAAACCGTTTAGAATTCTCCACTTTCTGCTGACGAAAAAACGAATGTCCACCAAGGGACATATTTTGTTTTACTCGTTTTGAGTAGGCCTAAACTGTTCGCCAAAGGCCATCGTCTCCTCTGGCCCCAGCATGATAAAAACAAAAGTAGGCTCTGGTTTGGCCTAGTGAAACACCTCTGAGAAGGCAGTCCGCTGCCGGCAGAGCTACAGCGGACTTAACCTGCCACCTTGTGGCGATAAGTTGTAATATATTTCCACACGCTGTGTGAACCATGGAAAGCGCGATTGAAAACGACAAACCCAAGTGGCAACCACTGTAGACTTGTGTTTTACCTCTTAAAAATAGTCCTGTGAGGTAGACTTGTACCTTCACGTCTTCTTGTTCTCACTCACTTTGGTAGCCACTGTTCCTCTCTGCAGCCTTATTCCAGTGTTTCCACTGTCAAATAACAACAATCATAATCATTACAATAAATAAACTATTCAATCAGGAATGCTCAGTATACACTCCAAACTAATGGTTATACATTTAGTAATGCCAGTTATTTTGTGGCTAAATGTGGCAATGCCAGACTGTCAAAATAAAGAGGGATAGATTTAAGAGCTTACAGATCTATATAAAGTTCCATTCAAAGTCAATGAGATTCTTCAGTAGCATGGCGGCGTGTGTATTGACTGCAGAAGACTTCTTCTGGACGATCACATCTTTCTTCTTGGATAAAACCTTGCCCCTTTTGACCTTTGTTCCTCTCTCTGGATTTAAACCAATGAAGCGTCTGAAATCATGTGTATTAAATTAAATGCAATGGTTTGTTTTTTTGTGTTTCTTTACTGCACAAAAACGGTGTAATTGAATGACAAATAGAAGTGGCATCCAATAGATTTATAATGCAACCTACAGGTGGACAAAATACCCAGTTTGTGTGTGGCTTGAAATGTACAGTACCATTTTATGCAAAATATAAAAACATTAATTTAATTGTATATCCAAAGAAGGTGTTTTACCTCTGAATAAATTCCAGCGTGCAAGCTGACTCTTCTTGATACTGCAGGTTGAATATGTAGTAGATTGCGAACACAGCAGCAAGTCTTGTTGCAAATGTTGGTGTGATGCCCTCACAGATTACGCGGGCCTCCAAGGTGATCACCCAACCTCTAATTGTAACTTGCCCTGTTGCACCTGAAACTTCAAGGCATAGCAACATGGGAATGCATGTTACCTGACAATGAATGGCCAATATGATAAATTATACAATTACTGGTAATCTAAATGAAATGTATACCTAACAGTATCAGACGAGGACTTACAGGAAGACTGAGAGTTGTCTCAGTGTCAAATGCAGAGGTGGACACCTGTAGAGTACAAATACATTACATTATTAGCATTTTAAAGAAGAAAAAAAGTATAAAAAGGTCAAAATTAGTCAACAGGGTAGTGTAAGATGGATGCAAATGCGTCAAACTGTTAAACTTGGCATGCAAAATTGAAAGTGTAACCAATCTATTTTGACAGGTCTTGGGGAGTACTACTGCAAATTTCTAAAAAAAAAAAGTAGTATGAACTCTATTGTGACTTAAGAGGAAACTGAGTGATTGTGTTCATGGTCAGGGGAAACTGCACGATTCACAACGGATTCAGTCAAAATTCCCTCAGCACCATTTTTATGTTTCCGACTCGCGTGTAATGTGAATGTTGATAAAACTGTAACGCTTTTGCTACTATGTCTATAAGGACAAGTGACTGTTTTCCCTTGTCTAATGTGTGTTTTCAAAGAGTAAAATGCCGTCCAAGTCTCACACCTTACATTGCAGAAATTAACATGACATGCTAGTTAAACTCCAGATAAAGTAGGGCTAACTACACGTTTATTATGTCTGTGAGTGTGACACTTGAACGTTGAAAAGTTTTTAAAAGTCCGACTGCAATCTGGTAAAATACACTTATCTTTATGCATTTTCATGTGCCTAACGTATGCCACTATTGTTGCACAGTTATGACAACAGATCTCACAGGGGAACATTTTGTTACTGCGTGATGGTAGGTCCATTTCATCCAGAGATGTCAAATTCTGACTTGACTTGACTTCAGTATTTAAGTACTAACACTGGGGTAAACGAAATACCCTGGTAAAAGTACTGATGCAACAACTTAACTTAAGTAAAGGGACTAGATGCAAGTTGGTCATTTTTATGCTCACTACTGCCACCTCAGGTCTTATGCGTAACTGCAGTCTCTATATTAAGCTCGTGCATGACGGCACTTCAGACCCAAAGTAACACCTTTTTCAATGACAGTGCAGGACTTTAGAGGCAGTTGTGGTGAACAGGTCTGGGCTCATTCTACACATTAGGACATGGCTGGAACATGTAAGAGGAGGAAAATACTTAATTTTAACATTTTTAAACTCTGTGTAGTCCCTTTAAGTATAAGTGTAAAGGTACTTTGTCATAAATTAACTTAAGTAAACAGAAACAGTCAATGATGAATCTTGATTCCAAAATTCAATAAAATATTGGCTTAGTAAAGTTTTTTAATTGTCAATTAACAGAGAAATTTTAATTGGGGAGGGGGTTAGTTCAGTGTCTAAAGGGCTACAGTTTGTGTCGAATAAGGAGGGAGGACATCTGTCATGGTCTAATGTTTGATGGAGCATATGCCTTTTAAAACATCAGAACTAAGAACATTTAGCGGTGTCACTAATAATATATTTGTCAAAGGATCAATGCGATGTTCATGTGTTTACCTGCACTATGCAGGAACTACAGCACCATAGGAACAAGAGGACGTGCGTGCTTGTCCGTCTCCCCTCTCACCACCGCTTGGCCTTCGCCTTGCTCCTCTGCTTAGTGCACCGATCTCAGTGTCTCGGTGGTGAGCGCGTGAGACCATCGGCTAAAATGAAACCAAAGGAAATAGCGACACCCGAGCCGTGAGCTTCAGCTTCGTGAAGGGAGAGAGAGAGAGAGGAAAAAAAGCGGTGTGCGCTGAGCAGAAAGTACCTCATTAACAAGCGCTGTTCCTCCGGCACACAGGCTAATGTTAGCGGAATTAGACAAGAAACATCAAAATCCAATCCTAATTCAAATCCACTGATATGGCATATTTAAATCACTAGAAAGTTATCTCCTGACCACCAGTTTGATATCAAACATTAATATGAATACGATTTTAATTACCATTTAATTTGTAGATGCAAGACCCGATGGATGTTGTTGAAGAACACGCGATGATGTGTAGCACATGTCATCTAAAGTCCTCCTGGAAATTCTGATATCCAAATGATGGTGCATGAAGTCCCTCCAGGAGTTGATGGCAAATTATTTCTATATTGTATCTATATTTTTGACTAAAAGCAGTAGGCTAGCCTCAGTTTGAACGACGTCTGGCTTCTGTTCTGACCATGCTCCAAATACCCCAGTCAGCACGCATTTTTTCAAAAAATACTGTCCTGTAATTTAATCATCATACTGTTTAGGGCATCTCTCCTGTTGCTTCAAGTTAAGCAACCCACAATGCATTGCAAAATACAGTACTAACCTGTTAAACATGAAAACTGTATTTTAGTGTTGAAAATTGGCTGTACATTTACAGCAATTTTTTACTGTAGGTGTGCAGAGGTTCTAATGGTACATTGTGTTAGCTAGTCGTGTTAGAGGGTGATTGATGATTAGAAAATCCTCGTGCAGTTATGCTAGCACTGCTGAAAACTTGTGCTGATTAGAGAAGCCATAGAACTGGCCTGGGTGACCCCAAACTTTGGAACAGTTGTATACTTTTTTCATACAAATTTTCCCTTATTTTTGCCACCATTTCTCCCAATCCCCCCCCCCCCCCCCCCCCAAAAAAAAAATATTCACCATTTTCACACATTTCTTGACTTTGGAGATTAACTTGTTATTGTAATTTTGCAGATCTTCCACACATTATGTTCTGTTTCCGCTTATAGTTGACAAATATTTTAGTATAGGTATCGGAAAAAGTATCGTTCAGTTATCTGGATCGTAAACCCAGTATCGTTAAAGTACTGGTATATGGAAAAGAAATTTACGGTACCCAGCCCTAGTGAGCAGCAATTAATGAGGAGATAGGGTGGACATTCGGACACAGCCTAAGAGAATTAATTTAGGATGTCATTTACTAAAATATCCATCTTGAACAATATACTGGTCTATGCCATCCTGGCTAACGGCAGACTAAAATCACAAGTGATATTTAGTCTGGGGACCACCAATTCATTTTCTTGTAGGAGAGGTGTGGTTTACGATTGTCCATAACCGTTTATTGGGCGATACGAATGTTCTTCATGCGTCTGCACGTAGCCATAGCCAATCATATCATCGTATCAGATGTACCCGCTATGACGTACCCGCTGTAAACCTTCGAACGAAACTATTTAGAACACGTTCTAAAGCTTGATTAAAAGATGGCGTCGCGTCTGCTGCTGTCATGTTGGATCCGTAAATAAACGTTTTGAATTTTTTTTATCCGTAATCAAACTACAAGCTTCCGTATGTCGACTAGCGCGTCATCGTCTTACCATCCCTTGTCGTTCTGTGATTGGTCCCCAAATCCATGCAAAGATTTCAGCCATGTTCCCCAGGCTGCTGTGAAGTTCGAAAGGATTCGAGCGCACACAGCAGTCTGGCGTTAGCCAGGCTAGGTCTATGCTGTAGCTTCAAACAAAATGGTGAATAGCCTAAAACGTGCAAATATCGGTGCGATGTATCGGCTGACGTGGATATAGCTCTAGTTTCTCGAAGCGGTGCTGTGTTTTCTTCAGAGACCTCCCCCCTGACACTGACTGCTCTGACTTTCTGTCTGACGCATGGGCCATCTTCAGTTTCATCATTGTCATCATCAATTTTCCCACTGCATGAGTCTGTGGCGTCCCAGTCCGTCGTGTTGTCGTTGATGTGCTGCATGAGGCTCTCGCTGAAAACATCTTTGGGCCAAGTTTTTATTTTGGAACTTACTTTCCACCACGCGCCGCGGACAAAAGCACTGTCCGCGAAATCCACAGCTTCATTTTGTGAAAATCAAACCAGGAAGTGGCTCTCACCCCATCACATGACCCCAGCCCGTCACCTGACCCGAGGATTGGTTGTAACCCCGGCCCTGTGTGTTTTGCAGAGCTGTTGTCAATGCCGGCCGTAAAACGGTTTTCTGTGTCGTTCGCGAAGTATCCGACCAACGGTACGTCTCTACACTTTACCCTCCTCTGTCTTGCATGAACTTTTTTCAAATATTTAATTTTTGGTTGATTTTCATTGTTTTGTCGCTGGGTTTTTCCTCACGTTTTTTGAGTTTCTAACTGGGGCTACACCATTGATCGCAATCGGAAGTAACAAATTGCGAAGGTGTTGATGCTCCTGGACATTTTTCAACTGTGCACTGTTTGAAAGCATAAGTTACACTTCTGATTGCAATTGACCTTTTGCAAAAGCCATGAACCCTGTAGTTACTGTTGCTAGCCTGTCAAATTTCTTCACATCGGTACACCGGTGCATGTTAATGACGATTAACATGCACCGGTGTTTCTGAAGCAATACCTGTGTGGTGTTTCTGAAGCAATACCTGTGTGGTATCCGCCCCATCGAGGCATAGGGGTTACAGTATGGAGTGGAGGGATATAGTCAAAATATTAAAATATGCAACAAAGGGGGCACTGCAATGATCGCGTCTAAAGCAAAGATTTCGACAGCCTCCCAACTTTGTGCCACCCGTCTCTTTGAAATACAGAATCGTCTTCAGTATATTTGGCTGTAAATATATTGAAGACAATATTTACAGCCCAACTTTTTTCTCCGGGCTTAGCCCGGTTCTGCAGAAGTTGTAGACCGTGTCCAGAGTGGGTTTACACGAGCCTGGCATCCAGAATGATACCCCTATGTACAGGGTATATGCTATTCACGGGGATATCATTCTGGGCTGGACGCCCTCGTTTGCCGCTGCCAAACGCAAGCAGATCCGTGCAGATTAGTTTATTTGCGGTCATGTGTTGTTCGCAAGCAGCGTCACTCGAGACACAGAAGTCCCTCAAGCTCAATCTATGGACAGTGGCGGTGAGGGCTTTTTTTCAATCTGTGGTAAAGGACCAAAAACACATGGACAGTAGGTGACCTTTGTGATTCATAAACCTGTCTGAATATTAAAGCAGAACCGCGAATTACACCGCATCAACGACACATTTTGCACTTCACTGATTGGTTTACTTCGCTTCCTGTTTGCTTGCATATGTTCCGCTCTGGAAATGTAGCTGATGCCGACTCCAACCAGACTCAATCACTCGTACAGTTGGTTGACGGTCATGGTATAGCAGAAAGTGCCCCTTATTTTCCTGTACTGAAATTGGTGTCCAGTGTTTCCCCAGGTTTACTAGTTTGGCAGAGCGTGGCATGGCCACTAGGGGTGTCACGATTTCAATTTTTTATTGTGAGAGAAAATATTGCGATTTTACGATTATTCACGATTATTGACCGAATGAAAGGAAAGAACTGATATTATTAGTTTTTGTCTTCTTGAACTTCTTGAACTTGTAAAAATGAAAAATGCTTTAAGATTG
Source organism: Neogobius melanostomus (assembly GCA_007210695.1). NCBI lineage: Eukaryota > Metazoa > Chordata > Actinopteri > Gobiiformes > Gobiidae > Neogobius > Neogobius melanostomus. The sequence goes on from VHKM01000162.1 coordinate 445,495, forward strand.
TTTTTCATTCAAATAAATAGGCCTACATAGGATAATACAAACAATGTCAACTTTACTATTTTATAATGACTATAATTATCATAATTATTTTACTATATATTATTAGGCCCCCCTCCTGGAACCGCCACCTTAACGTGGTGGAGGGTTTGAGCGCCCGAATGATCCTGGAGCTCTGTTGTCGGGGCTTCGTGCACCTGGTAGGGTCTCCCAGGGCAAACAGGTCCTAGGTAACGGGTCAGACAAAGAGCGGTTCAGAAGCCCCTTATGAGAGACCAACAGACCCGGTTAGAACCATGAGGCCGTCCCTCTGTGGACCCACCACCTGCAGGAGGAGCCATAGGGGCTGGTGCAATGTGATTTGGGCAGCTCCAACGGCTGCCCCACGACCCGGCAACGGGCAAGTGGAAGAAAATGGATGGATGGATTATTAGGCCACAGTCTAGGCTAGGTTTCATGTTCTCAAAGTTATGCTGCTGCTTAATTATTTGTCAGACGTTTTGATGAACAGAGAATGAATGACTAAGGAGACTCTTTTGAACAGCTGATTTCCACATGTGCGCGGTTTCACTTTCCTTTCTGTTACGCTGAAGCAGAGCGGAGCGCGCTAGCTTTTGGTTTACATCCTGAGCCAGTTCTGCCGGCTATTTTCGAACATTTGGACAACTTTGAGAATTGTGCAGTTTGTTACCTTGACCTGGACATTTACAGCGAAGGATTATCACCAAGATGTTGTTTATATTCGACGTAACCGATATCAGCGCCTTTTGCTGCAACTTTCTGGCGACAGGGTTTGCATAACAGATGTCCATCAACAACAACAACGCCTTGGTCATCTTTTGATTACCTAAAGAGGTCCCACTCTGCTGACTGGGTGGATACAACACTGGAGGAGAGCGTCCTTCTGCCTCACTCAACTACCGGTGAGTTTACGCGCTGTTTATGGCGTACAGCAACTCGTATGTCAGCGTGAAAAATGTCCGTGGTAAACCGTGGCTTCTGGAATTCTTACGGATAACCTACCGCGTCCTTTTATAATCGTGGTAATCGTAAAACCAGTTAATCTTGACATCCCTAATGGCCACACGTGCATGCGTGTGGTACATGCGTTATTTGCAATTTAACAATTAATTGTTGCATTTCTATATTTAAATAAATGTAAGTAACTGTAAAGCATTTTCATGATGTAGGAAACAATACTATGTTTAGAAAGTTTGAATAGGTAATACTACTATAAGATTTATGTAGGCTACCATTATATAATTTTCCCATGGGTGTTTGGATTTTCCTCATATTCATGTTTAATATTGATCAGGGAGTTCCACAGTTTATGATCTAATAGGACACATGTAAGTTAATAGGCTAGGTCTGTGTTTTGCATAAAACAGGAGGAGCCAAAATCAGCATTTAAGGCTAAGTTCACAGGACTTTCTACAAATCCCAGCAGAGCTCTCTTCAGTGACTGTGAAACAGATGATGCTAACAGCTTCACCTAAACTCAACGGTTACATTTAGTTTGGGTCTGATTTCCTTATTTACAAAGTGCCAAAGGGCTTTCATGTTAATTGTATTACCGTCTAATCTCTCTAGTTGAACTTACGCTGTAGCAGCAGCTCCTGTCTGTTTCTCCAATATTTTCTGATACAGCTCCAAATAAACACGACCGCATGGCCTGGTCACTGATCGCAAAACATGGACTGGATCCATAAAAAACATGGACTCAGACTGGATTGAGCAGGCGTAGTATGTTATAAAACACAAACCGGAATATATTAGTGCAAGGGATTTGGTAAAGACGCTTGTTTTAACAATCGGTGAGTAGCGCTGCATAATAAAAGGCTATCATTCTGCCAGGGCGGGAAAACACTGGTGTCCCTTTCCGAGCTGCTCCCTAGTCTGGTTCGGATGTACGACTGGTGTAGGGGTGTAACAGTGCACTAATATGATATTGGCAAATGAGATTGATCAGCAGTATTTTATTATTCCTTCAATCAACTTATTTATTTTTCAAACTTCATAATTAAGTATAAAATCACACTATTAAACTTGTGCTACTTAATAATTTGTACCGAAACGGTGACAAATGACTGAACCAGAACGGTATTTCTCGTGTACCGTTGCCCTCCTACTGGACAATGACCATTTGGGGTCGGGCTTTTGCAAAAGGCCAATTGTGCGACTTGTCCAAAAACTTGCCATGACTTATTTCTAACCCGACCCTGACTCACCAACTCTGGGGTTTGGAGTTTTTGGGATGGGTTTCACACAGACTTCATGCAGCTTCCTTGTTTCCTTTCCTCCTCTCTCTCTCCTCTCACCTTCCTCTGGTCACAGAACGGAAAACAAAATGTCCGCCGTGGCTCGTCTCTTGATTGGGTGGGGTCTACTTCCTCGTTGGTCCTTTCTGTCTCCTGATTTGTTGTCACAATGTGCTCAATCTTTATAAAAATGCTTGTGCTGTTGTATGTCCAGTGCTATATATCAAAGTGCGGGCTGGTGTTTTTGTGCCCATGTGGTGTATATCGGAGTGTGGGCTGGTGTTTTTTGTGCCCATGTGGTGTATATCGGAGTGTGGGCTGGCGTTTATGTGCCCATGTGGTGTATATCGGAGTGTGGGCTGCCGTTTATGTGCCCATGTGGTGTATATCGGAGTGTGGGCTGGCGTTTATGTGCCCATGTGGTGTATATCGGAGTGTGGGCTGGTGTTTTTGTGCCCATGTGGTGTATATCGGAGTGTGGGCTGCCGTTTATGTGCCCATGTGGTGTATATCGGAGTGTGGGCTCGTGTTTTGTACCCATGTGGCGTATATCGGAGTGTGGGCTGGCGTTTATGTGCCCATGTGGTGTATATCGGAGTGTGGGCTGGTGTTTTTGTGCCCATGTGGTGTATATCGGAGTGTGGGCTGGCGTTTATGTGCCCATGTGGTGTATATCGGAGTGTGGGCTGCCGTTTATGTGCCCATGTGGTGTATATCGGAGTGTGGGCTGGTGTTTTTGTGCCCATGTGGTGTATATCGGAGTGTGGGCTGGCGTTTATGTGCCCATGTGGTGTATATCGGAGTGTGGGCTGCCGTTTATGTGCCCATGTGGTGTATATCGGAGTGTGGGCTGGTGTTTTTGTACCCATGTGGCGTATATCGGAGTATGAGCTGGAGTTGTTATGCCTGTGTGGTGTATATTGGAGTGTAGCGTAAATTTGAGTGTGGGCTGGCACAGTGATCCCGTGTGCCCTATATGGGTCACTGTTCTGGACACTTCCTGTCTGATGGGTTGTCTCTTGTCTGTGATTGGCAGCTGGTGCAGGGACTAAAGACGATTCATCGGCTGTAGCCCCGCCCCTTTGGTGTTCCGCCGCAGGTAACGTCTCGCCTGGACCAATCGTGTCGCGTGGTTGTGCTCTCGTCCAATCAGAATGAGTCTGGACATCTAACCAGGAGCTGTGAAGGTTCTGTCTCTAACTCCGTGTGAAGCTTCTCAGTTTTTATCCTCAAATACTGATTAAAAGTTTAAAATAAGCTGTGGCTGTTCGTGCACGTCGCCTGGTTCTGTGCATCTTGTATTCGCCGACTTTTCTCCTGTCTTTGTATTTGATCCATCCTTCAGAGGGTTTAAACCCGCCTGAGGCTTTAAGTTTTAGTTTTATTAAGGCAAGACACGGTAGGTGAAAATATAGATTTCTAACACAGTGGTCAATGTTGAGATTTCACCTCTTTTACATCTTAGTTGTAATGATGAAAAGATTATTATTTTATGACGTTTTGTCGCTAGCAAGCTAGAGATTTCCAGGAAGTAACTACAACATTGCTTGCATGGCGAGAAATAGATACATGCATGTGCAGATGTTACTAAACTTTAGGGCCGTTTTCTCCAAATTAGGTTTTCATTCCACTGTCGCAACAACATCTCCACTTAAATAGCTCCTACAGACTCCTATTCAATTTTGAATTTCAATTATCAATGGATAAGTACAAAATAATAATACCTTCCGCACGGTAGGGGCACGGTAGTACAGTGGGTAGCGCTCGTGCTTCACAGCTAGAAGGTCCGGGTTCGATTCCCACCTGGACGGGGCCTTTCTGTGTGGAGTTTGCATGTTCTCCCCATGTCTGCGTAGGTTTCCTCCGGGTACTCTGGTTTCCCCTACCACTAAAAACATGTACAATAGGCCAGGATGTTTGAGAGTGCGCATGGGGGACGACTGATGCAAATTAGCCCATGGCTACAATCCGGTGTGGCATGTTCATTAACTTGCACTGTCCCAACCAAATAAACCAATAAACATAAACACTGCCAACCTTGCTAAAATAGTTTATTAGGATTAGGTCAACGTTTCGGTCCTGAGACCTTCATCAGGCAAATTGCAATTTGAATAAACTATTTTTGCAAGGTTGGCAGTGTGCGTAAGGTTTTTTGAAATTTTTTTAACTTATGTACGCTGGGATTTTCCCTTATCTCCTACGCACCTGCCTCTAGTAATTGATGTGCGAAGTTTCTCTTCAATTATAAATGGATAAAAGATCCAAAATCCCTCTGAGCTAATCTTTAGAACGAATATATCACAAAACAGAACCATAAATTTAAAACTGGCTCTATCCATTGTTTTGATGTTATTGCTGAAAACATTTTTTTGCACAAAATCTCTTATTTGTATAGTCGTTTTATATGAAAACATAAAATGTCAGAAACACATCTCTACATTTAATTTTGTTCCCCTATTCACCTGTAGCTTCTCACCTTAATGACTTTATTATTTGTTCATTTGGTCAGGAACACACTTCAGTCATGCATGGGATCATTTACTTTTCCTTGATTCTCATTTTGCATCTTTAATATTCATCTAAACATGGCTGAGTGTCTCATGTACAGTTTTGGGAAATATTTTGCTCTACACACAACTTGTTACTAGCAAGTTTGTCATCACAGGGATTACAATAACAATATATAATCATGTCTGTGTAAGCTCTCAGTCGTACAGGAGTTGTCCATCTTCAATGAAGGTACTTGAGTCATATTCAGTACTCAGTAGTTGAAGTCTCGAACGTTTCGCCTCTCATCCAAAAGACTCTACTAAAGTCCCGCTCAGCCCACAGCTTAGATAAAGACCATGAGGAGGAGTTGGGGTTGGCCCAGCTCCTCCCCTCTAATCACAGCTACTCTCACCTGTGGGTAAACACCTTTGAAGTAGAGCGTCTCCAACGACCTGCTCACCCCAGTATCGGGTAGTCCTGTCCTATTCATAGATGATCACTGCCAATTATCTGTCCTATTCATGGCTGATCACTGCTAATTACCTGCCTTTTGTTCTGTTGTTAGCTGAGGTACCGTCTCCTTGGACTGGCCGTGCCCTGTCGGCTGTCCCCGAAGGAGATTGGAGTAAAGTGAAGAAAGATTAAATCTGAGCCCCCCATTCCTGGATTCATGGAGGGATTTTCTTCTTGACAATAATAGCTTCTTTTACTCCTCATTCAAACCAACGTTCTTCTTTAGCAAACATTTTGACCTCCCTGTCCTCAAAGGTGTGGTTGGAGGCTAGAGGGCCGCTTGTGCTTTCTCTTCGGTGTTGATAAAGTCTCTTCTGTAGAACTTGTTTCGTTTCTCCAATATAATGTTCTTTGCATTCTTCTTCTTTGCATCGAATAGAATAAACCACATTGCTTTGTTTGTGGCTCGGAGTTTGTCTTTGGGATGAACTAATTCACCGGTTTGTGGTACACTGGAATCCTGCTTTTGACTCAAACCATCCACTCCAGCACAAACTGGGGTCATCAGGACGCTCAGACATAGAGCTAAAGAGGTGCCTACCAGTGCAGAAGGAAAGACCAAAGAGGAGCAACATGTCCACAGAGCCCTGTCAGACTGTGGCTATCCTAACTGGTCTTTCACTAAAGCACAAAGGGCAAGAAGACCCAAAGAACAAGACAGACAGACTACAGAGCCCAGAAGAAAGGGAGTTGCAGTGCCGTATGTAGCCGGGGTATCAGAGAAACTTCAGAGAATTTTTAGGCAGCACAGGATTCCAGTGTACCACAACCCTGTGAACACACTGAGACAAAGATTAGTCCATCCCAAAGACAAAACTCCGAGCCACAAACAAAGCAATGTGGTTTATTCTATTCGATGCAAAGAAGAAGAATGCAAAGAACATTATATTGGAAAAACGGAACACGTTTTACAGAAGAGACTTTATCAACACCGAAGAGAAAGCACAAGCGGCCGTCACTCGGCGGTGCACCTCCACCTCAAAGCCACCAACCACTCCTTTGAGGACAGGGAGGTCAAAATCTTAGCTAAAGAAGAACATTGGTTTGAACGAGGAGTAAAAGAAGCTATTTTTGTCAAGAAAGAAAATCCCTCCATGAACCGGAATGGTGGGCTCAGATTTAATCTTCCGTCACTTTACTCCAATCTCATTAGGGGACAGCCGACAGGGCACGCCCAGTCCAAGGAGACGGCACCTCAGCTAACAAAAGAACAATAGGCAGGTAATCAGCAGTGATCATCTATGAATAGGACAGGACTGACCGATACTGGGGGGAGCAGGTCGTTACAGACGCTCTACTTCAAAGGTGTTTACCCACAGGTGAGAGTAGCTGTGATTAGCCGGGCCAACCCCAACTCCTCCTCGTGGTCTTTATCTAAGCTGCGGGCTGAGCGGGACTTTAGTCTGCTGACAAAGCCTTTTGGATGAGAGGCGAAACATTCGAGACTTCAACTACTGAGTTCAGAAGATGACTCCTTCATTGAAAAATATATAATCATGTTCTATCATTTCCTCAATATCAATTAGCTATTTTTGCAGGTCTGTGATTACAAGTCCTTAGATTACAAATGGAGGTTCTATAGCATAGATAGAAGATAGAAAAGATAACCGGTGTTCCATTCAGTCCCATTCAGATCCCCAGTGGTTTGTGAAATTAACATGGCTGCCTCGCCTGTCCCTTAAAAGGGCAAAAAGGCGGGCGGATCAGCTACGACCCTCCACAGAGCTCCAGAGCTGGTCAAATTCCTCTTATTAGTGCTGATGTATAAAAACCAGCGTGGTTAAAAATATGATACCTTCCCATAGACTGTTAAAAAGAATAGACAGCTCCTCCTCACTCCTCCCCGTTTACCATAATGACCACTTTCGAGGGGGAAATCATGGCGGATTTACAGACTCCTCCTCCCCAGCTCTGACGAAGCATGTTCCTAATAAGGGCAAAAGGGCGGGATCTCACTGTAGACTCGGCCCTTGCGTGACGTGTAGCTCGCGCAGCTCCAATGCCAACAGTCCGACCTCCGTTAAGTAGGAGATTAAAAAAAATATATTTCGAAAACCAGCCTGGTTTCAATTTTTTTGACTAACCCAGCGTTATCTCAGGAGGAATATGTAGCCATATTAAGTAAACCAGGCATTAAAGTTGTTTTTAACGTGTCTAAAGTCCAATGCTTTTCAATGGGGGCCTAGCGGCCAAATGGAGGTACTACAGCAATGGAAGAGCAATGGCGGCCTCCAGTGTTTGCGGTCACAAAGCAGAGCAGCCAGCGGCCATTGTACCTTCCCCAGCGTTCTCACATGGGTCATTTTTAGAAAAAATAAAACTCTTTGGAGCCAGGCTTTTAAGCAGTGCTAGGGAGGTGTGAAGTCATTATTAGAATCCTGTTTACCAAGTGTCTTTTGGAGTTGCCCCTGGCCACCAGGGGTGGTATTACAGCAATGACAGCTACCCGCCATGAGGACCAAAGAGAAGGCCTTTCCTCGCCCATTGGTCTATAGACATTACATATTTTTATCTTTTAAATACAGTCCATCCGTGTCCCACCGTTGCAGTCACAAAACCACTTGCATCAATACTTGACATCTTCAAGAAAACATGTCTCAAGCCCCAGTTCCACTTTGACCCAGCCCTAGATCTGAGCCTGGTTTGGTCCTTCTCTGGGAACATGCAAACTGCAGACTTCTGCGAGAGAGCTAACCACTTAGCCAGAGGGACCTCATCTGACTCACTCCTGTCCTCACATCAGCATTGTCCTATCTCTCTCTCACTCACTCACTCTCTCTCTCTCTCACTCACTCTCTCTCTCTTGCTCGCTCTCTTCTCTCTCTCTCTCCTGTCTCTTTGTCTCCTCTCCCTGCTCTCTCTCTCCTCTTTTCTCTCTCTCCTCCCCCTCTCCTCTCCATCTCTCTCCTCTTTTCTCTCTCTCTCCTCTTTTGTCTCTCTCCCTCCCCCTCTCTCCTCCCCCTCTCTCCTCTCCATCTCTCTCCTCTTTCTCTCTCTCTCTCTCTCCTTCCCTCTCCTCTCTCTCCTCCTCGCTCTCCTTTTTCTCTCTCACTCCCTCTCCCCTCTCTTTCTCTCTCTCTCTCCCTCCCCTCTCCTCTCCATCTGTCCCCTCTTCTCCTCTTTTCTCTCTCTCCCCTCTCTCCTCCCCCTCTCTCTCCTCTTTTCTCTCTCTCTCTCTCTGTCTCTCTCTCCCCTCCCCCTCTCTCTCCTCTTTACTCTCTCTGTCTCTCTCTCCCTCTCTCTCTCTCTCTCTCTCTCTCTCTCTCTCTCTCTCTCTCTCCCTCCTTCTCTCTCTCCCCCTCTCTTCCCCAGAGTTTGCAGAGGAGCAGCGTACAAGTCCGTTTTTGCGGAGTTTCTCTTCTGGCCCAGGCTTTAGCTCCGCCCGGGTGCTGTTAAACCCCTCCCCAGCCCCTGTGAGCCCCTCCCCTCCTCCCTCGGGGCTGAGCGGCGCCCCTGCAGGCTCCTGGCGGTGGACGCGGCTCTGGCCCATCACCTGCACCTCTGCTCCTATCACCTACGGCTCTTCAGGAACTGCCTCACGTCCGGATGGGACCCAATTGAATTCCTGCGCTACGGTCAGCCCCGCCCCCAAACCCGGCCTGCTGCCCTCTCACTGGCTGTCTTCTGATTTGGCTAGCAGTCGTTTCACTTGCCGTGTTTTGATTGGCCGCCTGTCTCTGGGTTTGGATTGGCCGTCTTGTTAATTGCCAGGTTTTGATTGGCTGCCCTGTGATGCGCTGAGCCCTGATTGGTTGCCCTGACTTCTGGTGCTTTGTGATTGGCTGGTCTGTTGTCGTGCATGTTGCCTGGTTTTGGTATTTTGTACAAACGTTTTTCAGTTTCTCATTTAATAAAGTTCCTCAAAACTGGAGTGTCAATAATAAGTCTGTTGTTCCAAACTCATTCATCAATAAAAAAGCCCTGATTCAGCGACAATCGTCGTTTCATCATTTCTGCGAGAGAAACGAGTGGGTCGTGGGTGTTTCCGCCACGTTTGTCCACAATTTTTTATTCTTTCCATCTACACATATGGAAAGTCCATATTAGAAACAAAACACAGTTTTAAAGTAACATAAAAAAGGACAGGGCAACAGTGGCGTAGAGAGTAGAGCGGGTTGTCTTTTAACTGTAAGGGTGGGTGGTTCGTATCCCACAGGTGCACACTGTAGTTGTGCCCTTGGGCAAGACACTTCACCCGCCTTGCCTCCAGTGTCTGACACTGGTGTGTGAATGAGAGTGTGACTGGGTGAGTGGGTGCTAGACACTTAAGTGCCTAATGAAGGTAGAAAAGCGCTATATAAATGTGACAACTTATCATTTACTTCATTCTGTACTTCTGGTTATTGTGTCATTGTTAAAACACAAAACTGTCCTCCACATTTTAAAGTCCTTAATCCAGTCCAACATTTTCTTTGGTTCTGAGCTGAAGCTGTAAACTAGGCTGCAAAATCGTTATGTCATTCCTACAGCTGCCAGCAGGAGGAGCCTCAGTCAAAGTCTCAAAGCTCTAGCCCAGGGGTGTCCAAACTACGGCCCGCGGGCCAATTATCAGAGCAATCAAAGAAAAAATTCCAAAAGACAAACAAAAGATGGCAGAGAAAAAGAAACGCAAGATTGATAAGTGCTGAAAATTTCAGCCACAGTGGGGAAATCATTATTTCTTCACAGAGGTAAATGGGAGATGTGTTTGTTTCATCTGCAACATACTGTTGCAGTAATGAACACAGTGTTAATAATCAATGTTCCTAATAAATTCAGTCAGTTTTAAGGGATTCATGTTAAGTTACTTTGGGCTGTACATCTCAGTCTGTGCTGGTGAGTAACTGTTATTTCGACCTTATTTCTTTTGCTAAAAATAAATGAAAATCCATTAATATAAAGCTGTAATGAATGCCTTTTTTTTTTTAACTTTAAGCATATTCTGGGCTCGAAATCGCGACCATTTTCTTCGCAAATGCTCCCAAATGTATGCCTTTGCGATATAAAAATAGGATTACTCGCATGTTTGCGACTCCCAGCATAAATGCTCCGGTCCACCTTAAAAGAAAGCCTTCTCGTGCTGTTTCGCAAAAACTGCCTGTCAGCAACTGCAAACTTTCAGTTCTAAAATTGTTCGAGAGCATATAGTAAACTACGATCTGTCCTCTCTTTAGACTCAGTCTCACGTGCTGGGCCGACCTGCACCAGCCTAGTGCCTGTGCTCCGCTCTCATTCATCTGCCCGTTATCATTGAATGAGCCAATGTTTTTATGCAACTGTAGTCTCTTTATGAGCAAACCAGGAATATATATCATTCATAAACTCATTGGGACTGGGAGCACCTCTCAAATGACCCTCGATGTCAGGAGGAAAAGCAGCACAAACTTCAGTCCAACCCGCTCGCCCCCTCGTGCAGCGCTGAAAGCGAATCATCGCCGCTCTCGTAATATACAAAACGTACAGTCACAAACGCAATGTCAAACACGTCTTCAAAGGTTCTGGCAAAGGATTTTGCCGCGTGTAGCAGACGAGATGCAGAGAGTGCAGTGAAGCAGGGGCGGAGCAGAGAAAGTTGGGGGTTGGGAGGCACAAAATCTGGAGTCCCATTTACAGTGTTAAAATATAATGAGTTTTGTAGATTTCTGAATCATTGCAAACAGCTAAAATAACACATCTAAAATGCAACAGAAGGCTGGAAGTGGCATGTGGTATGTTTAAATTCCCCTCTTCAAAAAAGCTTCCCTGTTTTTTTGTTTTTTTTTGGTTGTGCTCCTAAATTTTTAACTGTGCTCCTAAATTTTAGAATTATAGGAGCACAAGCGCTACCAAGAGAAAAAAAATAATTTTGAGCCCTGCATATTCAGTTAAAAAGCACAGTTAACATTTTATTGAATTTGCTAACTTTAATACAATAGAGGTGAAATTATATATTTGACCTCTACTGAGTGCGGCCCAGTTGTTTGTATATTTTTCTGTATGTGGCCCTCGGTGAAAAAAGTTTGGACACCCCTGCTCTAGCCTATATTTCACTGTTACTATGTAATCCTTACAGAGACATGATTTCAAATAAAAAAAACATAAAATATCTTGCTGAGGTGCAAAGATAATGTTTTAAGTCTATGTTTTAGCCCCATTTGCAGGAGAGGTCTACTTTAAATCATAGAGGAAAGTCTCCAAACGGTATTGATGTTGAATGTAGGCCCTCCTTCACGGCAATGAAATACTCCCAAACCTGGAGGAGGACCATGGGGAGGAAGGATCCACTCCCCTGGATGCACAGGTCTCTCTGCAGCCCGGGCTGCGTGACCTGAGTGTGCATAAACCCATCTCTTTATCCCTCTGATCTCTCTCCCTCTCTGATCGCGGTTGGATTTGGTTCATTTGTGTTGGCTTTTGTTGCTCTTTTTGGCCTGGTTTGATGTCGACTAACTCCGTAACCATTTTGCATCGGTCTGACGTGTGCTGCTGTTCATTCTACATGAATGAGTTTTTATTGTGTGACTGTGAAGAAACATCTTCTCATTTGACGCCAACCACAGAAATGCAATAAAACATACAGATTTGAGTCTGTTAGCCTTGTTTTGAAGAGTACACAATGGGTCCGATCTTGTGTTTCTAAATGCAGGCTGTAGACTAGATTTTCGTGCTGATGGGGGCGCTCTGTGAAATCTTCATCTCCAGACCTGACACAGTAAGTGGGCTGGACAGACTCCCATGGTGAATGGCGACTTCATGAACTAGAGTGGTCCCTCCCCGAGCTTTTTCCTCCTATAGACCGTACCAGACTTGAATATTTTATATTTTACAAGGACCGTGGGTGGCGGGGCACGTGCTGGTGTCTTGATTACGTTTCTGCTGCTTCAATACCGGCACCAGAGCGGTACCATCAGTATATTCTCTTTCTCTCGGGACAGTGATGAACTAACAGTGGGCTAAAGAAACTCTGTAGTTTGTCCTGTGAGAGCTGAAATTTGATGGCGCCTCAATGCAGAATGAAGCACAGGAGGCTTCATATAAGAGATGAGAAGACATGTCTCATGCAGCACACCACGCCTCAGTCGGCTCTGACGCAGCAGGTGTGTGCACACCAGGGTTGGGCCATATTGTATCGCATATCGTTATAGTGATATAATTTTTGATATCGTAATTTTCATATCGTTGTGGACACAATATAATTTATGTTAAGCTCAGCTCCATCAAAGCAGCATAGCAGCACACCAGACGCCTCTGGCGCCTCCAAAGCGTCAGGTTTACATTGAAAATACATGGGGGACGCGCCTCCGAGAGGACCTGACGCGCCTCCTGTGCAGCGCGTTTTGAAGATTTTCGCGCCTCGGACGCGGCCGACGCTAGAGTTGGGATTGATTGATTGATTTTTTATTTCGAGCCACACAATACAGGCACAGGATTGTTGAACTTTTTGGAGAAATTCGCGAGCGTCGACCAATCAGGAGCTTTCTCCAACAGTGACGTACGCTGTAGCTGAGCCACCGTCGGTCTGGGGCAGATCCTCTGCCGGCCCGCAGATGTAAACAGTCATGGAGGATTATCCTGTTGTGAACCGGGGCTACAGCAGCTCTGGGACTTTTACAAAGACATACATCAGTGTTTCATTTACCTAAACACCCAGGATTAAAAGCGGCGACAAGAAAACTTATTTGAGTGGCTGGATCTGCGCTGGGAATGTGTTTGGGACTTGATGATGCACAGAGCATTCCTGCACAGAGCAAAGCTGCTACAAGCCAATCGATGTGAAAACGAGAATTATGCACGAATAAAGTCTATTAAGCCCCATCTACATAAAGCAACCGTGTAACAATGATCACACACTGATTCAGGCTTGTTGATTTTTAAGTTTATTGCTCACATTTTATCTACAACGGGCCGTAGTTTTCTCCCCGAGTTAGCTGCGCATAGAAATAAATTATTTCTATGCTAGCCGCTTAGCAGCAAACAGATAGCTCGCATTGACCCCTTGAAAACAAGTATTATGCACTAATCACGTCAATAAAGCCCTTAACTACACAGAACAGCCTTTATGATGGTCACACACTGAGATGGGCTTGACGCATTTGTGGTTTATTGCACACACTTATTTTTCAGACTAACAAAAAACTCCCAAACCTTGATTGACCTAATATTTACAAATAAACCAGATAGGATTACCAAAACATACAACTTAATAACAGGTTTGTCAGATCACAACCTCACTCTAGTTGCTAGAAAAATGAATAAATCCAGGTATAGGGATAAACAGCAAACAAATAATCAAAATAAAATACTCCATATTCCTAAGAGAAATCAGATTGCACTGATGAATGATTTAAATGAAATAGATTGGGAGTGCAAAGTTGACAGTAAAGGCTGTGAATATACATGCAGTAATATTACTTTAACCTTACAGGAGACTGTTGCCAAATATACACAATTAAAGAGAAACAAAACTAATAAAAAGAAACTGCCATGGTTTGGTAGCCCCCTTTGGGATCTAATGAAGCAGAGAGACCTGGCACTTAAAACCTTTCTTAATCAAAATTGACCACTGATCATTATATATATAAAAGTTTAAGGAACAAGGTTACCATGCAGCTTAGAAAAGCCAAGGCAAACTTTTATTTAAATCTGATTAAAGATGCAAAAGGCAATAGTAAACTCCTTTGGAAAAGTATGGATAAATTACTTGGAAAAGAAAAAACTAATTGTGACCATATACAACTTAAAATAAATAGAATTACTCAAAATGACAATGCAGAGGTAGCAACACATTTTAATGATTATTTTTTAAATTCTGTGCGGGATCTGGCAGATATGTTCCCGAAACCAAATTGTGTATATAACTGTAATTGTGATGAGTCATTTCTTAAATTATCAAATGTAGATGAAGGCACAGTTTTAAAAGAAATATCACACTTAAATAATAGTAAATCTAAAGATATTTTCGCCATTGATACTGTGTTTTTAAAAGAGCACAAACACATTTTAACTCCAGTGCTAACTAAAGTCATAAATCAGTCTATAAATGAGAGTAGCTTCCCAACAGCTTTGAAAACAGCTATAGTAAAGCCCATACACAAGTCAGGAGACAAGCTCCAAGTCTCTAACTATCGACCTATAAGCATCCTTCCTACTATCTCCAAAGTCTTCGAAAAAGTTGTTGCGGCGCAGCTTGTGGAACATCTTGATTACAATGCTGCATTACATCCTCTCCAGTTTGGTTTCAGAAAACGATACTCAACGGAGACTGCTTGCTGCTATTTAATAGAGGAAATAAAATCCAGTCTTGATAGTGGAGGAGTCGTAGGGGCGGTCTTTCTTGACTTGCGTAAAGCCTTCGATACAGTAAACCATGAACTGCTGATAAATAAGTTAACACATTTCTCCATTAGCACAAGTACAATTAACTGGATCCAATCTTATCTCAGTGCAAGGCAGCAGTGTGTATCAGTAAATAATGTATCATCTCCGTTACGAGCATGCACTATAGGTGTGCCGCAGGGCTCTATATTAGGGCCCTTGCTATTTTCTCTTTATATTAATGATTTTCCATCTGTATGTAATAATGCTAAAATGATAATGTATGCTGATGACACTGTTGTGTATACTCATGGTAAAACTGTTAAGGAAGTTGCCCAAAAGTTAACTGAGGAAATGAAAAACATTTCCATTTGGTTGAAAAACTCTCATTTAACTTTGAATGTTGACAAAACGGTTTCTATGTTTTTCACAAACCGCCGTAAGTTCTCACTATGTGAAACTGGACAAAAAATCATAATTGAAGGTCAGGAAATTTTAAATGTTGACCAAATTAAATATTTAGGAGTAATTCTTGACCCAAATTTAAATTTCAAAAAACATATTAAAAACTAACCAATACGTTGAAATTGAACATAGCAAATTTTAGATATATCAGGAACTCTCTGACTATAGATGCTTCTAATTTATATCTAAATGCGATGATAGTTCCGCACTTCCGTTATTGCATGACGAGTTGGTCGCAGGCATGTAAAACAGCATTAAGGCCCCTGGAATCATTGTACAAAAGTTCTCTTAAGGTTCATGACAAGAAATCTCGGCTATATCACCACTGTCATATTCTTAAAAAACATAGTATATTAAGTTTTGAAAACATAATCATATATTCAAATCTCTGTCTGTTGTTCAAGATAATTAATGGTACTGCAGCTCCTCCATTAAAAACGTTTATTTCACTGAGCTCAGAAATTTCATCTCGAGCCACTCGGTCGACTGTTCGGGGCGAGTGTAGGATTCCTCAGTGTAAAACAGCACTCGGCAGCTCAGCCTTCTCGAGGGTGGCCGTCAGACAGTGGAATATGTTGCCAACATATGTGTACATTTTAACACTTTTTCACACCAGGCCAAAAATTGCTTCTTTTAAAACAAACCTGTTCCCATAATGTACTGTAAATTGGTTTCATTTTAATGCTGTTTAGGGGGAAATGTATTTTTAACATGTGTAATTTTCTAAGACTTTGTATGTTGACATCAGTCTGCCCAGGGACTGCAGGTGGAAATTAGCACAAGTGCTACAACCTGGTACAATGCATCTCTCCTTTCTGAGGTTAATGTATATTGTACACTGTCCCTGTTCAAATAAATAAATAAACTAAACTAAACTTTTATCAACAATGAGCTGTATGCGATCGCAACAAGCTAACCGGGCTAACCTAGCTTATAGCCACTTGCCACCAATGTCCCTTCGAGCGTATGGGCTGGATATGAGCTTAAATACTGGGGAGATCCTGCGTAGACCATGGGGGAATAGTTAAAGATCCATAGGACATGGCAGGAGCAAATAGGGAGACTACAGTAGTTAGCCTCCGAACAACTGTAGTTTTCAGGCACGAGCTGTTTCCGAGATGGCTACGAACAGACTCTGAGTTGATGCGCGACCAGGGCGTCTTGACGCGCTGTGACATTTGTGACAAGCGTCTGACTTCAGTAAGCACAAGCGTCCAACTACGGACTTGAGGCGCGTCTTTGACGCCCAAGAGGCGTTCGGTCTGAACATGGCATGACTGTGTAGTACACAGGAGCAGGTGCTTAAAAAGTTAAATTAAATGAAGGATGTAAACTGCTTGAGTAGATCCAATTTGTGAGGAAATTAGTATACCGCTAAAAAAAAGAAAGAAATATACCTTTGCATTAATCTTCCCAATAGGCTTAAGGCTGGGATTTTGTAATTTGTCTGTTGTCAATATATCGTTAAATATACCGTTATCGCGATATTTCGTTTTTTATATCATGAAAGAGATTTTAGGTCATAAAGCCCTGCCCTAGTGCACACAAGACATTGGCCTCGTCTGGACCAACGCTGTTGTGGCACCAGGCAGAAGATCTGGCCCAATGTCTTTGACCAAAATCTGAGCTTAATATGAGCATTTTCTAAATATCTGGTAGTGGTAACCGAGAATACCGGGCAATATCGCTGTACGTCTTTAATATACGACCTAAGTCAAATGTTTTTTTACTTAAAGTTGATATTATTAAAGCAACGCCGTGTAACGTTTGACCTAATTAATAGCTTAATTTGAGTTATATCAGATGATTCTTTAGGACAATATTGAGTGCATGACGTGAAGTGCTGTTCAGTGCGGGCAACTCTCTTCAAAAATCCTCGTAACTTTTTAGGAGGGATGGATCATGTGATCAGGAAAGTGTTGCTATATGCCAGTCTGGTCTCTGCTGTAGGCTTTAGGAAAGTTGTGCTTTGTGCTCTTACCCTTTCTCCTCTTTGATTCAAAGTTTGTCATTAAAGAAAAGGGATTGCATAAGGCGGATGTCTCCTCGTCTTTAGTGAGTCAATGACTTCTCAATAAGCGGGTCAAGCACGGTCTGCTAACAGGATTCCAAAACATTGAGGGAAACTTTCATTTTGCTATAGTGCAGTGTGGCTGGTGGCTTCTCGGGGCGCTTGACGTGAAAGTTACAGATTAACTTTTGGAGCTGATCTGTTTAAACAAAAAAAGCCAGACTTTTCAAATGCCGTGCCTATTGCCTATTGCACTATGTTTTACTTTTACTTTAGTTTATAATATTAGGAAACTTAACCTGCACTCTCTTATTAAATGTATATAGGGAGAGTTTTCCGTTTGTTAGAATAAAAAATAAAAAATCAATTGAACACAGTGAAGCGTTATATCGCGACAAAAGCGTATGGTCCGTATCGTATTTGAATCAATAACGTTCCGTGGCGCCTGATTCACTGGGACGTTTGTCAGGGCTGATGAACGAACAGAAGATCTGATACAGCACAAAACTTAAACTTGGCCCACTCCATTCACTGAAATAAAGAACAACTGAATCGGGACTAAACAACAGCACAGAAATAAGTGACTTTCACACTGCTGTGGGCTCCGGTTTGAGTTCAGGCCTGTTGTGGAGGAGCATGTGGTTCGGGGTCATCCATGTGTTGAATCTCACGCCTGTATCTAACACGTCTGTTTATCGGCTAATGTTGATGTCTCTTTTATAATGGTATTTGTTGTGTGCCAGGCTTCGAGGGCTGCTCGATGGTGCCCTCTATCTACCCTTTGGAGACGCTGCACAACTCTCTGTCCCTGAAGAAAGTCACCGAGTTCCTGAGTTTGGTTTGTGAGAACGCAGGAGACGCCCACAGCCACAGCGGGCGAGGTACGTCAGATGCCCTCCCGCCCCGCTCTCCCTCGATGCAATCTGTCGACCTGACCTCACAGCAGTGCAGCTCGAGGCGGGCGATACATCGTCTACAAGATCATATCGAGGCATGGAGATCTACAACATCGAGTTTATCTCCAATATCAAGAAATGTGGGGAAAAAAGAGGAAAATATGGGGAATAAATGACGAGAAAAATAAGGTGAAAATTAGGAGGAAATTGAGAAAAAATAAGGTAAAATTATGAAAGAAAATAGGGGGAAATTAAGAACATTTAGGGAAAAAAATAGGTTAATAATTTATTTCAAAAATAGGAAGAAAAAAATGGGGAAAATTATGAGAAAATAGGAAATGGGGGAATAGGTTAAAAAATTCAAAGAAAAAAATGGGTAATGGGGGAAATTAGGAAAAAATAGGGAGAGAAATTGTTTAAAAATTAAGAAAAAAAATATGGTAAAATTAGGAAAAAATAAGGTAAAAAAGGGGGAGACAAAATGAGGAAGTCTGTTCAGTACAATTGTCTTTTTGAGCAATAAAGCAATGTTTGCAGCACATTTTTGCACATTCCTGATGATTTGCAACAATATTGCTTCATCATCGTTATCGAAAAAGACTAGAGCTTTTAATTACGATTAATTAATTAATCAACTTTATTAGGGGTTTGAATGTGATATCCTTTAAGGTAAAAGTAAAACAAATGTTTGAAAGAAAGTGGTTTGAAGTAAAAAAAAAAAAAAGTGAGTGGTCTTTACAACGACATGTTTCATCTCAGGAGTTTTTTTCATTTAACTGCATAACATTTCACCTAATCAACAGAATAAAATATGAGCATTTGATCACAGATAGTTCTATTGTCAGCACCTTAGACCCTATTGTAACTTTACTGGGAGCGGGACATCACCAGCTTGTCTCTATGGAGATGTGACTGAAGGCAGCTGAATATGAGATCTAAATACAGTCAGGTCCATAAATATTGGGACATCAACTCATTTCTTATGTTTTTGGCTCAATAACCCACCACAGTGGATTTGAAATAAAACAATAAAAACAAACAAAGCATTTGTCTGAATATGAGCACATAATATTGTCTGAAACACTTCAGAATTCATCCTGCTGCTTTTGTCAACAGTCACATCATCAATAAATACAAGGGAACCAGTTTCATTGGCCCATACAAGCCCATGCCATGATGCTGCACCACCATGTTTCACTGATGAGGTGGTTTGTTTTCAATCATGAGCAGTTCCTTTCTTTCTCCATACTTTTCTCTTCTCATCACTCTGGTACAAGTTGATCTTTGTCTCATCTGTCCTAGATACGGATGTAACGATTCATATTAAATCGATTTAATATGCGTAAAATGTGAATCAATGTAAAAAAATAAAATCGATTTTAAAGCCACCCTCAGCTACTCCATTTTGCGGAGTAGACCGGAACATAGCTAGTTGGTTCTAACGACGTTAACTTTTTCTCAAGACAAGCTCCACGCCTCCCCTTCTTTTCTTAAAAAAAGGTTTAAAAAAAATCGTTAATAAAATCAAAATCGGGAACTTAAAATCGGAAATCGAATCGAATCGGGGCTTGAGTGAATCGTTACATCCCTAGTCCTAGGATGTTATTTCAGAACTGTAAAGGCTTTTCTAGATGTTTTTTGGCAAACTCTAATCAGCCTCCTGTTTATGAGGCTCACCAGTGGTTTACACCTTGTGGTTAATGGTCTGTATTCTCTCTGGTGAAGTCTTCTTCTGATTGTTGACTCTGACACACATACTCCCACCTCCTGGAGAGTGTTTTTGATCTGATCTATTGTTGTGAAGGGCTTTTCTTCACCAGGGAAAGAATTCTTTGGTCATCCACCACATTTGTTATCTGTGGTCTTCCAGGTCTTTTGGTGTTGTTGAGCTCACTGGTGTGTTCTTTCTTTTTTATAATGTTCCAAACTGTTGATTTAGCCACGCCTAATATGTTTGCTATCTCTTTGATGGGTTTGTTTAGATTTTTCAGCCTAATAATGGCTTGCTTCACTGATAGTGATATCAGCTCTTTGGATCGCATATTGAAAATAATAGCACCAGTATCCAAAATGCAAATATCACAGTTGAAATGAACTCTGGACGTCTCATCTGTTCCTTATAAATGGTATAATGAGGGAAGAGTGGACACCTGGTCATGGAACAGCTGAGCAGCCACTTGTCCAATTACTTTTGGTTCCTTGAAAAGTGGGAGGTTCACATACAAACCGTTGTAATTCCTACACCGTTCATCTGATTTGGATGTAAATACTCTCATATGAAAGCTGAAAGTCTGCAGTTTATGTACATCTTCGGTGTTTCATTTCAAATCGATTGTGGTGGTTTATAGAGCCAAAAACATAAGAATTGAGTCAATGTCCCAATATTTATGGACCTGACTGTAGGTTAGGTCCTCATTTAAATCCATTCTTTGATTATCCGCAGCATAAACAGACTTCAGGTTTGTAAAGCAAGCAGCAGTATAATTCACAATGTTACACAGGGTGGCTTTAATAAACTGAAACTGAAATGGATGAAGCTTGAACAAAGGTCACAGGACTTTTCTTCACTAAGTCACTCGGCTCCATGGCACGGGCCAGAGTTACACATTAATATAGACGACTTGGACATGAAACCACCTCTAAACTGCTGTAGCAGTTACTCTCTGTCAGTATTTCATAAACTGAATTACCAACTGAGTCCTTCAGTAGTGGCCAATATTATCACAGGTGATAATAGGTGTCACATAAAAAGTTGCATAATGCACCTTTAAGTTTGTGAAAGTTGTCTTTAAAAAGGTGAGAGCAAGAAATTTGGAGCCTCCCGAATAGAAATGGTGAAGCATGTTAGTAATATGTAAACTCTCCCCCTCCTGTGTGTGCAGCTCTGTCGGCCATGTTCTCCTCCACTCAGCCCTTGGTGGAGACCTACCTCCCGCAGAGAGTGCTGCCCTCGGCGCTGAGGTCCAGGAGTGACCGCCCGCCGTGGTGTGAGTATGAGCTGGACCGTGAGGAGCAGGTGGTCAGCTCTGACTCTGACTTCTCTTCACAGACAGCAGCGGTCCATCCAGCACCGTGTCCAGCGCTGGGCCCTCGTCTCCAAACGCAGACTCTTCTCCCAGGTTCAGCTTCAGCGAGAAGCTGACTCCACAGAGCAGCGAGGAGACGCAGCTCGCCAACTCCAACGAGCCACAATGCAATGCAGCGGCCGAGGTCCCTCTGACACCTAACAACTCTCCACAAGAAGAAGAAGAGCAGGAGCAAGCGGAGGCTCAGGTCAGACATGAGCTCAAATCTCCATCATCACTTCAGAATCCAAAAACATCTCTTTAAAACATGGGAAGCTAGTTAGCATCAATAAGAAGTCATGTGTTTGAAGAGCAGCCCACACTGTTCCGGGTGAACCCATTTGGTAAATCATATCATCATATAAATACGAGGAACTCAACCTTAACACGAGTACAAGTAATTATTAAGTAATTACATGTAAACAGACTGCAGCTCAAACAAGAAAAACTGTTAGGCTCAAATGCCTGACCATAACACTGAAACTTGCTACAACAAACTTTGGTCCTGCCTCCAGGCCCTCCTCTCTCCCTCTTCTCTCCCCTTCTCCTCTTTCGCTCCTCTCTCCTCTCTGTCCCCTCTCTCTCTCCTCTCCTCTGTTCTCTCTCTCCCATCTCCTCTCCCCTTCCCCCTCTCTCTCTCCTCTCTTCTCTCTCTCCCATCTCCTCTCCCTTTCTCCTCTCTCTCTCCTCTCCCCTCTCTCCTCTCTCATCTTTCCTCTCTCCTCTCCTCTATCTCCTCACCTCTCTCCTCTGTCCTCTCTCTCTCCTCTCTCTCATCTTTCCTCTCTCCTCTCCTCTATCTCCTTACCTCTGTCCTCTCTCTCTCCTCTCTCTCATCTTTCCTCTCTCCTCGCTCTCCTCTCCTCTTTCTCCTCTCGTCTCTCTCATCTTTCCTCTCTGTCCTCTCTCCTCTCCTCTCTCTCACCTTTCCTCTCTCCCCTCTCTCTCTCTCTCTCTGCTGATATTAGTCTGTCTCTCCCCTCTCCTCTAGGCTGAGGGTCCACGTCCTCTCCTCTCCCCCTCTCGGACCTCCCCCTCTCGCGGATGGAGCCCTTCTCGCTGCCCGGGTCTCTGCCTGTCCTCCTGGAGCTGAGGGAGAGCAGCTCCGAGGCCGGCTCCAGCTCGCAGACGCCGCAGTCACCAGAGGGCGCCGACGAGTTCTTTGACACCAGCGAGAACGTGTGGAGCGACGCCATGGACCAGACGGAGGCCGCAACGGAGCGCGCTCAGAGCAGGGACGAGGCGGGAAATGCTGACGCCTGAGTCGGCCTGTGGGGGGCGCTGTTACATTGTTACCATTGAATTAAATCACTGCAGAATGTGAGTCCGCTCTGAGGCTTTATCAGACACTGGGCGGGAGTCGAATCCTCTGACCCTTAGCTCCTCATACTAACCACTCTGCCACCGACCGCCTGAACTATATAAGGGTGTGTAGCTGCGCGCGTGTGTAGCTGCGCGCGTGTGTAGCTGCGCGCGTGTGAAGCTGCGCGCGTGTGAAGCTGCGCGCGTGTGTAGCTGCGCGCGTGTGAAGCTGCGCGCGTGTGTAGCTGCGCGCGTGTGAAGCTGCGCGCGTGTGTAGCTGCGCGCGTGTGTAGCTGCGCGCGTGTGAAGCTGCGCGCGTGTGAAGCTGCGCGCGTGTGAAGCTGCGCGCGTGTGTAGCTGCGCGCGTGTGTAGCTGCGCGCGTGTGAAGCTGCGCGCGTGTGTAGCTGCGCGCGTGTGAAGCTGCGCGCGTGTGTAGCTGCGCGCGTGTGAAGCTGCGCGCGTGTGTAGCTGCGCGCGTGTGTAGTCAAATGCCAGGCCTAATCCGAGTGTTCTCTGAGTTTTCAGTCATTCTGCGCTAAATGTGTCGTCGTGTCTGTGCTGAGCCAAAAGAACTAGATGTTTTTCAAATAAATGCTGAAGTGCATGTGAACAGTCGAACAACAATCTACTAAAAACTGGACCTGGTTTTCTCTGGTTTGGTGTTTGTGATTTGAAACGACGTGAGAAAAGGTTGAATTACCATATCTGACCTTCCAAATCCCACCATGCCCAGACAAAATCAGGACTAAAGCGGGTCTAAAAAGGCTTTGAAATTTTTTTCAGTCGAGACGCTGCAGGTGAAAACATGGATTAATTCTGTAATAGTCATTATAGAGATTTTGGTCAATTTAATATTGTGTGGGAAAATATATGAGCTTGTACTCTCTGTTAATGGTCACTACAGTGGTTCCTCATTTATCGCGGGGGTTGCGTTCTAAAAATAACCCGCAATAAACGAAATCCGCAAAGTTGACAGCTTTATTTTTTACAATTATTGTATATGTTATTATATATGTTTTAAGGCAGTAAAACCCCTCACCACACACTTTATACACTTATCTCACTAGTTCACACGGGTTCTCCTTATTCCTGGTGTCACTGTGTGATTTTATTTTTTGTCATATATGATTTTTAGATTCACATTACAGACGTGGAGATGGTAACATCGTGAGCTGCTCTTGTCTTCGCTGTGTGACTGTTCAAACTAAGAGACAATCGTAGCTACGACCAAAGTTTTATCGTCACAGTTTCAGGCTTCAGAAGGCCAGTGTTTAGCTCAGGTGAGCGCCACATGCTAGCGGTGTTTATTTTTGTGGAAAAGTACAGAGAAAGTGAATGCAGAGTCGGACCCGCTCATGCCCGGCCTGTGCTGCTGACACACTGCGATTTCTAGTGTGTGCGCTGATGTGTTAACGGGACAAATAAAGATCCTCTATGCAACGAGAGAGGCTCACTCTGCGACTAGCCAATCAGGACGCAGAATACAATGCGCGTATGGCATTCATACACTGTTAAAAAAAAAAGCATACACAATTGTGCTAAAAATAAATCTGCGAAAGAGCTAGGCTGCGAAAGGTGAACCGCGTTATAGCGAGGGACTACTGTATTGTGGAACAGCTCCCCCTGGTGGCCGTGTATCAGCCCTTTGTGACTTCTTTAATCAGTCAATCTTCTGGAGATTGAAGCTGTTTAATAACAATGTAAACGGGACAGAAGAAAAGCTGAAGCTGCAGTGACTTTATAAACCAACCAAAGTCTTGGTTCCACATTAATGTGATTGATGACCATAGTGACTTCAGCTCAGTTTCAAAGCGTTAATGTCCTCTGTGAATTATCTGAAGTGACACATCGCTTCTTCTGCCTTTTCATATTTGACGAATAAATAAAACTAATAAAACATTTTTCAGACGTAAAGGAGAAGTTCTCAGACCAACTCTGCCCATTTGTTTCAATGAACGAGAGCTTCTGTTTCACCCACAGGTTGCGCTAACCTTCTCAGCAACGTATTGAACCGAGAAGGGTCTGGATGCAGCCGATGGAGGGACACGTAATCAGTGGAACTCCACATCTCCACAGGACAACTCTTAAACTAATCCAAACTAACTGTAAACCTAACCTTAAGGATAGTGGAGTTTACTAAAGGCGTTTTATTGAGAGAAATTTAAATCATTTAAAATTCTGTGCATGTAAACAAAGTACATGCTGTGTCCCGCGAAGGGAAATCAGTGGTTCAGTGGAGCTTCATTCCAATGTAACAGTGTAGACTGTGTGAGCCGTGTTTCTGACTCTCTCCACTGGAGGATCAGCGGCTCACAGCCAAACGAGCACAACGTACCGTCTGTTACCGTGTGCAGAAAGTTCAAGGACAGAGCAGAGGCAGATCAGACCCATTCTGCCCTTGATGTTGCATTTAAATGGCTAAACTTCAGCACGTTTGAGCCCACAGTCCGATATTAAAAGGCAGAATATCGTTTTGTGCGTCAGGTGAGAAAGCGCACCTCTTGTCCATCCCGGTACCATGTATCTTTTAATGGAACGCAGTACCGGCTTACTTTCACCCCTGCTTTTAGACCCTCTTGATTGAACCTGGGATCGTCTTGGTGTGAAGTACAAGCGCTGTGCCGCCATGACATCCCACATCTTAGTTTTAACCAAACTCTCCCTTTATGATGTCTATTTGATGACGATTTGTCGACTTGTAATTTTGTCTGAAATCACTTCTGGACATTTCTTTTGTGCCGCCTGATTTATTGAGCTTTGACCCCAAAAAGAGGAGAAATTTGAATTTTTGCACACAAAAAATTCACTAATAACTAGTTTATTCCAAAGCAAGATATAAAATCCCTGTGAGCATATCTTTATAATAAATGTCACTAAATAAAACCATCCATTTAAATCTGGCTCTATCCATTATTCAGATTTTAGACATTTTTACTCATACATTGCCTTATTTTTATATGAAAATAAAAATGACAAAAGTATATCCCCACATTAATTTGTTTCCCTGTTTCACCTGCAGCATCTTAATAAACTGAGGATAAAACTGAAATATAAACTGCTTCAGATGCACTTTATCGAGATCTTAATAATAATAATAATAATAATAATAATAAATGATTATGGAGATTCTATTTTAAATAATTGCAGCTTTAACGTGAACGGCCTTGAAGGGAGGAGGAACTTCTTAATCTAGATTTAAGTTTGTCTTTAATCCACTTTAACTTAATTTTTTTGCAGCTAATTTTTTTATGCTTTTGTTTTGACAGCTGGGTTTTATTTTGAAGGTCATTCTGACCTTATTTTGAAGGTCAAAATAAAACAGGTCTGGGTTTTATTTTGAAGGTCAGTCTGAACATTTTTAAGGTCAGTCTGAACAGGTCACTTCCTGGTCTTAGTTCTCAAACTCCTCATGTAAATCTGTGAAAAGTGTCAAAAGTGTGAACTGTAAACGTTACTCAGAAGTTTTGAAACGGTTCAGGAAATAAAATATTTTCACATCAAACCGGCTCTGGCTTTTGCTTACGCACACTTTCAGACTTGTTGCCACGGAGCTGCTGAGACAAAGCCTTGGTCTCAGACTCAGAGACGGCACCGACCAGAACTCACCGAACAAAGAGCCAACTGAGCCCAGAGTGCGTTGCCCATGGACACAGCGTCGGATCAGCCTTCTGGCAGAGTCTCATTCATTTCTATAGCGATCTGTGAATCCTGTTTTTCTGTGTTCAACCTTTCACACTGACTTCATCTGCGCTTCACATATGAAACATTATTAAATATCCATCCCATAGACCTCCTTTACATGCACATTCACCACATTTTGAAATCACATTTTTCAGCCATTGTTGACAAAAGCAGAAGCTCTCCATTCGCTCCAATAGCAGTGTCGTCCAGGTCAGTGAATCCAGCTTTGTTTTTGTCTTTAGCATTTCATTTTGCACCAACTTCATTTAAACTCCAGGTTTGTAAATTCTGTGTCATATTCACTCCCAGTGGCGTGCTGGGACCTCATTTCGGCCCGTGAATTTAGAGAAGACCGGCCCACTCATCTGTGTGTTTATAGCTCAGTGATAGCGTGCTAGTCTCTTGTGCAGGTGGTCCCCGGTTCAAGTATGGCTTTGACACTTTACTAACGCTTTCTTTTTTTACCTGGGCCGCTGCACACACAGTCTGAGCCTGATACAACTCCACAATCAGCACCAAGTTATGAAGATACAAATATTTATTTGTCCACTTTTCTACCTTTCACAGACTTTTTCCCTTTTTACTCGTGCGGACACTTGTCTCCGCAGGATTGGACTGCACCAACTTCAACTAAAGCGGAGGGGTGTTCCACTTAAACACCCCTCTGAGTTAGTTCAACGTCAAATGGTATCTCCCCGCCACAAGGATGAAAAGTTAGATGCGAAATTTTTCTCTGATTTTGACACATTTCCCCCTTGTGGGGGCGGCTCGGCCCTAAACAACCTCCCGACTCTCCCTATGGCCAGCACACCTCTGTTCACTCCACAGGACCGTATCTACATGTTCATGGTTTGAGGACCAAAAAACAAACATTCTATAAACCCAGTTTTAATTGAGGCCAAATTGTGATTCTTGTTTCTTATTCTAGGGAAATCCTCTAATTTTAGTGAAACATCTGCTCAGAGCAGACTTTGATCAAAATATTAAATGTTCACTTCACTGGAAGTAAAGTATATTAGAGCAGAACATATTTGGAAAACTAAAGCTATAAAAAGTAACACAAACTGACATTCTCTAAACCATAGTAAAATGCTTTTTTGTGTGTGAAGAATTATCTTTTGGATCAAAATCTCAAAAACAACGCAAAGCTCTGAAGTGCAACAGAATTTATTAACTTTGATGAAATATTTGAATGTTCTTTCCTCACTCTACCCCCTCCCTCCCTTTCTCTCCCTCCCCTCTCTCCTTTCCCTCTCCCCCACCTCCTCTCTCTCTCTCCTCTCTCTACCCCTCTCTCACTTTCCCTCACTCTCTCTCTTCCCCTCTCCCGTCTCTCTCCTCCTCCCTCACTTTCCCTCCCTCTCTCTCTTCTCTCTCTCCCCCTCGCTCGCTCTCCCCTCCCTCTCCTCTCTCGCCTCTCTCTCCCCTCTCTCTCTCTATGCCCCTCCCTCTCCTCTCACATCCTTGCTCTCTCCCCCACCCTCTCTCTCCCCCCTCACTTCACCTCACTCTCTCTCTTCCCCTCTCTCTTTCTCCTCTCTCGCCCTCTCTCTCTCCTATCTCCCCCGTACCTCGCCTCTCTTTCCCACCCTCACTCTCTCGCTCAACCTATCCTCTCTCTCTCCCCCTCCCTCCCTCTCTCTCCATTTGCTGTGTCATGCTCTGGAGGCAGTTGTCATGGCGATGCAGATGGAGCCCGGTCTCCGCGGCAGCAGCAGTAGCGGCTCCTCCTCCGGTGTCACCATGGCGACGGCTCCTCCGCCGCAGCATCAGCACCGACTCCTCGTCGTCGTCGGGCCCCTGCTGCAGGACCGCGACCTGGACCGAACCAAGGCCCGCATCGGCTCAGGTCTGGACCAGGACTGAACCAGGACTGAACCAGGACTAAACCAGGACTAAACCAGGACTAAACCAGAACTAAACCAGGACTAAACCAGGACTAAACCAGGACTAAACCAGAACTTACAGGCCTCAGCTCAAACAGGCCCAAAACAGCAGGACTAACTCCAGGACTATACAAGGACTGGACTGACCAGACTATAGAGTCCAAAAACCAGACCTGACTGGATTTACGCTACGTTTTATTTTTGCTCACATTTCTCTCAAAAGTCTACAACAGTTTAGTAGTAGTTATAACAGCAGGAGTTGTAGTAATAGATATTGTTGTTTTAGTACAATTGAATAGGTGCTTGAACAGGCTTTTCAGTCACATGACTTTTGTTGTTATGGCCACCATCTTGGGGACCTCTGGCTAGCGTACAGTGGCTGCACAGTCATGGCACTTACACAACAGACAATCCTTTACTTTTTTGTCTGAAATGTTTGTCATTACAATACAATGGAAAATTAGTCTGACATCACTTAATAATACAGTTGAGTGTGTTTATAATGTTTATAATTTGTGGCCTGAGTCAGAGGCGGAGCTACAGCATCTAGCTAAGCTAACCGTTAGCATGTTTGAATCTTATAAAAACAGATGAACTTTTTAGAATACTTAAAGGAACAGGCCACCGTTTTTCCATACTGAGATATGTTCTTACCTGAGCTTAGACAAGTTTATACGTACCTGTCTGGTGTTTGTGCCCGTGGAAGAGCATGGTCGCCTCTAACTTCAACACATTTGTAGCCATAGGAATATACTGGGAGAGGCCAAATGCTAACAACATCTTTGGCCTTTTTGTGTGACTGAGCACACGCACAAAGACCAGACAGGTACGCATCAACTCGTCTAAGCTCAGGTAAGAACATATCTCAGTATGGAAAAACTGTGGCCTGTTCTTTTAATGAAGCCTAAGATTGAGAAATCCATGTGTAGACGAGGGATATACTGTAGACTTCTGTCAGCGTATCCACGGACAGAAGTCAAGATGTTACATCCAAAAATATGAGCAGAGCTGGAAAAAAATCTTATAAACTGCCTGAAGAGTTACTGATAGCACTTGCAAGCAAAGTTGTTTAATAAAACTCTAGATCAGACATGACGCTCGTTGATGTGGCAAATGTGGCGGCCATCTTGTGACTGGCCGGTGAGGCTAATCCCTATAGCCACCTATGCAAAACCAGGAGCAACATTTTCATTGATCCAACAGCAGAATGTGAGACTCATTGTGTGTGATTGGTTTATTACTTCCACAATATGTCTCGTATCTCAGTCAGGATCAGCTCATTTCTTTGAAACGTCGTATTGGCTTTGTTTTCAGTGGTTAGCATTCACTGTATCACTGTCCCATGTTCAATAAATATTGGTCATATCGTGTTCAAATGTACAAAAATACAAAATACAATAATACTGTTTTAAAGCAGGAAACTAATGTTATATTTGATATAAATGGACGTGAATGATTTGAAGTGTTTGACAAAGGAAAATCCATCAACAAATGGAGCTTAATGCTAAAGACTGAGCCTCCTATAAAACATTTGAAAAACTGCAAAAACATTAGTTTCTTGTCAGATCTGACATGGGGTCAGTAACAATTATCAAAGAGTCATAAAATAACTAAAAATAGATAAAACGGTATCAAGGAAATAAGTGGAGTTTCCATTTGATTACATTACATTGGGTTAGAAGGGCCAGTCACAAGATGGCTGCCAGAATTGTCATTGGTTCAAATGTGTTACTATGGACATGTCCTATCTACAGTTCCATTAGAGATCTTTGAATTACAAGTAGCAAAGCCACAGCTAATGTTAGCCAGACATTAGCTACAGCTGCTGAGCTCCAGGTCGTACAAATCTGTTCAAGAGAAAGCTCTGAACCACACTCTAAGCATCTATCCTTAAATACAACATGTGACAGAGGTCAGAGCTGAGCTGTCTTTCTGAAAGAGAGTTCACAGATGTGAACTGCAGATGTGTTTACTGTGGAGGCTAAATGCTAAGCTACTGCTAACAACTGCTTGATGAAACTCTGACGCCTCAAAATAAGTCAATATCCTTTCACACGAAAGCATTAAAGAAAAGCTGCTCATTTATGTATCAGTAAAATACAGCAAAGGTTTCAAAGAGTTTTCTCTATTCAAGTTGGTATTACGTTGGAAGTCTAGAATGTTTGAGTCGCTCTGGCAGCAGTGAGTTGCCGCTCTCCTCTGACATGACTGAAACTTTACTGGGAGCGGGACGTCTCCAGCTCGTCGCCATGGAGATGTGACTAAAGGCAGCCACATATGAGATTAGGTTAGGTCAGAGACAGACTTTCCTGTGTGGAGTTAGGACCAGGTGTTGTTACTTGTTTGACTTTAAGGAGAGACTCTACAGCAAGGCTAATTTCAGGTTTTGGCCCAGTTTGCTCTGAACATATACACTTTCACCTGGAAACAAATGAATTCCTTAACTTTCACAATTAGGTGTGTATTATTGCACTGAGTCCATGTTTCTCTACAGATTTATTTGGAAAGTGTGTTTTTAAAGGTCATTTTCTCACTTTGTGGCGACATCTTTGCATGATCTAATACAGACTTTCCGCTCTCGGCTCTGGTCTCTCGTAGGTCTGAGGTTTTGGGGCGTGGACGTGGACTTGGACTCGGAGCTGAAACTGTTCCAGACCCGACACTCCGCTCACTTCTCCTCCGAGGTCAAAGGTCAGTGGACTGTTAAAACTATAGTTATTTGAACAATCTGAAGGATCCACTGACTGATTTTCCTTTGGTGTATCATGAAACACAAGACCTAGATAATAATGAAGAGTTGGTCTGAGACGATACGCTTTTGACACTGCCTGACCAAAGAGAAAAGTGTTATGATGTGCACAAGACCACAGAATGCAGATCTTAGCCCCATTGAGAACCTTTGGGATGTGCTGGAGGAGGCTTTGCGCGGTGGTCACACTCTCCCATCATCAGTACAAGCTCTTGGTGAGAAATGAATGTGACACTGGATCTTTGGAAACTGCAAAAGGAGAAGGCCTTAAATGTACATTTCTTTGAACATATTGCCACTGATTGTCTTTCTGACAAAATTACAATATCCAAATATCCGTACATTCTTCTCTTTGATAGAAAGGTTACACATTGTTAGATGTGATAAATACATACGTATTTCATGTGTTATGCCTTAGAATGATTGTATCTGGGCATTGAAATGGCTTTAAAAAGCATTTTCTTGATGCCTGACAAGTGAAGTCCTCCTGATCCAGGCCAAGTTACTTTAAAATTGTAATATATTGTATATTAGTAGTTATAGCTTTAAATATGTGATATGTTTGTGTTCCAGATTACTGTTGCAAAAATGTAGCTGAGTTACACTACTTTGAGTTAATAATAATAAACTGAATAGTAAGAATGACACTGAGCAAAGGTTCAGTCAAAGATTTCCTTTTCCTTCGCTTTCCCCTTTCTCTTGTGTTTTGTTTTGCCGACGTTAGGTACAAGTGTCGCACCTGCAGATCTTATTCACCAGTGTCCCACTTGGTTTGGTGCTGCCTTATACAGTGCCTCTCGAAAGTACTAATACACCTTGAACTTTTGCACATTTTGTCATGTTTACAACCCTAAACATAAAGATTTTATTTTGAATTTTTACTCAAAGTTCACACACAAGTAACAGACAACTGTGAAGTGAAAGCAAACCATTAAATAGAGGCCACCTGTGTGTAATCTACTCCCAGTATATTTACAGCTGTTCTGTGAGGGCCTCAGAGCTATGGTCAGAGTGTATTGGTCACTAAACAACATCATGAAGGCCAAGGAGCACACCAGAGAGGTCAGGGATAAAGCTGTGGAGAAGTTTAAAGCAGTGTTAAGTTATACAAAGATTTCCCAAGACTTCCCAAGGCCCTAAGAAATCCTGTTTGAAGTTTGCTAGAAGTCATATGGAGGACACAGCTACCATGTGGAAGAAGGTGCTTTGGTCAGATGAGACAAAAATTGAACTTTTTGGCCCAAATGCAAAACGTTATGTATGGAGCAAACCTAACACTGCTCATCGTCCTGAGTGCACCATCCCCAGTGTCAAATATGGTGGGGGAGCATCATGCTATGGGGCTGCTTTTCCTCAGCGGGGACTGGGAAGATTGTAAGAATAGTTGGGAAGATGGATGGAGCCAAATACAGGGACATTTTGGAGGAAAACCTGCTGGAGTCAGCAAGAGAATTGAGGCTGGGGCGGAGATTCACCTTCCAGCAGGACAATGACCCTAAACACAAAGCTAAATCTACAATGGAATGGTTTAAAAACAAACATATTAATGTGTTAGAATGGCCCAGTCAAAGTCCTGACCTAAATCCTATTGAAAATCTGTGGAAAGACCTGAAAACTGCTGTTCACAAACGCTCTCCTTCTAATTTGACAGAGCTTGAGTTGTTTTGTAAAGAGGAATGGGCTAAAATGTCTCTACATGTGCAAACCTTGTAGTCATACCCCAGAAGACTTGCTGCTGTTATTGCAGCAAAAGGGGTTCCACAAAGTATTAATTCATCCTGTATGAATACTGTATGAATACCACTTTTCACTTTTCTATTTTTTGTAAAATAACAGAATCATGTATCATTTTGCTTTCACTTCACAGTTGTCTGTTACTTGTGTGTGAACTTTCAGTAAAAAATTCAAAATAAAATCTTTACGTTTAGGGTTGTAAACATGACAAAATGTGCAAAAGTTCAAGGTGTATTAGTACTTTGAAGAGGCACTGTATTTGGGGGGAGTCTGGCTTTTTTTCTTTTCTTTTTAAATCAATACAAACCATTTAAATGCATTTGTAACTCGAGTACTTGAATTGCAATGACTAATATATTCGTTGTACAGTTGTTGTATAATGACAAATACAGTAAAGCACCTTTACCTTATTACCGTATTCTGAGTAAGTAATATGTTATATTCCTTAGTTACTGAAAGAAGTCATATGTTTTGTAACATTTGTAATACATGACCTCCAACACTGGGATTCAGTCGTTACATTAAGACTGCCCGACCAAATGGTTGTCAATAAAAAGTTCCCCGCTCTAATATTTGGTTGTTCCGCCTTCAGCTTTGATTCCAGCACATTCTCTGTGGCGTTGTTTCAATAAGCTTCTGCAATTTGTCAGACATCAATACTTTTTTTTAAATGCTTTTTAAAGCCATTTCAATGCCCAGATACAATCATTCTAAGGCATAACACATGAAATATGTATATGTATTTATCACATCTAAAAATGTGTAAGCTTTCCATCAAAGAGAAGAATGTGCGGATATTTGGATATTTAAATGTAAACTGGACTTAGCGGGAAACTCATCTTCAGTTTAGGCTTCAATGAAGCGTGTTTTGCACCATATTGTTTTGTAATCTTGTTGGAAAGACAATCAGTGGCATTAATTTTAGAGAAATGTAAATTTAATGACATGTAATGCCTTCATTTTCTTCTTTTTCAGTGTCCAAAGATTCAGCAAGGTTTATACGGGAAGAAGCAATTCAAATTGAATGCTTTTTAATGCCCAAATACTACATTTTCAGCGGATATTTAATTTCTTGAGATTTGCAAACATCAAACAGAGGAAAAAGAACTGGACATAACGGGAAACTTTTAAAAGAAAAAATGCGGTCAATTTCAACAACACTGCAACATGTTTTAAACCATTTTTTATGAACTTTTACAGTAAAAATTGTTGAGCAATGTCTGAATTTTTCAATAAATGTAGATTTAATGCCAGTTTGAATCCAATTTAATACTTTTCAATGACATTTAAGCCTTGATTTTAGCGTAATTCATTTGATTATTTTTAATCAGTGTTGCATTCATTTTACACCAAGATCTTGTGCTGAGAATGGGAGAGTGTGACCACCGCGCAAAGCCTTCTCCAGCACATCCCAAAGTTTCTCAGTAGGGTTAAGATCTGGACTCTGTGGCAGCCGATCCATCTCACATTCCCTGGGCCACTCTTTCACAATGTGTGCCCGATGAATCCTGACATTGTCATCTTGGAATATGCCCGTGCCATCATGGAAGAAGGAATCCATTGATGGATTAACCTGGTCATTCTCTGGTATTGCTGAACCCAGACCTGACCGACTGCAGCAGCCCCATATCAGAACAGTGAGTATCATCCAGGTAAAGGAGGACCCTTTTCTTTTGGTCTGACAGTGTAGCTTTTTTGGGCATGTGTTTATGTTGGACTTTGTTTAAAATGTGGGGTTTCTCCCTCAGTCAGAGTCGGGGTCAGAGAAAGAGAGACTAAGAGAGAAGTGCAGAGAATTCAGAGGACTTTGTGTCGCTGCAGCGTCACCAACATGGAGACTCTTAAAGGGACAGGACGCAGCTTATATACCAATTTATAACTCTGTAAGAAAAACTCATGAGATCAACCCAATTGTTAAAGATAAAACCAGTATACATTTTGAATTTAAAAAAGTTAACACAAAGCAAATGACAATGCATTTAAACTCTTTAGATATAACCAAGCCGGGCGGTATTGATGATTTGGATGGAAAACTCCTGAAAATAGTGGCCAGTTGTATAGCTGGACCTGTTTGCCATATTTTCAATACAAGTATAAATAAAAGCATTTTTCCAATTTCATGGAAAACTGCTAAAGTGATCCCAATTCCCAAAACTGCCACACAAAGTTTGAGTGGGTCAAACTGCAGACCAATTAGCTTGCTATCAATACTAAGTAAAATTCTTGAAAAGATTGTTACTGGACAAGTAAAACAATAACAAGTTATTTACACAATTTCAACATGCATATCGTGTAGGCCACTCAACTGCAACTGCCCTGACACAGATGGTAGATGACTGCTTTAACTTCATTGACAACAACAATTTAGTTGGAGCTGTTTTATTAGATTTTAGTTCAGCCTTTGATTTATTAGATCATGAGTTGCTTCCAGAAAAATTAAAGTATTACGGATTTTCATTGCATACCATTGGGTGGTTTTCCAGTTATCTTTCAGATCGTAAACAATGTGTTTTCTACAACGGTAGTTTCTCTTTCTCAAAACGATTGCAATGTGGTGTACCTCAGGGCAGCTGTTTAGGGCCCTTACTTTTTTCAATCTTCACTAACGACCTTCCATTGGTGTTGGATCATGCTAAAGCTGTGATGTATACAGATGACACCACAATATACCTGCCTGCTTCATCAGCTGATGTTCTGTCGATCTCACTAGACAGCGATCTAAAGTCTGTTGCAAGATGGGCTCATGCAAACAAACTAGTGTTGAATACATCCAAAACAAAAAGCATTATACTGGGATCTAGTTGGAAATTAAAGGAAAAACCACAATTAGAACTATCAGTCAATGGCACAGTGATCACTCACGTAGAAGAAACAAAACTTCTCGGAGTCATTATAGACAGCAGACTTAAGTGGTCCAAGCATATTGATCGAACTGTTGCTGTTATGGGAAGAGAATTATCGGTTATCAGAAGATGTTCAAATTATTTAAGCCAAAATTTTCTTTCGCTAGTGATTAAGACTATTGTTCGGTCCCATTTACATTACTGCCCAATGGTGTGGTCCAGTGCCTCCGAAAGAGACATTGAGAAACTACAATTAGTGCAAAATAAGGCGGAACGTCTTGCACTGAGGTGCTCAAAATATACAAATATTCAAAGGTTGCACCAAACTTTAGGCTGGACATTGGTAAAGAATAGACTACATTTTGCCCTTCTCTGCTTCTTTCAAAAGATTCTTGTGTTAAAACTCCCTAAGGTTTTATATGATGTACTTGTATTCAGTTGTTCCATACATAAGTTTAACACAAGACATGCAGTAAATGGTCATTTTACTCTTCCATCATGTAACACTCAGACTGGACAGAAGGCTGTGATGTTCAGCGGAATGAAATCCTGGAACTCTTTGCCTAAAGACATTTCTAACATTGCAGACATAAATATTTTTAAAAAGACTATCACACTTCAACAGATGAAATATGTTGTAATTGTGTATTTATGTTGTTTTATATTGTGATTTTATAATCTGGACCCCAGGAAGACTAGCCATTGTCAAGGCGATGGCTAATGGGGATCTTAATAAACAAACAAACAAACAAACAGGAGAACATATAAATCCTTGACGTGACAGAGCAGAGGATGATGCAGAGGTCAAGTTTATGTATTCAGCACATTTATGGACAGACAAACTGCCCCGAAGTGCAGCACACGCAAGAAAATATATGCAGGTAACAATAATAAAGAGCTGAGCAGAGGGTTTAATATTTGATGAGGCTGATATCGAGTGTCCACTGCAGAGTGACCACTCCCCCCTCACCACCGAGACAGAGAGAGGGTCTGCAGATGACATCATTCACAGCGGTCATCTGGGCCGGGGCCGTGTCTGGGCAAAGGGGCTTCATTATTGTTTCAAACCTGTGTGAGGTTAGTCCTCCATAGAGTCCAACTCACTCCAAAATGGTGTCATTTGTTAGTGCACGTTTGTTCACACTAAGTAAGTGTCCAACACCCAGGACCTCTCTCCAGATGCGGAGCCAGGCTAATGGTCAGAATCACCAGCTGGAGGATTTACCCATTGTACATGTTTTTAGTGGAAGGGGAAACCAGAGCATCTGGAGGAAACTTACACAGAAACAGGGAGGACATGCAAACTCCACAGAAAGGCCTCAATTGACCATTGAACCCTAGTCCAGAAGTGAAGCTGCGCCACTGAGCCAAAACAGACTACTACAAATGCTCTTTTTTACTCATTAGCTTTAGACACACTGATATTTTTCAATCACAGTTATGAAAAACAGCTACAATTTAAACAGGTCATCTCAAGTGTCTCAATTTGTACTTAAAAGTGTTCAATGGAATAAATTCAGTTATTTTCCAGTCTTTTTGCAACATGTTCCATGCAAAAGGAGCAGAGTGAACAAAAGCCCTTTTTCCCAGTTCTGTAGGGACAAATGGAACAGCGAGCAACACATGATCATTTGATCGCAAACAGTAAGAGTCAACACTTCTCTGTGTGATTAAGTTACAAATGTAGGAGGGTCCAAGCTTGGCCTTATAAACAAAAGTTTACCAGAGACCTAGCGTGCTGGAGGACACAGTTGACAATGATGGGTCAAAGCTCTACAGTTAGTAATGAACCTCAGAGATAAACCGTGTCAATCTTATGGAGACATTGAGCTGAGGCATCATGTACAACAGGTCTCCACTAAAATTGATACACATGTTGACAAGGCGCTTTTTTGCCTCACATTTATTTTGAAAGAAAAGCTCCATTCACAAGATTTAATTCTATAGACAGGGAGTCATCAAGCAAAATACCAAGGTATTAGTACGTGTGAACCACCTCTATGACATATATGACATTTCCTTCAAGAGTGGACACTAAGGGGATCGTTTGAGGAACCTTCTTAGTGTTTGAAAACAACATTAACAACAGATAGATATTGATAGAATGGACCGATGGAGACTTGATAGAATGGGCCAATGTAGACTTGATAGAATGGACCAATTTAGACTTGATAGAATGGGGCGATGTAGACTTGATAGAATGGACCAATGTAGACTTGATAGAATGAACCGATGGAGACTTGATAGAATTGACCAATGTAGACTTGATAGAATGGACCAATTTAGACTTGATAGAATGGGGCAATGTAGACTTGATAGAATGGACCGATGGAGACTTGATAGAATGGACCAATGTAGACTTGATAGAATGGACCAATTTAGACTTGATATAATGGGGCGATGTAGACTTGATAGAATGGACCAATGTAGACTTGATAAAATGGGGCGATGTAAACTTGATAGAATGGACCAATGTAGACTTGATAGAATGGACCGATGGAGACTTGATAGAATGGACGAATGTAGACTTGATAGAATGGGCCGATGGAACCTTCTTAGTGTTTGAAAACAACATTAACAACATTTGATAGAATGGACCGATGGAGACTTGATAGAATGGGCCAATGTAGACTTGATAGAATGGACCAATTTAGACTTGATAGAATGGGGCGATGTAGACTTGATAGAATGGACCAATGTAGACTTGATAGAATGGACCAATTTAGACTTGATAGAATGGGGCAATGTAGACTTGATAGAATGGACCGATGGAGACTTGATAGAATGGACCGATGGAGACTTGATAGAATGGACCAATGTAGACTTGATAGAATGGACCAATTTAGACTTGATAGAATGGACCGATGGAGACTTGATAGAATGGACCAATGTAGACTTGATAAAATGGGGCGATGTAGACTTGATAGAATGGACCAATGTAGACTTGATAGAATGGACCAATGTAGACTTGATAGAATGGACCGATGGAGACTTGATAGAATGGACCAATGTAGACTTGATAGAATGGACCGATGGAGACTTGATAGAATGGACCAATTTAGACTTGATAAAATGGCATGTAGACTTGATAGAATGGACCAATGTAGACTTGATAGAATGGACCGATGGAGACTTGATAGAATGGACCAATGTAGACTTGATATAATGACCAATGTAGACTTGATAGAATGGACCGATGGAGACTTGATAGAATGGAACAATGTAGACTTGATAGAATGGACCAATGTAGACTTGATAGAATGGACCAATTTAGACTTGATAGAATGGACCAATGTAGACTTGAAGAAGAAGAAGAAGAAGAAGATCTTTATTTATATAGCGCCTTTCACAGACATGGTCACAAAGCGCTTTACATGAGAGCATTTTACATTCACTCCACACTCAGTGGTGGTGCTACCTTAGTAGCTTCAGTTTCCCCTGGGGGAGACTGACAGAAGCGCTGTCGCAACTGCACACATCTGCGCCAACGGTCCCTCTGACCACCACCATACATTCACACACACATCATTCATCCTGGCCTATTGTACATGTTTTTGGTGGTAGGGGAAACCGGAGTACCCGGAGCAAACCTACGCAGACACGGGCAGAACATGCAAACTCCACACAGAAAGGCCCCGTCCAGGTGGGAATCGAACCCGGGACCTTCTTGCTGTGAAGCGAGAGCACTAACCGCTGCGCTACCGTGCCGCCCATAGAATGGAATGGACTGATAGAATGGACCAATTTAGACTTGATAGAATGGGGCGATGTAGACTTGATAGAATGGGGCGATGTAGACTTGATGGAATGGACCGATGTAGACTTGATAGAAGGAATCAATGTAGACTTGAAAGGATGGACCAATGTAGACTTGATAGAATGGGCCAATGTAGACTTGATAGAATGGACCGATGGAGACTTGATAGAATGGACCGATGTAGACTTGATAGAAGGAATCAATGTAGACTTGATAGAATGGGCCAATGTAGACTTGATAGAATGGACCAATGTAGACTTGATAGAATGGACCGATGGAGACTTGATAGAATGGACCAATGTAGACTTGATAGAATGAATCAATGTAGACTTGAAAGGATGGACCAATGTAAATTTGTTAGAATGGGCCAATGTAGACTTGATAGAATGGGCCAATGTAGACTTGATAGAATGGACCGATGGAGACTTGATAGAATGGACCGATGGAGACTTGATAGAATGGACGAATGTAGACTTGATAGAATGGACCGATGGAACCTTCTTAGTGTTTGAAAACAACATTAACAACATTTGATAGAATGGACCGATGGAGACTTGATAGAATGGACCGATGGAGACTTGATAGAATGGACCAATGTAGACTTGATAGAATGAACCAATGTAGACTTGATAGAATGAATCAATGTAGACTTGAAAGGATGGACCGATGTAGACTTGATAGAATGGACCGATGTAGACTTGATAGAATGGACCGATGTAGTCTTGATAGAATGGACCAATGTAGACTGATAGAATGGACTGATGGAGGCTTGATAGAATGGACCAATGTAGACTTGATAGAATGGACCGATGGAGACTTGATAGAATGGACCGATGGAGACTTAATAGAATGGACCAATGTAGACTTGATAGAATGAATCAATGTAGACTTGAAAGGATGGACCAATGTAGACTTGATAGAATGAACCGATGTAGACTTGATAGAATGGACCGATGGAGACTTGATAGAATGGACCAATGTAGACTTGATAGAATGAATCAATGTAGTCTTGATAGAATGAATCAATGTAGACTTGAAAGGATGGACCAATGTAGACTTGATAGAATGGACCGATGTAGACTTGATAGAATGAATCAATGTAGACTTGATAGAATGAATCAATGTTGACTTGAAAGGATGGACCAATGTAGACTTGATAGAATGGACCGATGTAGACTTTTGCTGGAATTGATCCGCTGTATAGAGCTTTACCAAAGTGGGTCATTTTCGGCGGGTCCATCTGCCTTTGTGGCACTTGTTCATTCTCAAGATTGTTGATTTTCAGCCTTTAATCAGCACAACTGCACATTGGCCCATATTAATCTGGGCAAATCTAATTGTTTTTGGAAAACTTCACATCAATATCAGTATTTCTTTAAGCTAGACCTACTTTTTTTTGCCTTTTCACTCCAGTCATTGACAGACGGTCCCTAAGTGCGAACCATATCGCTCTCCCCTCTCTTTCCTCGTGCTCTCTCCCTCTCCCTCTCTCTCTCTCTTCCCTCGCGCTCTCCCTTCACGTCAGCGCTCTACGCTCGTGCCCGCGCTCCCCTCTCGTGCCCGCGCGCTGAGCTGGTGCTGAGGCTGTGCTGTTTTTGACGCAGCAGCGGCAGAAGCGGCTGCACCGAGCGGCCCGAACCCGTTAACCCCGCGCGCCTGGACTCTCCCACGGTGAGTACCATCCTCCTCTGCACCTCCTGCTACTCCTCTAGCCCCTCGCCTCCTCTGCCCCCCGTCTGCATCCCCGAGCCCCGCACTTTCGCTCCGTGTCTGCGGTAAAAAAAAAAAAAAAAAAACAAGAAAAAAAAAACGGAGCCTCGCCCACGGCCCCGCGCTGATCCGCCGCGTCGCGTCCGTTTCAAGGAGAACAGGCCGCGTGCACGTGATGTCGTAACACCCCTCGGCCTCCGCAGTCAGGGCCAGGGCCTGTCGTTACGGACCCGTGGTCTGCAGCTCCAGACCCGCGGGCAGCGCTTTGGGGCTGACTCATGCGGAATATCTTGGTAATCACTGCTAATGTCGTTTTCATTCGGGTGAAACTAAAAATGACACAAAGTTCAGCTTCTCCTCTCCGGTGCAAACGAAATGTCACGTTATTTTACTGTAAAAGCCTTTAAAGTGTTATAATCCCTCACAGACTGCACAGTTACAGATCCAGGTGGCGCTCGTGGGTTGGTCCATGTTTAGTCCTTTCTCAAAGGCTTTTTTCCTGAAAAGTCTATGAGAAAAATGGGAAATGTTCTTCCTGAGTTTTGAAGGTGGTGGGGCTATTGGGTTATCAATAATAATAATAATAATAATAATAATAATAATGGGTGTCACTGGTATTGCACTTTACAAGCCTGTGTTTACTGGGGGAAAAAAGAAAAAAAAATCCTTGAGTTTATGACAATTTATACTGATTTTTGAGGAAATAACAGCAGGAGCTGCAAGAGGGTCCTGGGTTCCAGTCCCGGGATGGGCGGGGCCTTTCTGTAGAGATTGCGGGGGTTTCCCCTGCCATTAAGAATATGTACAATAGGGTCCCCTCTGGGGCCAGGACTCCCTTGAAAAGAGAGTCTTAATCTCAGCGGGACTTTCCTGGTTAATAGTAATAATGAACGGTCAGTTAGGAAGCGTTTTCTCTGGTGCAGGATGAGTAACACGTGCACATTGTTTACTCACACAGCACTCTCTCATTTACATAGCACAACTCAAGGCCGTTAAAATAGGAGCAACATGTGTGTAGTATTTC
Source organism: Neogobius melanostomus (assembly GCA_007210695.1). Taxonomy (NCBI): domain Eukaryota; kingdom Metazoa; phylum Chordata; class Actinopteri; order Gobiiformes; family Gobiidae; genus Neogobius; species Neogobius melanostomus. Next base: position 487,150 of record VHKM01000162.1, read on the forward strand.
CAGTTTGCATTTGCTAAAGACTCTGGAGACTACCTGGAGACTCGCCTTATCTCCACAGGACAGGTAGTCTCCAGAGTCTCCGTGGTTTTGTCGTGAACACTATTTGTTGTCCTCAACCTGTGTGAGACGTTTCTGTGATGTCCCTGCAATGTCTCTGAGACCTATGGGATACCAAAGAGATCTCAAAGAGCACTGTTGGTGGAGCGGGTCGTCTCATGATCGGAAGGTCAGGGGTTCGAATCCCGCCTCCTGAAGATGCACACTGTCATTGTGTCCTTGGGCAAAACACTTCACCCTCCTTGACTCCAGTGTCTGCGTACATTGGTGTATGAATGAGAGAGTGAATGGGTGACTGGTTCCTTGCTCTAAAGCGCTTTGGGCCTGATGAAGGTAATAAAGTGCTATATAAGTTGAGTCAATTTAAGTCATTTTAATCGAAGACAAGACTGCTTTTTTCCCCCAGTGTTGACAAGTTTCTCACAGCACTGCACTGAAGTCATTTTCCACGAGCAGGTCAAACGGAGAGGGGACGAAGTTGGCCTTAGCCTCGCCCTGTCTCCGGAAACTGCAGGAGAATGTGGCTTTAAATAAATGTGTTGGAAATGAGGCTAATGCTCAGAGCTGGAGCCGGAGGAGACGATGACTCTGCATTTGTCTCTGATCAGATAAAGACAAAGGCACAGTCTGGCTGTGTTCAAGCTCATTTTAAACCAGAGGCGTCAGTATCTGAAGTAAATCTACTCCAGTACTGTACTTCAGTGACTGTGCTTTACTCGAGTAGTATTTGTGTTGCTTATTACTTTTACTCTATTACATTTGAAAGATCAATTAACAATTTCCGCTATATTTATATAAAGGCTCCAGAGACAAAAGTCCATTTGTCCAAAAGCCAATTAACGCACTCCGGAACTGTAGGTGGCGCTGTGCAGATGAACTGTCAATGCCACTGAGTCACAATGATGAAGAATTTTCCCCCCGTCGTGTGAATTCAAGCCACATTTTCATCACAGTGACACTCATTTAAACAGATGTGGACTTTTTACTTTGAATACTTAAAGGTGCACGATGCATCTTTTTATGTTCACAAAGTTGATATTAAACGTATTTGACCTTTCAGTGACCCAGCGGATGCTTGGGTGGTTAGCATAGCGCCTTTACTTACCATCCCGATGGCCTGTTGGACACTCCAGGATCAATTGTTTTTTAGGTTTTCACTGCTGATTGAACCGTATCCATGGTTACGTATACATTCCATTCAGAAAACCAACCAGAAAAAAAGAAAAAAAAACTGAAATAAAATTGATCCTGGAGCATCCTAGGAGCAACCGGATGGAAAGCAAAGGCACTAAGCTAACCTTCCGTACAGCCACTGGTCACTGAAAGGTCAAATACGCACTAATAAACACTTTTTTTACATAAAAAAGTTGCATAGTGCACCTTTAAGTACGGCAAATACTTCAGTACTTCCACTTAAAGGTGCATTATGCAACTTTGTATGCAGCCTTTACTTTCCATCCCGGTGCCCTCTGTGATACACCAGGACCAATTGTTTTTTTAGGGTTACCGGTAGGTTTGACTAATAACAAGAAATATACATTAAACATAACAAATTCAAAGGAGCATTAAGAAAAGCATAAAGGATGAAATCTTAGAGAATAAATCATAATTCATGTAATTTTATCTTATCATGCATAGCTATTAGCTAAAGTTAATGATAATGATAATAATAATAATAATGTTTTAAAAGATGGTTTGGATTCGTGACTATGTAATTGACCTAAAGGAATTAAAAATATCAAAATATGCTTCAATATATCCCAAATGTGATTTCTATGAAAAAGAAAAAGAAATTATTGTATTGTTGTTCCCTTTCACTAATGATATATGGATAGATTTTGAACAATTTTTATTAACAGTAGTTTGAAAAAAAAAAATCATAACTGGTTCAGATTATTACGCATACATTCTATCCAGAAAACCTACTAGAAACGCTAAAAAACCTGAAATAACATTGATCCTGGAGTGTAATGAAGGCCCCCGGGATGGAAAGCAAAGGCGCTAAGCTATCCACCCATACAGGTCAAATACGCACTGATATTACCTTTTTTATTCCACATAAAAAGTTGCATAATGCACCTTTAAGTAATAATCTGACTAAACAAAGTTTACAGTGCGCCATTTTTAACACGTCACAGCCCAGTCCGAAAAACCTTCACTGAAAAGAAGATAAATCTCAAAGTTTACAATATTTCAGAATCAGATTTGTTTGGAATCTCAGGGGCCTAGACACTTAAACAAGTAAGCAAAACGTTTTTGTAATTAGTACATTTGTCCTTTATTTATGTATGTACTTATGTATCAGGGACGATGCAATTACAACACAGAGCTAAACGTCAACTCCTGTCCCTGGTTTCTACCATAGACTGTTAAAAAGAATAGACAGCTCCTCCTCACTCCTCCCCGTTTACCATAATGACCACTTTCGAGGGGGAAATCATGGCGGATTTACAGACTCCTCCTCCCCAGCTCTGACGAAGCATGTTCCTAATAAGGGCAAAAGGGCGGGATCTCAGTGTAAACTCGGCCCTTGCGTGACGTGTAGCTCGCGCAGCTCCAATGCCAACAGTCCGACCTCCGTTAAGTAGGAGATTAAAAAATATATATTTCGAAAACCAGCCTGGTTTCAATTTTTTTGACTAACCCAGCGTTATCTCAGGAGGAATATGTAGCCATATTAAGTGTTGAAAAAATTGAAACCAGGCATTAAAGTTGTTTTTAACGTGTCTAAAGTCCAATGCTTTTCAATGGGGGCCTAGCGGCCAAATGGAGGTACTACAGCAATGGAAGAGCAATGGCGGCCTCCAGTGTTTGCGGTCACAAAGCAGAGCAGCCAGCGGCCATTGGTTTCTACACCATTTACACGTCATTCTAGAACGGTATGTGACCATGTGAGCCAGAGTTGAATACAACTCAACGGGACAGGCACAGTTTTGGAAAAATATGTCGAAATGTTTACCATGGTCATTATTTGGAAGTAATCGGATTCACAAACCTGCCACATTCATCTATTGGCTGAAAGTCCTTTCATCTGACCAACATGACTTTTAGAACTACTTTTAGAAGTGGCAGGGTTTACAGGCCGCAACAAGTCAAATTGAATTTTAATGCCATTTTAAAGCAGTACTAAGTAACTTGTTTACCTTAATAAATCCTTTCCGTAGTCCTTCTGGGGGTAATACAAGTGATAATGGGATGATTGTGGGTCTTTCATCTCCCCCTGGTGTCTCTGGCCAGAAAACCACAATTGCAACTGCTGCCACCGGGTCGGAGTCACCAATACACACTAATGGAATCATGAAGAAGAAGCTAACAGGCTAACGGGCAAAGCTAACTGCTGGCTAGCGCCACTTTAAACAGTATTTGCAGCCAAGTTTGAGTGAAAAAAATATCTCTATTGTGTAATTGGATGTACAATATCCTTCTCTCACTTTGTCTTTTCTGTCAGTGTAGTATTTACTCTCACGGACAATTAATGAGTAAAAAAAAACACGCTACAACACCTGCAGTGGCACTTATGGCCTCTAGAGGCATGAGTTACTTAGTACTGCTTTAAAGCACAAATACTATATTCGTACTGCCACAATCCAAATAATGGTTCATATTTCATATTCATGTTCTAGAATCTAGAGCACAATTCATGTATTTTTGACAAACCTATGCAGGAATTTCATTATTTTCCAAGAAATTTAGATTTAATGCCAGTTTGAATCAAATTCAACACTGTTTCATAACATTTAAGACCTTCATTTTGGCACACAATTATTTGAAGAATGGGAGGCCTTTGTGTAGCCTTTCACAGACCTGGTCACAAAGGCTTTACATGGGACAATTCCCATTCACTCCACACACGGTGGTGGTAAGTTACGCTTGTAGCCACAGCTGCCCTTTGGGACAGACCGACAATGGACTTTCCAACCACCACACATCATTCATCCTGGCATATTGTACATGTTTTTAGTAGGAGAAACTTACACAGACAATACAAACTCCAGAGAAAGGCCCTGTATGACCCAGGAATCGAACCTGTGAAGCATGAGCACTAACTGCTGCGCCACTTTAAAGACTTGTAAAGCTTTTTAATGTGATGTCATTGTAAGTCAGTAAAAGTGTGCTGTTTTTTTTTCTCCGTGACCATAATCTGCGATTATGGTGAGTCTGTGCATCGCTGCTGATGTGGTCAGATCTCACTTCAACAGGTCCTTTGTGATTTCATATTTACAGCACACCACTGATTGAAACGTTAGCCATGTTAGTGAAATATCAGCCATGTTAGCAAAACATTAGCCATGTTAGCAAAACATTAGACATGTTAGCGAAACATTATCCATGTAAGAGAAACATTATCCATGTTAGCGAAACATTAGCCACGTTGGGGAAACATGAACCATGTTTGCAAAACATTAGCCATGTTAGCGAGACATTAACCATGTTAGCGAGACATTAAAAACATTAACCATGTTAGTGAGACATTAGCCATGTTAGCGAGACATTAGCCATGTTAGCAAAACATTAGCCATGTTAGCAAAACATTAAACATGTTAGCGAAACATTAACCATGTTAGCGAGACATTAACCATGTTAGCGAGACATTAACCATGTTAGCGAGACATTAAAAACATTAACCATGTTAGTGAGACATTAGCCATGTTAGCGAGACATTAGCCATGTTAGCAAAACATTAGCCATGTTAGCAAACATTAACCATGTTAGCGAAACATTAACCATGTTAGCGAAACATTAACCATGTTAGCGAGACATTAAAAACATTAACCATGTTAGCGAGACATTAACCATGTTAGCAAGATATTAGCCATGTTAGCGAGACATTAGCCATGTGAGCGAGACATTAGCCATGTTAGTGAAACATTAACCATGTTAGCGAAACATTAGCCATTTTAACGAAACATTAGCCATGTTAGCAAAACATTAACCATGTTAGCGAAACATTAGCCATTTTAGCGAAACATTAACCATGTTAGTGAAACATTAGCCACGTTAGGGAAACATTAACTATGTTAGCGAAACATTAGCCAACATTAAAGAGGCTCTGTGGAGTTTGGCAGTTTTGTACTCGCAACTGCCCCCTCAGGCCAAACGCGTAACTGCAGCCTCCATGATAAGCTCGTGCATGAGGCGCTCAGGCTTTACGAGCACCAGAAATAACAGTCCTGACCTGGTCAATTTACAGATATTAAGGCGTGACTTCAACTGAGGTAAGAAACGTTACTGTTTTGTAAGATATTTAGACCAAATCAATTTGAGTGAATATTTTCCAAGATGTGATACTTGAGCAAATGCATAGCAAAGTGAATCGAGGGAAGAAGCCAAATAATACAGATAAACGAATGAATTACATTTGAATGAGAAAAATAAATAAATACTCGTATACTTTGTATGCATAAACGTAGACCTAATTGAAATAATAAAATATTTCCACTGGTAGAAATGCTACTAGGAAAAGCGAAAATCGTCTCTTCAATTTCCTGGGCACAAAGTTAGCATAGCTAACTCGTAAACTATATTGTAAACGGCAAATGTCCACTTGTTGTAGTCGTTTCGCTACTTATAAATCCGTGAGCAGTCATGCTTATTTTGCGGCCAAGAAAAGCTAACATTAGCAACATTATTTTTGCCATTGTAAATACAGCACCATTACCAGTACTCAAATGTTTTGTAGGTACAGCACAGTTACTGTTATTACTGACACTACTAGCCTGCTACTAATACTACACAACGTTCTCTGTGGGTATAAAACTCTTTGTTTCTTTTTGTTATTTGGGGTCTGGGCTGGAGTTTCGATGGTGCTTGAAGCCGGTCTCCTCTTATTCTCAGCTAAATCCATCCTTCTGAAGTTACCACTCGCTCGGCAGTGTCAGTATAGAGGAGATACAGCTAACGCTACAGCTGAGCGTGAATGCGCATAACGTTATTACGCATTACGCTGTTTGCTTGTTCGACCCGAGCATAGACTATTCAAGTGACTTTACAGGCATATAGAGGCAATTGCAGTGAAAAGGCCAGGGCTCATTCTACTCACCAGGGCATTGCTGGAGCATGTATGAGGAAGACATTTTAAATCTTTTGCTACGTAAACTAAACATTTGCCATGTTAGAGAAACAATAGTCAAGTTTGCAACACATTAGTCATAATAATCTCCAGCAGAAGGCTCTGTTGTCCCCCAGACTCTTCTGTAGCTGCCTTTAATGGTCGTAGAGCTGTGCTTCGAGTAGTTCCCGACCCGTGTCAGTGGAAAAGGCAGACATTTGGCCAAAGAGTGAGGTCAGAGGTCAGTGTCAGCTGTGGCAATCAAATATGTTTTTCCTTTGGCACCATTGATCCACATTGATAAACGTGACATTTGCAACAGAAAAACAGACCATGTGTGCTGTTGTGTGTCAAAATACAGCACATTTTCCTCCAGAGCAAACCAGGAAGTCAGAGGCTAAATTAGCACACTGTTAGCTTCGCTCTGTTCACTGTTGTCAAATCTGTCTCTTTATGAACTCCTGCTGAGACGAGCTTCTGATGAATTCAAGTGAACAATTTGGATGTGAGTTTAAGTAACAGCTGAGAGATTACTCTACTACATCCAACTTTCACGCTTTGATAACGTTATTCAGGTAGCACAGTTTTAAGGCTAAGGCACTTTATTTGTCATACAACTGTACAATAAGATAAGATAATATAGCCTTTATAGATATCACAATGAAGAAATTTACTTGTTACCGCCAGGAGCAGATGTGGAACCTCATGGTCAGTGTCACCTGCTGAACGAGTCCCCTATTGTGTATTTTTTTTTCTCCAGACACTGGGAGAATATGCAAACTCCCTAGAAAGGCTGGCACGGTTCAGGTATTGAATCTGTGCTACTCACTCTGCTAGATCAATACCAAAATATCGATATCTTCAGAGCTAGAAGTATCACTACTCACAAAGGCGCCCATTTATGTCTCTTCCTTTGGGTGCCAGTCAAACGGCAGAACCACCAAAATAAATAGACAGCAGTCAGGCTCGACCAATGTGGTTATGTTTCCAAGGCAAAGACGTAGCAGCGCTGTCACTCCAGCTACAGCAGGATTTACCAATGATCTGCTTCACTCCTCAGACTAAATGAACACATTGAAGAAGAAACAGAGAACTTGTCGACAGAGCCTCAGTCTGAGTAAGTGACATTAGCATTTAGCCTCCACACAGTAAACACATAGGCTACAGCTCACATCTACGTACGAACCCTCTGAAGAAAAACTACAGTCTCAGCTCAGCTCTGACCTCTGTCACATGTTGTATCCGAGGCGAGATGTTTGGAGTGTGGTTCAGGGCTTTCTCTTGGAGACATTTGTACGACCTGCAGCTCAGCAGCTGTAGCTAATGTCCACAAATGTTCTCCAGGCAGAAGCGTAGCTTGCCATTAGGCAAGGCAGGCAGCTGCCTGGGGCCCCCAAGCCAGCAGGGGCCCTCAGAAGGCCAACAGATTTGACAGAAACGACCAAGAGAATAAAGTCACTGCAGTAGCAGTGACAAGGTGCAACGGCAATTGGCCGTCACATACTCCCTGAAAAGGCCCCATGAGCCCAGCCCCTCCCTCACCTGCTTCTCAAGAGAGAGAGAGAGAACAAAATGTGGAGAAGTTATGCTTCCGGCAGCAAAAACGAAAGAAAAGGAGGATAAAGAAGCGGAAGGAGAGCAAGACAGCAGCGAGTGTAATAAGTTACTGTAGTTGTATGTTTCTGAAGTGCTTTGTTTTAGCAGCCTTCATTGTTTGGCATGTAAATATCATCAACAAGCTAGCCCTCGTCACCGTGCAACTACTCCCCACCCCACCTTCGCAGAGCACAAAACGGCCGCAAGAGGGCCCCCAACTGACATTCCTGCTTGGGGCCCTCTGGTACCCTTGCTACGCTACTGTCTCCAGGGCAGGCTTTGGGCTTATAAGTACTGCCACTAACTCTCCAGGCAGTTTATAAAGATCACCAGCTCTGCTCATCTGCTGTTTTGGCATGGGTTATTATTATCTTCAGTCAGTGCAGACGCAGAGTCTGCATCTAAAAAGTGTAAAGAATCTTAGGAACCTCTTTCTCCTTATCGTTGACCCAGACGTGCATCATTGTCAGCCGTGACGAGGATCTTCCAAATGTGTCAGTGCAGTTAGGAGGGAGTTAAAGGAGCTGTATGTTTCCTTTATCAAAGGAACGTTGGGATGTTCCTCATCAGCCCATAAGGAGCTAAGAACAATCCCACAAGCCACTGCGCTGCCTCCGAAGGTTTCCAAACTCTTCGATCTCAAGGTTAAGGAAAAGGAGAAAGGAGCTATCTTGCCACGTTTTAGAATCTGCCCATATTTTATATGAGATCTCCAAGATGGCGGCCATAACAACAGAAGTCACGTGTATCAGATCTCACGACCTACTACTGATCATTTGCGCGCTCTCTTTCTTTAGAGGAGCCATCCCACTGCGTTTCTCTTAATCTATTTCACTGACCTGCGCTCAGACGTAAGGAGAAGAACAGAGACAGTTGTCATAATTTACCGGTTTTACTATCTATTGAATAATTTTGTGATCAGCGCTAATCCATCTGGAGCCCACAGTTTTGCGTGGGAGTTCGAGTCCCACAGCACCCACACGATCTGCACCTATGAGTACTCGTGTATAGGTTGGGTTCTAGAATTTGGTGATGTCATAATCTCAGACGGAGCAATACAACTCTATGGGAGTTAAGGACTTTGATCATTATTTGGCAGTGACTGGATTCACAAACCGGACATGTTATCCTTTATATTGGCCAACATCATGCACATGTTTCTGAATCTTGTCACCACTTTTAGACACATTTATGAGAAAATATCTTTGACCTTATTTCATACGCACTGACAGAGAAGATGTTGAACTTTGTGACAGTTTTTTGTTTCGTGCGGATTGTCACAGTGATTTTGGCCATAAAACCTAATACCTTTAACCTTTATGCTGCTATAATTGAAAATGGTAGTTTTAGATCAAATGTCTTGTTGAATTAACTGATGGGATGTTTGATTTCTGCTGGTTTGCTCGACTCGGTCATGGCGCTTTGTGGACGGCGTTGGAGTCGATCTGTAATCACTTGTGGGACCCGTCCCCCCGACAGTCGAGGCAGACGCTGTATGGAACATGAGTCTGCTGTGTGTGTGTGGAGGGAGGGAGGGAGGTTTGCCTACTCAGCAGCTCAGGTGCATTATGGGAAGTGTCCATAAACCTCCGCAGCAACATGACACTCCCCTGTTTCCGTCTCTGTCTCCTACGGCGCGACATGGAGACTCCTCCTCTGCATCATCTGCAGCGGAACCGCAGAAAGCAAGTCTGTTTGCCCTTGATCTGAGCGGGTATGTGAACATCTGCCTGTGGAAGTATTACTGCACTTAGATTAGAATAGACTGAAATTAGATGGAGTAATATGTTTTTATTCTTATTTTAAGTATTAAAAAAATCTCAATTCACTGGCAGATTTGTTTACCTGGCACAAACACAGGATGAGGTGAAATATTGTTCATTTGAGTCATTTTAACTCATCACAATATCTTTTTGTTTTGTTTGTTGCCGTTGCTATCGACAAATGAATGAAAATGTGCTTGATGTGATTTAAAGAATCTAAAATTACAATGGGACTGATATTTACGCTTTGAAAAACGTGTTTGCATTTAAAATCTTGCGCCACAACTAATGAAAAAGAGAAAACTGAAACTGTCTGACAAATCATTTTTAGTGCATTTAGCTTTGACTTTAGTGCAAGAAGCTTTTGCTTGTGTGGCCTGTTCCATTGTTCACTGCAAAAAGTCATCTTAAAATAAGTAAGATAAGTTGTCCTTGATTTGAGTCTCATTTCAAGAAATCTGTCCACAAGGCAAGATATTTACACTTAAATTCAAAGGCAGTTTTATTTCAAGTAAATTGAGATTTTTCGTCTAGTCTTGAGTGCAGTGATATGTTGTATCTTAATTTAAGTGTTCATATCTTGCCCCGTGAATAGATTACTTGAACTGAGACTCTCAAATCAAGGACAAATTTACGTACTTACAAGAAAATGTCACTTATTCCAAGATGACTTTTTGCAGTGTCGGGCTGACCCTTGTGTTTTTTTCAGTCGAGTTCTGAGTAAAACTAGATCCGTCTCTTTTCACGATTGAGATCCGTCTCAAACCGCTCAAAAGAGCCGCTCAGTCATGAACGTCACATCACTACTAACGTGACCACTAAAGTGTCTCTAAGTTTAAATGTTTTACAAATGTAATAGATTGCGTATGCCTGGGCCTGCATTTTTACAGTGATATTAAATGATGATATTGTTTTCTAAAGTCCCTCTCCCTTTGCTGATCTCAGACACAAAGCAAAGTTTATTTGGACAGCACAAGGCCATTCGAAGGGTTTCACAGTTACATAAAATTACAAAAAAGCGCTCAAATCAATCCATAAAGCATTAGTAATATAATTGATTGATTACATTAAAAGCAAAGAGTGCAGATTAAGGTATTGGCCGTGTCGTGTTCAAAGCTAAACAGAACTGTTTCCAGCCTGGGTTTGAACCTCACCACGTTTAGTCCTGACTCTGGGACCAGCAGGAGACCCTGAGCTGGTTCAACATGTCCGAAAACTTTGAAACTTAATTTGTAGGAGAGCTGCTTGAATATAAAGCCTTTGTTTATAATATGTTTAAAAGCATGTCCCTTTGGTGCTCTTCAGTGCAGGGAGCAGTCTTAACCGGTGACAAAGCAACAGCAAAAAAAGGTTTAGAAAAGTTAAAAAGGCTTTATTTGACATGGATTAAAAAGGTTTGGGCTCACAGCTTTCCTCAGGGCAGACTCCAGAGGGCTGTCTGAGGCCATCTTTCAACTAGTTTACTGGAGTCACATGCACAAGGCATTTCACACACAAATGTCAAAGAAAAATATAGAAAAATAGACATTAGTATTACAATATATACATCAATAGATCTAACAAAGATATATTTTACAGAAAAAGGGAGAAAGGTTTGCAAAGTGGGAGATAGAGTGAAATTTGAAAGTAAACAGTTCCTCCCCCTCCTCCTCATTGGACCTGACAGGCTGGTTCACAGGAAAACCTCGTCTCATTGGTTGACGTGGAAGGATACTAGACTCTGATTAGTTGCTGAGATCAGGGAAGGAGGGACTTTACAAAAAATAATATATATTACTTACTTTACATCAAAATGTAAGACCAGGCGGGAGATTTTGCACATTTTATAACATTAGTAAATCATTTGGACTTCTAAGTCTCTTCACGCAGAGCTTGTACACAGGCAGAGCTTGTCGGCTGCAGACGTTAGATAAGATAATAAGAATATAAAAGGGACAGAGTAATGACATTATAAACCAACCACATCACAGTGAGTTCTGCTGAGTTTCAAAGTGTTAACGTCGTCTCTGTGAATGATCACATCACTTCTCAGACGATCTCTGCCCATTCACTTCAACGGACGAGAGCTTCTGTTTCACCCACAGCTCCCATCCATGAAATAGAGACCTTTTTAGTTGCGTTGGGAATGACGTTTGTGAATGGACGTGGCGGGCAGTTCTCAGGAGCCGTTTGTCCGTGTTTGGCGCTGATATAATGGAAGAGGATGTGGGAGAGACTTTGGAGCGAGTTTAGGGCGATGCGGTTCCTGAAAACAAGCCGAATCTCCAAAACTGAGGGCGTTTAGATCGTGCCCCCGCTCTGTTGCTCGCCTCTTACCCAACCTTCTGTCTGACGGAGGATTAATCTGTTGCATCATTCCGGTTCGTCCAGAGGCTGCAGCTGCCGCCTCCTCTGCACCGTCTCCCAAAAATAACTCCAATTCAAGGAGATTATGCAACAATTAATGAGCTCCTGAGTGAACAGAGGCTTTCGGCACACGCAGACGAGAGGAAGAGCTCCGAGAGGATTTAAAGACGTGGGGGATGATGCAGAGGATGGACGAGGTGCTGGGAACCTCGCGATTCCATACGCGATATTTGGCTCACGATAACGCCACGATACGCCGATACTGCAATAATCGATATAACCTTCCTTCGATATATTGCAGTGTTTAATGACAGATACGCACATTTTAACCTTGTTTTTAACATTGTTGCTTTATAAACATCTACACTTTTCTGATTTGCATGTGTTTTCTTGTGCATTGCTCCTCTAAAGCAGTGGTTCTCAACTGGTGGGTTGGAAACCAAAATTGGGTCGCGAGCAGAGGTGGGTAAAGCCCTATTCGCAGGGGATTAGAACGATCTGGGGACATCGGTCATTGTTCCGATCAGCAATGTCAGCAATTCACTCAATTTGAACAGACTTTATTTAGGGAAATGTTGGAGAATGAAAAGTGAATGATGACTACAAGCCTTTCGTTCATTCGTGATGCGAGCGCTAAAGTATTAGGTTTGTTTATCCGAGCTTTGTTTCAGCGAGAAAAGCCATTTCTCACCACACGCTACGATGAACGACATCAGCGCCGCGTCTATGGGAATTTGCTCTGACATAAAACAGCCCTTTCCGTTCTCCTTTTATCCATTTGCTCTGATGCTCCTCCTCCATCTAAACCGGGGGTGGGGCAATTGATTTTATTAAGGGGCCACATGAGAAACCTGAATTGAGTCGGAGGGCCGCACCAACAATAACTCGAACTTATTCTGCTCAACTTTATCCTATTGTACATTGCACTAAATTGTGTATTTTGAATCTGGTACTGTTATTTAGTAGATCTTCAATGAAGGTACTTGAGTCATCTTCTGTACTCAGTAGTTGAAGTCTCCAAACGTTTCGCCTCTCATCCAAAAGGCTTCGTCAGTGGACTAAAGTCCCGCTCAGCACGCAGCTTAGATAAAGACCAATTGGGAGGAGTTGGGGTTGGCCCGGCTCCTCCCCTCTGATCACAGCTACTCTCACCTGTGGGTAAACACCTTTGAAGTAGAGCGTCTGTAACGACCTGCTCACCCCAGTATCGGTCAGCCCTGTCCTATTCATGGCTGATCACTGCTGATTACCTGCCTATTGTTCTTTTGTTAGCTGAGGTGCCGTGTCCTTGGACTGGCTGTGCCCTGTCGGCTTACCCCGAAGGAGATTGGAGTAAAGTGACGAGAGATTTAATCTGAGCCCACCATTCCGGTTCATGGAGGGATTTTCTTTCTTGACAAAAATAGCTTCTTTTACTCCTCGTTCAAACCAACGTTCTTCTTTAGCTAAGATGTTGACCTCCCTGTCCTCAAAGGAGTGGTTGGAGGCTTGAGGGCCGACTGAGGGCCGCTTGTGCTTTCTCTTCGGTGTTGATAAAGTCTCTTCTGTAAAACTTGTTTGGTTTCTCCAGTATAATGTTCTTTGCATTCTTCTTCTTTGCATCGAATAGAATAAACCACATTGCTTTGTTTGTGGCTCTGACGTTTGTCTTTGGGATGGACTAATTTTTGTTGAATTATGATTTCGTAGATTATGATTGTAGTAGAATTATGATTTTCTGTAAAATATTTAGCTCAGGCCTAAACCACATGTCTCGAAATAAACAAGACAAAATGTACAGAGAGGTCTTAACCAATGCTTCTGTTTTGTGAGTCAGTTTTCTTAGTTTAGCCTCGTACTCCGTTTGACAGAGGCTGAGCCATGTTGAGCCAACACACTGCAACTCCAAGGGGCGCGAATGCGTTGCTACTGTGAAATGCTGAAAAACATGATAAGCTACTTTTACGGAAAATGAGCAGTGGGCCGGATTAAATTGTTTCGCAGGCCGGACCTGGCCCCCGGGCCGGGGGTTGCCCAGGTCTGGTCTCAACTTTGCACCAAACGCATCCAAACTTTCCTTCAGAGCTGCCAAGTTGGACGTTCCTAAGGACGTCAGTAATCTTTACTTTTTACCTGAGGTCATTCTAATCCCGCACAAATAGGGTTTAAGAGTAACCCTAACGTTACTTTAAAATCATCTTACTAAGTGATAGTAGTGGCCCAAATAACTCGATTATGAATAAAAAAGTACTTTTTATTTGAGTACTGAGTATGTGCTGAGAGTAAAAGTCTGATTCATGTTTCAGTGTTGACATAATGAGAAACAAAACATGAAATAATATAAAAAATGTAATATTTCAAAGAAAATACCGTAAACATAAAACATGAGATCGTTATGAAGAATGAAGTAACAAAACATGAAATGCATCTGTTTTACATCAAAATGAAGATTTGTCACTTCAAGGTTTACTCACTTTTTTTTTGCTCAAGTAAGAGACACGTCATTTTAATGTTACTCAAGTAGAAGTAAAAAATACTGTATGGAAAAAGCACAGTCCAAATATGGTCATTTCCTTTGTGGGAGACAGCAGCGGCTAAAGACGGGACAAATATACACATGTGTAGACAAAGTGACTAAACTTTAACAACATCTGCACTTTAGTCGCTCCAGAAGACTCCACACTTTACAACCTTTGGAAGATATTTTCATATTTTGACAGATCTCATTTTCCCCTACTAATAGCTTAGCCTGGCTAACCCAGACTGCTGTGTGCGCTCGAATCTTTTCGTACTTCACAACAGCCTGGGGACCATGGCCGACATTTTCGCATGGATTTGGACCAATCACAGAACGAGGATGGACATTAAGACGATGACGCACTATTCCACATACAGAAGCTTGTAGTTTGTTTACGGATCCAACATGACAGCAGCAGACGCGACGCCATCTTTCAATCAAGCTTTAGAACGTGTTCTAAATAGTTTAGCTCAAAAGTTTACAGCGGGTATGTCACACGTCATCTGATACCATGATACGATTGGCTATGGCTACGTGCAGACGCATGAGAGACATTCAGCACAATAAACGGCTATGGACAATCGTAAACCACACCTCTCCTATGAGAAAATGAATTGGTGGTCCCCAGACTAAATATAACTTATGATTTTAGTCTGGCGTTAGTCAGGCTACTAATAACTAGTATTTTCAAAAACTAAACCAGATCCAAAATCCCTCTGAGCAAATGATTGGAACTAATATGTCACAAAATATAAGCACACATTTAAACCTGGCTCTGTCCATTTTTCAGGTTTTGTCATTAATAAAGACAATTTTTCCCATTTTTATACCTAATATTTATGAAAACATGAAGTGACAGAAAACGTACAAACATGTCCCCTCACATTTATGTCAGTAATCTGCAGCGGTCTCATCATTCAGTGGTTTGGAGTAGCGTATAGCATTGGCTGACAGGTGGATGTTACTCGTGTCTGTGAAAAGGTAACGCTGCGCAGCTCAGCCTTCATCCAAACCTTTCATTAACGGTGGGGCGAGGGAAGGCAGGTAAAATGTCACAGCCGGGATTTGTGAGAGCGTCGCCATGGAGACAGACTCGGGTCACGTGAGCACAGAAATGAATGAGTCATCCCGCCTCCATTCATAAAAACGGATTACATTTAGTCAGCGCTGGTCAGTACTTGGTTTCGTGACTCAAAGTACTAAATACTTCTGGACAAATATTTCTCCAATCAGACTCATCGCCGCTCTGTCAGATTGTGACTTAATATACAGTAAGTGAAAGTACTGAAGTATTTGCTGGTGAATAGGGAAAACAATTCAATGTAGAGATATCCATTTGAAACTTTTGCTGTGGATCACTGTCATAAATCTGAGAACAAAATGTATTGCACGTTTTCAGTCATTTTATGTTTTCATGATGATTTGATGATATTTCAGCGATGAAGTCTAAATAATGGACAGAGCCAGGTTTAAAGTGCATGTGACACATTAGACGCCATTTTTGCTCAAATATAGTTAACACTATTGTATTGAAGATTTTGCTAAAGATTTTACCCAGTTTTCTTTAGTTTGGCCATTTTGTGATGTTTATAGTTCCACTTCCTTATTGGACACTGACAGGAAATGACATAGATAGACAATTTGAAATTGTTGCCGTGCCGACCATGTTATGTCAATGGGAAATGAGTCAAACTGCTCTGAAACTTTACCTATATCTATGTCACTTCCTGTCAGTGCCTAAAAAATTCTAATAAAAATAACTTTTCTGCCCAACATTTCTTCATTCAAATTCCTATTTCGCTGAAATAAAATGAAAATTACTTGATGTTATCCACCTAAACAAGTCAAATTTTCTAAAGCATTCAAACCTATCATATGCACTTTAACTGTGGTTTTATTTGGTCACATATTTGCTCAGAGGGATTTTGGATCGGGTTTAGTTCTCGAATAGAGTAGTAGGAATTTGAAAAATGAAATGAAAAAACCTTCCAAATGTAGTCTCGCTGTTCGCCTGTAAAGTGTGGAGTCTTATAGAGCGACTAAAGTGCAGATGTTGTTAAAGAGTGGAATGAAAATGGCCCTAATGTTTAGTCCCTTTGTCTGCACATTCAGAGAATAAACATCGGAAAGAGTTTGGTCTGAGTTCAAACTAAGATGTTAAAAATCTATGATTTCACCTTCAGTATTCAAAGTAGGGCCTGACTGATCTTTTAAGTTATTTAATTTTGTTTTTATCTCTCAAATAGCCTATAGTTAAATATTTAATATAGTAACGGTATCTATGGGTTTTTTCTGAGGCAGATGCCGATATGCACTGATATTTTTGGCATAATTTCTAAGAATATCTCGTATATACGTTTTTTAAGTGATGATGTCATCGCTCCACTTCCGTGTCCAACAGAACCTTTGCCTTATTCACTATAATGGGATTGATGATTATAACCTGGTGTAGAGCCGACTATACATGCGTTTTCAATTACATCACGCATAGTTCCGGCGGCCATTTTGAATACCGAAGTAGAATTATGCAGTACTACAACATGCAACAATATGACTATTCAGGATGAAAATGAAAGACAACTGATTGATAATGGTATTTTTATGTCCTCGTAATCATTGCTCATGAAGATAACAGTTAAAACACGGCCCCAGAGACACAAGTTTATGTGATATAACCAGCAAATGTGGCTCAGACGTAGCAGCTCTGTCTGTCGAACTACAGCAGGATTTACTAAAGATCTGCTTCAGTCTGAAGACTAAATTAACTCAAAGAGGAAACAGAAAACCTTTCTCTGTGATTTTTACAGTTTGTCGTGTCAATAGAGTCTCAGTCTGAGTCAGTGTAAGCTGCTTAAGATGTTAGCATGCTACCGGTTAGCAACTGTCAATGGCTTCAACACGATAAACACGCGTGTGGCTCACATCTATGAACACTGAGGAAATACTACAGTAACAGCTCAGCTCTGACCTCTGTCACATGTTGTATCCATAGATGTTTGTGGTTCTTTCTCTTGGAGAGGTCAGAGCTGAGCTGTTGAAGCTAAATGCTAACCAGTAGCATGCTAACGTCTTGAGCAGCTTAAACACTGACTCACTGCTTTCTTCACATAAACGTCCGTTTCTGGTTCCGTGTTTTAACTGTTATCTTCTTGAGCAGTGATTACGAGGACATAAAAATGCCACTGTCAGTCATTTGTCTTTCATTTATATCCTGAGTTGAGATATTGTTACATGTTGTAGTACTGCAGAATGTACTTCAGTATTCAAAATGGCCACCATAAGTACAAAAGTCACATGACTGAACGGCATGTATAGGCTCTTTTTAAACATCTGATCACACAGAAATATTACTTTTACTCTGGGTTTCCTCTAGTGATGCTTTTCTGGCATTAATCATCAAATTATTATTTTGCCATACACAATGAAGGCTTATTTTAGATATTAAAATATCTTCATTTTTCCTGGAGAAATGGTGAGATATAATATTCTAATAGGTGTAAAACAGTTGTTGGCCTGTTATCTGTTATTTCAGCAGGAGATTCAAATAAAGTTGTGTTTTTGCTGTTTGTGTCGACAGTTTGGACCCGGGAGTATCTTATTATTGTGTGTGAAGTCACACTTAATAAACGTATTATCCTGTGTATGAAGCTTCTAAATGTGTCAGTGTTGAACTGTGACAACATAAAATATATCAAATAAGTGACAAACTTGTGACCGGTTTTCACTGCGATGTTTCTCCACTCCTGAGGCTGAGGAAGTTGTGGGGGACTTACTTTAAAGCTCTGACCGAGGTCTTTCCAACGCAAAAAGTCACTATCACTTTCAGTTCCAGAGATATCAGCCCAAAGTTGTTTAATACAACTCTAGATCAGGCTTGTTGGCGTGCCAAATGTGGCGGCCATCTTATGATCAACATTTTCATTGATCCAACAGCAGAATGTGAGACTCATTGTGTGTGATTGGTTTATTACTTCTACAGTATGTCTCATATCTCAGTCAGGATCAGCTCATTTCTTTGAAACATCGTATTAACTTTGTTGTTAGTGGTTAGCATTCACTGTATCACTGTCCCATGTTCAATAAATATTGGTCATATCGTGTTAAAAAGTACAGAAATACTGTTTTAAAGGAGGAAATTAATGTTATATTTGATATAAATAGAAGTGAATGATTTGAAGTGTTTGACAGAGGAAAATCCATCAACAAATGGAGTTAAAGTCTGAGCCTCCTATAAAACATTTGAAAAACCAGATCTGACATGAGGTCAGTCACAATTATCAAAGAGTCATGAAATAACCAAAAATAGCTCAAAACAGCATCAAGGAAATCAGTGCAGTTTCCGTTGATTACATTGCACTGGGTTTGAAGGGCCAGTCCCAAGATGGCCGCCAGAATGGCCATTTGTTCCAATGTTGTTATTATGGCCATGTCCTATCTACAGTTCCATTAAAGATCTTTGTATCAGCCGATAGATAGCCAATATTGTAAAATACCCAAATATAAATAACCAGATATATCGGTCAAGACCTAATTCAAAGTAACTTTGATGAAAATGTGTCCTGAATTCCCTTTGGTACGGCAACACAACCGGGACAAACCTTCTTCCTTGTATTGTGTCAGTACATCTCCACAGCACCTCCTGCTGTTCCGGAGTGCACTTTCTAAGCCTTATTTTGGACGGAATATGCCAGAACTGTTTTCTTTGGAGCCTTTATAGAAATGTAGAGGAGCATGTGTTATATGTATCTTACAAATGTAGTGGTGTATAAAAGTAAGAAGTTCTGGACATAATACTCCTGGAGTAAAGTGCAGACGGACACTGAGGGCGCTGGTGCACGTACAGGAGGAGAGAGGGGCGTGTGGTGCAGTGAAATGCTGCATTGCGTCGCCTCAGAGTGGGTCAGTGGAACAGCTGAACGTCTCCACGGCAACGGCCAATGGCAGCGCAGCTCTGCTCCGAGGACGGGAGGAAGTAGGAGACAAGGAGAGAAAGGATCCAAGGAGGAGGAAAGTTTGTGCACATGCAGATTTTATTTAAAACCGTTAACTTTCTGCTTCTGAGTCTTTGAGGATGTGGTCATTTGAGAGCCGCGTTACCGATGACTTTTGCTTCTGTCGCCGCGACTCTCCGTTTGTTTATTTCCTGACATGACACAGACAAAACAGAGTAACTTCAGGTCTTTTGGGATTTATTTGAGCTGGCGCCTCCAAATGTTTTGTTTCGAAATTTGTGAACAGTTTGGAATTTATTTTTTTTAATGTTTGAAAAAATTAAATTTTTTTTTTAAAAGTTTGGAACATTTACTCCAACATGGCTGTGTCGCTTCCTGGTCTTTCCCACGCTTATTCATTCCAAAATACTGACATGTTTGGGATCCATGTGTAGCACGAAAGGCGGTGACCGAGATGACGCTGTAATCCAAATATGGTCATTTCCTTTGTGGGAGACAGCAGCGGCTAAAGACGAGAGGAATATACACAGGGCGCATGTGCAGACAAAGAGACTAAACTTTAGGGCTGTTTTCATTCCACTCTTTAACAACAGCTGCACTTTAGTCGCTCCGACAGACAACCCGAAAAACAAGGAGGAATTTGAATGTTTACAGATTGTTCACTAATAACTAGTTTATTCAAAAACTAAACCAGATCCAAAATCACTCTGAGCAAATCTTTGTCACTGATATGTCACAAAATAAAACCATACATTTAAACCTGGCTCTGTCCATTATTTAGAGTTTGTTGCTGAAAATATCGACAGTTTTAGCCATTTTTACCTTGCGGAGTACAAAAAAAAAGACCAAACTCTCTCTTTGTGATGTTTATTTGATGGCGGTTTGACTACAACATTGTGTTTCCTACGTACATCCATATTGACATGTTTGGTATCCCATGTGACGCCCGGAATCCCCCCAACAACACTCTGGCGGCTGGCAGCCACGGGGATATAGGGGAGAGCGGGTATGGTTGTAACACTTTTTGCTTCAGCACCTGTAACTCACTGAATTTTTGAGCTGGAGTTCTTAAACTTCTATACACAGTACCCACATTTGTTTACTACAAATGACACCAATTCAAACCTCTGGAAGAAAATCACAGGCCTCGTGAGTTGATGTCAAATACATGGTGTTCCTGTGTTACAACCCACCCCACTACCGGGGTAGGTTGTAACACATGCTGGGGTAAGTTGTAACAGTTAAACAAAAGAAGCAAAAACAGAGGCCACGTCATGTGATATGTTCAAATAGAGGTTTATTTAAATAAAAGAACAATCCAGAACAATGTCTCTCTCTCTCTAACCTTTCATATGCTTAACCTCAGGTGGAGTCAGTCCATAATACAGGTCTGCTGTCTGAGTCAAATAATCAGCCAACACTTCCTCCTGCACCTCAGAGGAAACTCTGTTGATGCTTCAGTGTGACCTGCACTGGGATGATCACTGGACCCTGGTCTCTCAGCTTCTGCTGTGTTTTGCAGTATCTGCTCAGTTTGACATGACAGATCCCATGTACCTTTGCAACTGATCTGACCTGGCCTTCTCTCTGACCACATGAGCTGGCACAAATCTGTCAGTCTTTCTTTTCCACTGTTTAGGCATTCTGTAAAAGTATTCAAATCAAGTAAGTGTTATTAACTGTATATAGGGGATGATTGTGTTACAACCATCCCCACCCCTGTCAGCCATTGTTCAGCTGTATCAGCATAATGGTTTGAAATTAGCAGCGGAAATGTGCATCACATTTTGCCTGAGAAACTACAATTTAATCTAATGTAAGTCATATGGTTTTATGTGCAATAGTATAAGTACTAAACAAAATATAGTCTTGGTCAAAAAATTTACTTTCTTACCTCAAAATAATTTTTTTTCTCTATTGAATCTGAATGAACCTGTTTACAACCTTGACAATCACCATGTGGGATCAGGGAGGAAGTGGGTAAATACTGATATGATCATTTGACTCCTATCTTATCTCTGAATGGTGGAATTGGTGGTGTTACAACTCTCCCCATGTTACAACCATACCCGGTCTCCCCTACACGCGCATGTGTAGACATTACAAAACGTTAGGGACGTTTTCCTTCAATCGGGTTTCCACTCTTCACAGGGATTTTTCGATATCTAATTCCTGATTGTTTGGTGTGCCCCAGGTCAGAGGACGCTGTCGTTCCGCAGTGATGTCTTGGAGACTGTGGTTCTAGTCAATCCGTCAGAGGAGTCCGCTCACAGAGAGGTCAGTGTGTGTGCAGGGGTGAGAGGAGGGCCCCGCGGGCGGTGCAGAGGATGACTGTGTGTTTTACCTGTGCAGGTGAGCTCCCTGCTGACCGACGCCTCCCGCTGGAAGCTGCTGGTACTGAGCGGACAGAGCTCAGAGCGAGGACAGGTGCAGCTGCAGACAGGTGCGTTCGGAGGGCGGAGCTTCAGGGAGATCCTGCTCAGGCCAGAGGTAAATACTGCACTACTGTACAACATCCCAAATGTAGTCAATTACTTTTTTAAATTTTAAAGTCATTTTAGTCAACTAAACCTTTAGTTCTAAATCTAAAATGTAATTAGTCAAATTTACATAATATGTTCTTGCCCTATTCTGAGCTGCATGTTTTTTCTCCCACAGGAACAAAGCACAGACCTGTTCCTTTGGCGGTGAATTAAAATGAAATTAGGCTCTTTCAAACTGAGTCACTTCTTTTACCTTTTATCTAATTTTTTTCGGAGTTAGTCAAAATATCTGCAGATTTCAGTCACAGTTTTAGCCTCATTAAGCCTGTAAAGCCCAAACCATAAAATAATTAAGGAAAAAACCCAAAACAAAACTGGAGTGTTGATTGAACCTTCCAACAAATATCATACTCATATCAATTTTTCATATTTATATTTATCATTTTTGCAGCATCAGGCCTCAATTGTTTAAATTACTTACCCTTTGTGGATGGACCTCTGCATTACAAGTATCTTGAATACATCTGTTTTTTGAGAAAGAAAATAACACACCGATGATGTAGAGGGATGAGAAATGTACCAAATATGATACAAATGGCAACATAAGGATATGTACTTAATATTTAGCTTGAGTCTGATTAGTTACAAAAATATTATTTTGATTAATATAATGACAATATCTATTAGTCAACAAAATTACGACAATACGGCATTACAGCTCTGGTAGAAAATGCATGAAAATTGTGTGTTTTCACCTTTCTCCCCCGTATCTCTCTTGCAGGTTTCCGAAGCCTTGTATGAGGCCTCTCCTCCCATTCAGCTCTCCGTCTGTGCTCCGAGCGACGCCGAGTGGACTTCTCTCTTCTCGAACGCGGATCCTCTCTCCGCTCACGTCGAATTCCGCCTCATTCCGGACTCCTTGTCTGCGCCCCATACCGCCGACATGGACGGGGTCACGGAGTTCACCGAATACGTCTCGGAGACGGTTGACGTGCCGTCACCGTTCGAGCTGCTGGAGCCTCCCAACTCTGGCGGGTTCCTAAAGCTCTCCAAACCGTGCTGCTACATTTTCCCGGGCGGACGGGGAGACTCCGCGCTCTTCGCCGTCAACGGCTTCAACGTCTTAGTCGACGGCGGCTCCGATCGCAAGTCCTGCTTCTGGAAACTGGTGCGCCACCTGGACAGGATCGACTCGGTGCTGCTCACGCACATCGGCGCAGACAACTTACCAGGAATCAACGGCTTATTCCAAAGAAAAATCGCAGAGAAGGAGGAGGAGGAGAAGAACCAGGGAAGCAACGGCGACTGGACCAAGAACCTGATCTCTCCGGAGTTGGGCATCGTGTTTTTTAACGTCCCCGAGAAGCTGCGCACGCCGGAATCAGCGCTAAAGGCTAAACGTAGCATCGAGGAGGCTTCGCTGACGCTGCAGTATCTGAACAAGCTCGGGATAACGCCGGAACCTCTGCACCGCATCGTCAGCAACACCATCGAACCCATCACGCTTTTCCACAAACTCGGAGTCGGGAAACTAGACATGTACGTGCTAAACCCGGTCAAAGAGAGCAAAGAGATGCAGTTTTTGATGCAGAAATGGGCCGGGAACAGCAAGGCGAAAACTGGGATTACTTTACCAAACGGCAAAGAGGCAGAGATATCCGTACCTTACCTAACGTCAGTAACTGCTCTGATTGTATGGATCCCGCACAAACCTACGGAAAAGATCGTTCGAGTGCTGTTCCCGGGCAACGCGCCGCAAAACAAAATCTTTGAAGGTTTGGAGAAGCTCAAACACCTGGACTTTTTGCGTTTCCCGGTGGCGACGCAAAAGGATATTGCGAGTGGAGCGCCTCCTCCGATTCTGAAGCAAACCAAGATGAGATCCAGGACGGATAGCAAAGAGAGCCTGAAGTCCTCGCCGAAACCCAAAGCGAAAAAGGAATCCACGAGTCAAGAGGAGGAGAAAGAGGTGAAGCCGGAGATCGCCAAAGAAAATAAAATCGAGAAGAAGGAGGACAAGAAGCCGAGTTCGAAAGCCAGCAAACAGAAGAAGAACACGGAGGTGGAGAAGAGCAAGATCGCGAAAGAGATCGCTTCAAAAACTGCCGACAAGAAGACGAAGGATGAGGAAAAACCAAAGAAGAAAGATGAGGATAAGAATAAGAAAGACAAAGAGGAAAAGAAAGATAAAGTAAAAAAAGACGAAAAGAAGGAGGTGAAAAAGAAGGTGAAGGAGGAGAAGAAACCAGAGCTGCGCAAAATGACCAAACCAGACCTGAAGCCGCTGACCCCCGAGGTCCGCAAAACGCTGCACAAAGCCAAGACTCAGGCAAAGCCCAAGACAGATAAAAACAAGACGACGAAGGATGATGGCACAGAGAAGAAAGTCATAAAGAAGAAGAAGAAAGTGGCGGAGGAGGTGGTAAAAGTGGCGGAGGAGGTGGTGAAAGCACCGGAGTTGACGCTGGATCGTTCCGCCGTGTCCTCGCCCGAAGATCTCACGCAAGACTTTGAGGCGCTGAAGCAGGAGGAGGACAAAGTGGCCGTTGCGGTTTCCAAACAGGAGAGTCCCAAAACAGAAGCAAAGGAGGAGCAGAAGGAGGACGCAAGGAAGGAGGAGAAGTTCGTGAAGAAGAGCGAGAGTTCAGAGGATGAAGACGTGATTGAAAAGGCGGAAGTGGAGGGAACAGTGGAGGTGCAGGTGATAAAGGGGAAAATGGAAGAGAAGGATGTGAAGTCCGAGCAGTTTTCCTACATCCAGGATGAGACCATTCCGGGTTATTCCGAAACTGAGCAGACAATTTCGGACGAGGAGGAGATCCACGAGGAGACGGAAGATCGCATGCTGAGCTATGATGTCGGCGATGTGTGCGTTCCCGACATTCCGGGGAGTTTCGACTCAATCCACGGTGTGAAGGAGCTAAAATCCGGAGCCACTTTTTCCAGCTACGAAGACGTCAAACCCAAAGCGTTCCCGTTCTTGCCGCAGGAGCCCGAGCTGGCGCCTTATCCCGTGGTGATCTCTGCGCCGTTAGCGGAGGAGGAGCACGTTTCCTCGGCAACGTCAATCACGGAGTACGATAAACTCTCGTCGTTCGCCACAGAGGACCAGTCGTACATCGCAGCTGCGCAGCACACGGAAACCAACAACCAGCTGGCCAAATCCGCACTCGCCAAGGACTACTTACATTCCGCCGGGACTATTTCGCCGACATCCTCTTTAGAAGACGATAAGTGCTTCAAGTCGCCTTCGTCCGATGAGCCCGCAGTTCCTGAAATGGACACCAGGGCGAGAGAGGAGGAGGAGGACGAGGAGGAAGAAGACGAAACGCCAAATGTGGATATTCCGTTGGGGAAACTGCAGGAAGGATACGAACTCAAGACCAAACAGGAGCAGGAGGCCAAACAGGCGCTAACTCCCAAATCTGTGGAAGAGGAAGGTTTTCCGCTCAAAACGCAGAAAGACGAGGCGTTCAAGGTTGAAAAACAAGACATATTTTCCGGAAAAATGGAAAATCTAGATGAATTTTCTTTTAAACTTGATAAGGACAAGACAAGTCCACCTTCCAAACCAGTCGAATCAGAATTATTTGCGTCAAAACAAATGGAAAAGGACAAAAGTCCCCCCCTACACTTGACGATTTCCCGCCCAAACAAAAAGAAGAAAGTTTAACAACAAAACCAGACAAAGATGAGGATGCAAAGAGTGGAGCTGCTCAGAAAGAAGAACCATCTCCAACAAAACCAGACAAAGATGAGGATGTAAAGAGTGGGGCTGCTCAGAAAGACGAACCATCTCCAACAAAACCAGAGAAAGATGAGGATGCAAAGAGTGGGGTTACTCAGAAAGACGAACCATCTCCAACAAAACCAGAGAAAGATGAGGATGCAATGAGTGGGGTTACTCAGAAAGACGAACCATCTCCAACAAAACCAGAGAAAGATGAGGATGCAAAGAGTGGGGTTACTCAGAAAGACGAACCATCTCCAACAAAACCAGAGAAAGATGAGGATGCAAAGAGTGGGGCTGCTCAGAAAGATGAACCATCTCCAACAAAACCAGACAAAGATGAGGATGCAATGAGTGGTGTTACTCAGAAAGACGAACCATCTCCAACAAAACCAGAGAAAGATGAGGATGCAAAGAGTGGGGCTGCTCAGAAAGATGAACCATCTCCAACAAAACCAGACAAAGATGAAGATGCAATGAGTGGGGTTACTCAGAAAGACGAACCATCTCCAACAAAACCAGACAAAGATGAGGATGCAAAGAGTGGGGCAGCTCAGAAAGATGAACTATCCCTAACGAAACAAGACAAAGATGTTTTCAAACCTGCTTCGCCTCCAAAACTTGAAGAATTAATATCAGAATCTAAAGACGAACCTGCAAAAGTAGACAATTTCGCACCAATTCAGCAGAAGCAAGATCTCTTCAAGCCAGCTTCTCCTCCCAAGTACGAAGCCGAGCAAGGTTTCAGACAAGAAGTCGACGATTTTGCACAAGACATTTTGAAACCTGCATCTCTCCCGGCACAAGTAGAGCCAAGTTTCCTGACAAAACTAGACTATTTCAAGCCAAAGCAAGAAGATGTAGCAAAACCAGCTTCTCCTCCTAAGTCTGGACTGGAACAAACTTTCCCACAAAAGATAGACGATTTTAAACCTGAAAAGGCAGATATAGCAAAGCCTGCCTCACCTCCGACATACAAAGCTGAGCGCAGTTTCTCTCCTAAAGACGACGACTTCAAACCAACATCTGAAAAGGAAGATGTATTGAAACCTGGATCTCCTCCCAAACAAGTTCAGCCAAGTTTCCCTCAAAACATAGACGATTTCTCATCAAAGCAAGAGAAGGAAGATGTAGCAAAGCCAGTCTCTCCTCCTCCTAAAATTGAAGCAGATCAGAGCTTTTCACCAAAACCGGAAGTAGAAAAGGAAGACATTTTAGAACCTGCATCGCCTCCAAAACAAGCAGAGCCGAGTTTCCCAACAAAATTGGATGATTTCTCAATAAAACAAGAAAAAGAAGATTTAGCAAAACCTGGATCGCCTCCAAAACAAGTAGAACCGAGTTTCCCGACAAAATTGGATGATTTCTCAATAAAACAAGAAAAAGAAGATTTGGCAAAACCTGCATCACCTCCAAAACAAGCAGAGCCGAGTTTCCCGATGAAATTGGATGATTTCTCAATAAAACAAGAAAAAGAAGATTTAGCAAAACCTGCATCGTCTCCAAAACAAGTAGAACCGAGTTTCCCGACAAAATTGGATGATTTCTCAATAAAACAAGAAAAAGAAGATTTGGCAAAACCGGCATCACCTCCAAAACAAGCAGTGCCGAGTTTCCCGATGAAATTGGATGATTTCTCAATAAAACAAGAAAAAGAAGATTTAACAAAACCTGCATCACCTCCAAAACAAGTAGAGCCGAGTTTCCCGATGAAATTGGATGATTTCTCAATAAAACAAGAAAAAGAAGATTTAGCAAAACCAGCTTCACCTCCAAAACATGATGCTGAGGCAAGTTTCTCAACCAAACTAGATGATTTTAAGCCAGAAGACGACTCATCAAAACCAACATCTCCCAAATATGACACTGAATCCCCTTCAAAACCTCAACAGGAAGTCGGTTTTCATCCCGGATCTCCCTCCAAGACAGAATCCCTACAGAAGTCACCCATTTCTCCGCCCATTCCCAGTTTAGACTTTCGAAGGGACAGTGACGATCGCTGCTTAAGTCCGGATGACAGCACGGTCAAGCTCACATCTCCCACCGAAGACAAGCCTCTCTGCAAAACTGAAACGGATAAAGGTGAGAAGTCAGTCACCATATCTGACAGCACGTCCATTATCGAAACCTTCGAAGCTTCTGGGGAATCTGAATCAGAAGATGAAGAAGTGGAAGAAGAGGAGGAGGAGGAATACTACGACAAAAAGGAACTGCAGCCGGCTGTGAAAGCTAAACTGATGGAGGCAAAAGAGGGATGCTTCCTCGATGACGATTTCGGAGGCGGAAAGAAAGAAAAGGCACAAAAATATTCGGATGAAGAAGAGGAGAAAAGGATGACTTTGTGGAGCGGGAAAGCAAGATGGATGAGGAGGAGAAGAGTGTCCGATTTGGCGCGGGCGATTTCCCCGAAAAGGAGAAAAAGACGGAGATTTACATGCGCCAGGACACGCCGTATGTCCACGGGAAAACATTCAGCTATGGCTCCGTGGATTCCGAGTCATTCAGGCAAGAGTCGGATGAGAAATGCGACGCTAAGGAGGAGGACAATAAAGACCGCGAGGAGGTGAGGGTGAGGAGCTTCCCTTCTATGGCCGATCGACCGGAGCTATCCGCCACGTCGCTAAGTTCAGACAAAACAGAGCGATTCCAGCAAAGTCTGGAAGTGGATTTACGCAAGTTAACCGCAAAAGACGAGGAGGATTACGATGATGTGGAGACAGAATCGGAGGATGAGGAGCAAGAGGAGACTGAAGAAGAGTCAGAAGAGGAAGATGTGGAGAAGGGTGCCAAAGAAACCTCGGAGAAAGAAACTAAAAGTGACTCCAAAAGTGCATCCGGGAGTTCATCTAAAAGCCCCTCGCCGACTCGATGTGACGCAAACAGGCCGGAGTTTATCACTTCGTTCGCGGGTTACGGATATAACAGCCAAGGAAAGGTAGAAACGGATGCTAAAGGTGACACAAACAAAGAAAAAGATGAAGAAATGGGAGATGACAAAGCTCAAATTGCAAAAGTTGAAGTTACAAGTGAAAACACAATGCAAGAGACAAGCAAAACTACTGTCTCCCCGACATCTGACAAAACAAAAGTTGATTCACAGGAGAAATGTGAGTTGGAAATCTCAAGCAAATCTGGAATTTCTGCAACATTTGAAAAAGACAAACAAGAAACTCCATTTAAAGATAGTTCCCCGGAGAAATCTACCAAAGATGACAAAGATTTTAGTTTAGGCGCAGCAGACAAACTAGTCTCATCCGGATTTGTAATTTCAGATAAATTTGACAAAACGTCAGAACATGAAACATCAACTTATGGCGGTTTCAGCTCCACATTTGAGTATTCGTACAATGAAACTACCGACAAGAAAGAGGACAGTAGCACAAAGCGGACAGAATTTGAGAAAGGTTTAGAGAAAGATGATGCAAAACCAACTGAAACTAGTAAACCGCAAGAATCTGTCAAAGACAGCAAGGAAAAGATCGAAGGAGAGCTCAAAGAAGCTGACAAAGTCACAGAAATGGGCAAATATTCAACAGTTAAATTTGAGCCGAGCGGAGCTAAAGAATTAGGAATCCCACAAGACAAAAAAGTTGCAGAAACTAAATTAGATTTTAGCGAAAAATCATCCATCTCTTCAGGATTCACCACTTCGTTGCCATTCGAATTTGAAAAGAAGACGCAAGAGAAGGAGGATTTTGAGACGGAGTTTGAAAAGCAAAAAACACCAGAGATTTTGACCAAAACAACTGCAGATTCCAGTTTCCAATATCCAACCACCGCTGCGTATTCTTCGTCTTCCGCATACAGCTACTCCTCCTCGACTTCGGGATCCCTCTCCATGACGACGAGCCGACAATTCGCGGAAGATTTAGAGACTCCTGCTTCTGAATCTCCAACTTCGGAACGGGTGAAAGACGATTACTTAGAAGTTTTAGAAGAGAAGTCCTTAACACAAATGACTCAACCTGGAAAGGAGCTGCAGGCGAAGTCCGAATGCTTCTTCAAACCGGGGAAGGCGGAGGAGTTCGGGCTGTACACTTCGGAATCATCCAAAGAGAAGTTTGGCATGCCATCCATGGAAACCGGATTAGGAGCGACATCTATAGGGAAAATCACAGAGTTTACTGCGGACGTATCACAAGAAAAGTACGGTGGGTTCCCCATATTTACACCCAAAGAAGCTCATCATAAGGACAAAGAATCTATCAAAGAACAGTTTGGCGAAATAGGGTTAGCGTCAGCAACTGGGAAAGACATCGGCAGTTCTAAGGAATCTTCGCAAGAGAAATCTGGAATCTCTTACACAGAAATGAAAAGTGAAGGATTTGTAGAGATTTCTAAAGAAAAGGAAGCAGCGAGTGCCGCTTTATTTGGGATAACGTCTTCCCCGCGACCCGATACGGAAGGAAAACACTATTTCGAGGAGACGGATACAAGCGAGGAAGAGGATGACGGTGACGATATGTACATGCGAGAGATTGTACAAAGATCCAGCCCAGGAGAGCCCGCAAAAGACACGACAATCGTTAGCAAGGAGAAAGTCGATTTCAGTTTAACGAAAACAGAAGTGACCAAAACCGAATCAAAGGAGGAGATGTTTAAACCGACCGCGTATGAGTGGGAGATCAAGTCAAAGTCCGCGATGATGGTGCCGGGAGACTCGCCCCCACATTACCGCCAAGAGTTCGAGGAAGAGGTGGAAACGGAGCCTGAGCACCCCGCCAGGCCGCTGTCCCTGTCCAAAACGGAGCAGATGGGGGGCAGTGCATACGGGAGCGCTGCGGGAAAAGTTTCTCCGCCCAGCTACAGCGCGACGGGCAAAGTTTCTCCGCCCAGCTACAGCGCGACGGGCAAAGCTTCTCCGCCCAGCTACAGCGACAAGCCTCCGTATTTCTCGCCGGAGTTCCCGCAGGGCAAGCCGGACATGTCCCTGAGCTTCGGGGAGAAGAGGGACCAGAGCAAAGAGGAGTACTTTGGGCGGCAGCAGGACAGCGACGATGAGGAGAGTAAACTGGGCGCTGCGTCTAGTCGGAAGTCGCCCGGTTACTCCACAAAGCACGACCTCTCCCCGTCTTTCATCAACCCGAGCATGAGGCAGTTCATGAGCGACGACGAGGAAGAGGAGGAGGAAGAGGAGGGGCAGACCAGCATTAAGTCGCCACAGGTGGGTGGAGGACTTATATGTTTAAGGAGTAAGGAGGAGGTGAAATCATTTTTTGGAGATTTGTGTTTAGTTTTAATATCAAAGTGAAAAATAGACCAATCTCTCTCTTTATGATCATTATCTGATGACATGTACAAATACTGACATGTCTGGTATCCAAGTGCCAAAGAAATGATCATGGCCTTCCAGTCCAGAGCTGCGACACTTTACAGAAATCCTCCCGCAACATCTTTGAAGAAACCATCTTGACATCTTGAGATCAGAATCCCCCCGACAACAGTCTGTAATCAGTAATTTACTTTGTGGAAGTCGCCAGCGCAGATGTACCCGCATATGTTACAAAACTTTAGGGCCCATTTTCTCAAAACTGTGTGTATATTCAAATGATCTTGAGAACTCCAGCTCTGTGCCTGGTCCCAGCCCCCGCTGGGAACCAATGGTCTTCAAGATAATATTGAAAGTGTTGTTTGGAATATCGCAATTGTACAATATCAAGTTTATCTCCAATATCAATAAACAAATAAAAAGCTGCAAAAACATCTGCTAAAAAAAATAAAATAATAATATACTTGATTTGTAATTTCTCAAAAAGGGTTTTAAGTGTCTTTCTGCACTTATGTATTCTATTCAGTTCTCTTTTGAACAATGCAGCAATCTAAATTAAGATTTTTGCCAGGCAACCAGCACATACTTCTGATAGTTTGCAAAAATATCGCTTTATCATTGTTAGCAAGAAAGTCGCTGAATATGTTGAAATATTTTTTGTCAATATCGCTCACCCTTACTTACGCCTTTTAGATTCTTAAAGGGACTATACATAAGTTTAACCACAAATAAATGTATACAAATTTAAAATTTCTTTCTCATACATGCTCCAGCAATGCCCTGGTGAGTAGAATGAGCCCTGGCCTTTTCACCGCAATTGCCTCTACATGCCTGTAAAGTCACTTAAATAGTTTATGCTCGGGTCGAACAAGCAAACAGCGTAATGCGTAATGCGCGTTCACGCTCAGCTGTAGCGTTAGCTGTATCTCCTCTATACTGACGCTGCAGCGCGAGTGGTAATTCAATTCAATTCAATTCAACTTTATTACGGACTCAAGGTCCAAAAAGACCTCAGAAGGATGGATTTAGCTGAGAATAAGAGGAGACCGGCTTCAAGCACCATCGAAACTCCAGCCCAGACCCCAAATAACAAAACGAAACGAAGAGTTTATTCGAGTGTGACCAAAAAGGTGAAAGTCGAGTCTGATGCGTAGGCAAAGAACCAGAGTAAACATCGGAAAATGTTGAGACAATCTCTCAAAAGACCCGCAGCTTATTTTTGCTTGAAAGGTAAGAAATTATGACTAAATACGTGGGGGAAAAGTGTAGTTGATGCTTCAAAAACAACGGTGTCCGACTGTCCGTGCATGTTGTACAAACTTCACTGAAACAAGCCATAAAATAATCATATTTGGAAGTTACCAAAATAGTTGATCTAATAGTTTTATACCTACAGAGAAGTTGTGTAGTATTAGTAGCAGACCTGTAGTGTCAGTAATAACAGTAATTGTGCTGTACCTACAAAACATTTGAGTAGTAACAGTGGTAATCGTGCTGTATTTACAATGGCAAAAATAATGCTGCTAATGTTAGCTTTTCTTGGCCGCAAAATAAGCATGACTGTTCACGGATTTACAAGTAGTGAAACAACTACAAAAAGTGAACATGTGCCGCTTACAATATAGTTTACGAGTTAGCTACGCTAACTTTGGGCCAGGGAATTGAAGAGACGATTTTGGCTTTTCCTAGTAGCATTTCTACCAGAGGAAATATTTCATTATTACAATTAGGCCTGCGTTTATGCATACAAAGTATATGAGGTTTTATTTTTCCTCCTTCAAACGTCAATTATTCGTTTATTACGGCTTCTTCACTCAATTCACTTTGCTGCATTTGCTCAAGTATTTTATCTTGGAAAACATTCACTCAAACTGATTTGGTCTAAATATCTTACAAAACAGTAACGTTTCTTACCTCAGTTGAAGTCATGCCTGCAAATCTGTAAATGGACCAGGACGGGACTGTTATTTCTGGTGCTCGTAAAGCCTGAGCGCCTCATGCACGAGCTTATCATCGAGGCTGCAGTTACGCGTTTGGCCTGAGGGGGCAATTGCGAGTACAAAACTCCTAAACTCCACATAGCCCCTTTAACACTGGCATTTTCACAAAGTGACATGAGATGGTGGTCAGCCGTATATTCCCCAGGGCTTAGAGTGTGGTTAAAGTTATTGGTTCAGATTAGGATTAGGATAAGAACAGATCACTAAGTTCATCTTCTCCAGGAGCGTGGGTGTCTGCTGGCCAACGAGGACACGCCCCCCACGTCGGACGAATCGGGGAACTCGGATTCGAACGCTGACTCTGAGGACGAACAGTACATGTCCGTGGAGAAGTCGCGCAGTTACGACCCTCCTCCAGTCTCCAGGTCCGACCATTCTCCGCGCTCACCGCACCCTGACGTCTGCATGGTCGACCCTGAGATGTGCCCCCCCAGTCCAGACACGAAGAAGAGCGGCGGGGACGAGGACAAGCCCAAAGTGCTCAAGGTACGATCAGACAAACAGTGGCCATCTGAAATAAGACAATTTAAAGGTGCATCATGTGACTTTTTATGCGACAAAAAAGTTGATATTAGTGCGAATTTGACATGGAGCCTTTATTTTCTATCATGGTGGCCTCTGGAACGCTTTAGGATTAAGTGTTATTTAGGGTTTCTGTTTTTTCTGGATAGAATGTGTGCCTAACCATGGAGATGGTTCCATCAGTGGTGAAACCCCTAAAACCAATTGATCCTGGAGTGTCATAGAGACCACCATAATTAAAGATACCATTTGTAGAGCATGAATTTCTGAGTATGTAAAAAAAAATAGCCAGAATGCTCACTCCAGCCGGTAGGGGGCAGCTTAAATTAAAATAAGGAAATAATTCCACACATGTTCAGTAGAAGGCACTGACATAGTAAGAGATCAGGATATAAACAACACATAAAAGCCATGTGGCATATGGTCAGTCTGTCCCCCACTTACTGCCATTGAGTGTGGAGTGAATGAATAATGACTATATGTAGCGCTTTGAGAAACGTGTTACACAGGCTGATAAAGCGCAATAAGTGTAAGCCGTTGTTATTTATTAGGCCACAGTCCTTTACAATATATATGGCCCGCGACCCGCCCTTGGAGCTGAATTTCGGCCCACGACCCATACAAGTTCAACACCCTGAGCTACTGGGTCACCAAAAGGTATAATACTCACTCATATCAAGGATTTCCTGGATAAAAAGTTAAATAATGCAGCTTTAAGAGGATTTTGAGCAGCTTGGGACTAGTGTTGAAATAAGAGCATAACAGAACAAGCTTTATACCACTCAAAATAAGATACATTTTCACTTGAAAGAGACATTCTACACATGTTCTAACTTTGTTCCCTTGCCACAAACAAACTATTATTCTTCTTCACTTCAGCTGTTTCTTGTGCTGCTGTATTTCCAGGATTTCGTTGCGTCACAGATGAAACATTGCTTGACCAGCCCTGTCTCTCACTCCTTGCCATCTTATCTTTATAAAGACATCATTCCAAAGTAAATAACACCATAAAATATCAAAGCTGAGGTGGCTAAAAGAGAGTTTTCAAGCCTCGATTAAGAAAGATGTCACTGCTTGTTCCATTGAAGATCTTAAAGCTTAAAGTGTCAGTAGTGCACACTGCCCTGCCCTCCTCACCCATGCCCCTCACTCCTCTGCACACACTGCTCTACGTTATGTTACAATACTTTCAAAGACAGAAGAGAAGTATCAATAATCTAATGTGCAACACACATTATCAGCAAAATAAATTAAATATGTCAACATGTAAAATATGTAAACATTTTGATACTTGTATTTATCTGCTGAACTGCAAGTTTTCATGTCAGTCTGTGGTTTTTGGCATTTAGAACATTAATGTTCCATTTAGAACAAAATTTACCGTGTTGAGCTTTTAATTACCGCAGCCCTCGAATGCCTCATACACTTCCCTGTGCCTATTATTATTATTATTATTATTATTATTATTAATAAATGTCTTGGACATTTCATCAGGATTTCAGCTGCATCAGTGCAGGTCGGTCAGATGTTTCTTTTGTACACTTCTGTCATAATGCTAAACTCTGACTGTGTTAGCTACTAACTGTTGCGGCTTCTGCTGCTTCAAACATTTGTGAGCCCTGCACGTCTTTGTGCTTACATGGTGCGGGGGCAGGTGAGAGGTGTGTTGGGGGGCGCGCTGTGAGTTGAGGGAGGTGCGGTGCTCGTCTGCGTCTGCGGGAAAAAAGTTAGCTCGCTGTTTAGTTAGTTTAGTTTATTTGAGCAACAGATGCATACAGGTATAGTATACATATAATTTACAGAAATTATTCACAACATAAGAAGCATTAGTGCTGCTCAAAGGGAGTAGGAAGAAGTTAATAATAACTTATAAAGCCCTCCCCCTCCTTTCTGTAGGCTTACCCAACTTAAACTACTGCTCACAGCAGAATCATTATCTAATGTATATTAAGGAGTAGCTGAAGGCAGCGTTAAAGACTTGAAATCACGTGATTATTTCTGTAAGTCTTTTGTCTCATTTAAAATGGTCATTTTATTAACTATTAACTTCAAGAGAAACAAAAAAATCCCATTGAAAATCTCTAAAGACTTTTCGAAAAATGCAAATATTAAGAGTTTAAAAGTGACGGAGGCTAATCTGCTCTGTGCTAACCACTGACAATAGCTCTGATATTGAGAAAATGACCCAATACTTGAAAATATGGCAAAATACTCTTTAGTGTTTTGTATGACCATCAGTTACCACAGGCTAATTAACTCATTGACATATTTTTCATTTTTTAAACACTGAAACTTTTCCATCATCAAAGTCTCCTCACTCAGTGGAGCATAGTGTCTCATTCTGTAGCATCTCAGAAATCTCGAAAAGAAAAAATCCACAAATGTTTTCCTTGATCATTTATGTAAGTGAGAAGGATGGGAGGGCATCTACTTCATGATATATTGCTTTCTTTAGAAGAAGAAGTTGACGAAGGGCTCCGGGAAGTCCAGCTCGTCTCCTGCGCGGCGTAAGAAGTCTCCAATGCCTCGAAGCGGAACGTACACCAAGAAGAAAGACCTGGAGAAGAGTTCACGCGCCTCAAGGACCTCAGACCGAGAAGACGAGATGTCGCGCGCCTCCTCCAACCTCAACAAGAACAAGACCAGTAAGAGACTAGACTTAACCTCAATAAGAACAAGACCAGTAAGAGACTAGACTTAACCTCAACAAGAACAAGACCAGTAAGAGACTAGACTTAACCTCAACAAGAACAAGACCAGTAAGAGACTAGACTTAACCTCAACAAGAACAAGACCAGTAAGAGACAAGACTTAACCTCAACAAGAACAAGACCAGTAAGAGACTAGACTTAACCTCAACAAGAACAAGACCAGTAAGAGACTAGACTTAACCTCAACAAGAACAAGACCAGTAAGAGACTAGACTTAACCTCAACAAGAACAAGACCAGTAAGAGACAAGACTTAACCTCAACAAGAACAAGACCAGTAAGAGACTAAACTTAACCTCAACAAGAACAAGACCAGTAAGAGACTAGACTTAACCTCAACAAGAACAAGACCAGTAAGAGACAAGACTTAACCTCAACAAGAACAAGACCAGTAAGAGACTAAACTTAACCTCAACAAGAACAAGACCAGTAAGAGACTAGACTTAACCTCTGGTCTTAAAAAAAACTGAGGTGGCGCTATCGCGCCACTATTTTGAAATTCAATATTTGGAAATAGTCAAAAGTTGCGTCAGATCAGGTTTGAATTTTGGGCCAAAATCTGTGACTTTTCGTCGATGTTCACTGGGTGAAAATTGCGACGGTGCGAAAGAAAGAAAGAAAGAAAGAAAGAAAGAAAGAAAGAAAGAAAGAAAGAAAGAAAGAAAGAAAGAAAGAAAGAAAGAAAGAAAGAAAGAAAGAAAGAAAAAGAAAGAATAATATTCCCATACGAAAACAATGTTCCCGCTTACGCGGGTACCATAAACTATATATTTTCGGAAAGCGCTCGCGCATTACTACCAGTCGCCCATTGACTTTTATGGGCTCTGTACAATTACAATGTTGATTTTTGCATTATACAGTATATGTATGTGCACGGGACGTGCACGACAAGAGGAGTGTGTTAGTGAGTGTTTGAGAGGAGGGGAGCGCTTCGCGCTCGTTTTGTGCGTTTTGTTCGCACTTTTGGGGAGTGCTCTATACGATTACAAGAGCCCCTTCGTCAGCCCTGATGGCGCTCGGGCCTAACAAGACCAGTAAGAGACTAGACTTAACCTCAACAAGAACAAGACCAGTAAGAGACAAGACTTAACCTCAACAAGAAAAAAAAAAAAAAAAAAAAAAAAAAAAAAAAAAGAAGAGACAAGATTAACCTCAACAAGAACAAGACCAGTAAGAGACAAGACTTAACCTCAACAAGAACAAGACCAGTAAGAGACAAGACTTAACCTCAACAAGAACAAGACCAGTAAGAGACAAGACTTAACCTCAACAAGAACAAGACCAGTAAGAGACAAGACTTAACCTCAACAAGAACAAGACCAGTAAGAGACAAGACTTAACCTCAACAAGAACAAGACCAGTAAGAGACAAGACTTAACCTCAACAGAACAAGACCAGTAGAGACTAGACTTAACCTCAACAGAAAAGAAAAGACCAAAGTAAGAGGACTAGACTTAACCTCAACAAGAACAAGACCAGTAAGAGACAGACTTAACCTCAACAGACCAGTATGAGACTAGACTTAACCTCAACAAGAACAAGACCAGTAAGAGACTAGACTTAACCTCAACAGACCAGTATGAGACTAGACTTAACCTCAACAAGAACAAGACCAGTAAGAGACTAGACTTAACCTCAACAAGAACAAGACCAGTAAGAGACTAGACTTAACCTCAACAAGAACAAGACCAGTATGAGACTAGACTTAACCTCAACAAGAACAAGACCAGTAAGAGACTAGACTTAACCTCAACAAGAACAAGACCAGTAAGAGACTAGACTTAACCTCAACAAGAACAAGACCAGTAAGAGACTAGACTTAACCTCAATAAGAACAAGACCAGTAAGAGACTAAACTTAACCTCAACAGACCAGTATGAGACTAGACTTAACCTCAACAAGAACAAGACCAGTAAGAGACTAGACTTAACCTCAACAGACCAGTATGAGACTAGACTTAACCTCAACAAGAACAAGACCAGTAAGAGACTAGACTTAACCTCAATAAGAACAAGACCAGTAAGAGACAAGACTTAACCTCAACAAGAACAAGACCAGTAAGAGACTAGACTTAACCTCAATAAGAACAAGACCAGTAAGAGACAAGACTTAACCTCAACAAGAACAAGACCAGTAAGAGACAAGACTTAACCTCAACAGACCAGTATGAGACTAGACTTAACCTCAACAAGAACAAGACCAGTAAGAGACTAGACTTAACCTCAATAGACCAGTATGAGACTAGACTTAACCTCAACAAGAACAAGACCAGTAAGAGACAAGACTTAACCTCAATAAGAACAAGACCAGTAAGAGACAAGACTTAACCTCAATAAGAACAAGACCAGTAAGAGACTAGACTTAACCTCAACAGACCAGTATGAGACTAGACTTAACCTCAACAAGAACAAGACCAGTAAGAGACTAGACTAACCTCAACAAGAACAAAACCAGTAAGAGACTAGACTTAAACCTACTGGGGTTGCCAGATTGTAACCAGCCAAATATGGGACATGAAGCGATTTAGAGGGTCAAAGCAGGTCTTAATATTTGATGATAATGAAATTCTTTCTACATTAATTCAGTATTGAAGTGTATCGCTAAGCTATTCTGTGACAAACTCAGAACTGCTGTTACCGGGCGCTCTCTCCGCATCTGAGGATTGAAATAAATTTTGTAAAGCAGAGAATACAATGCAGGACGCTGTTTCAATTTGCTGATGCAGGATTTGAGTTGAAAGTGCTGTGAAGTCCTGCACTATGCGGGTCATCTGGTCACCCTAATCCCACCTCTAACCTCAACAAAACAAAAATAAGTTAAAATAGTCACGTTTCCAGAATTGATTTAACTAATGGGGCCACTTTGACATTTGTGAGATATTTGTTTAGACCGATACACTTTTCCAACTACTTGTCTTTCTTTTTCAAAATAAGTTGAATTTCCAGAAACAAGATTCACTGCACACTCCACGCACACTTGAGTCTAAAATGTGACTGACTGACTCTGCTCTGGTGATGAGAGAAAGGAACAGAGCTGTATCGAGGCCGTCTCTCAAAGGAGAGTATTTTTAGAGCCATTTGAACCCACTGAGCCGCGAAACAGACCAAGATCTAACCCAACGGAGTCTGACAGGAACTGGCTCTACAGAATATCCAAAAATACCCACTTTGACCTCTAGATAAATAAGTAATACACAGTAGTAACTTTAACAGCTGTGATCACAACAACACTTTGATTTCAGTCTGGAAATTTTTAACAAAACATGAATCGTTTTCAGTCCACTATCTTTTCTATGTGCGGACTGCCGTTAAAGGATCTGTATCATGCTATTTTTGCCATTCCAAAGTAAAGTATAGGCATATATATGATATATTGTACCTCTATCACTATGGAGTACTCATTTTTGAGAGAAATATAAGTATTTTTGGGGGGTATTTTCCCTACCCGGAAGATAAGACGCTTCGATTCAGTTAACTCCGCCCCTCTCTCTGCTCATTCCACATTTGCAGTATTATAAATATAAATATCGCTGCAAAAAGTGAAGTTACTTCACATAATGCAGTTATAAGGAGTTGACATGTGCAAAGCAGTTTCATAAATGGCTAACACACATGCTAACACACACGCTAACATGCGTTTTGATTGACTCACCGCTCAGTTTGGACTCCCATGAGATCGCGTTGGTTATAAAAGTTAATCCACTTTGATTCTGGCCAAGGTTCACCAAGCATCCATCAGGTTGGTTGATATAGTAGCTAGCTTAATCCCGGAAAGAAATTCCAACTTCTGGCGAGTGCACTCTTCTTTAGGAAGGTTGAATAGTCCTGTTCCTCTCGTAGCCAAACGCGCATCCGTGGCATTATCGGTAAGAAAAAAGAACAGGCGGTGTCCAGAGTAGGTTAGAAAGAGCTCAGTCTTCAAAAACAACACTTATGCTCGGATCCATGGCTCCTCCAGCCGTGGGTGCGCTTGATTAGCGTCGTGGGACAGCACAGACGCTTCGGAGGGTTGCTGTTTTTTTTTGTTTTGTTTTTTTTTTCAAAAAAAAAAAAAAAAAAAAAAGCTGTTTTATAAATAAAAATCAGGCCGTAAGGCATTACATTACAGACGTAGAGCACTTCCGTTCCGCTGTGACGACACAACTGAACAGCTCAGTGGTTTACCAGGAGAGGGTGGAGCAGCTGCTCAGAGAGCAGGATTCAGGAGGATTACTTAGAACTGCGTGAATGAAGCCAAAAACCGCTCTGGGGGTGTTTTTGATAAGGAAATAGCATAACAACATGGCTAAAAGCTCCAAAAAGTCGATTTTGCATGATATAGGACCTTTAAGTCATTTTATTCACATCTGATTTTTGCCTGTAGGTCCCCAAATTGTGTCCTTTTAGGCTTTTTGCTTGATTATGCAATGATTTCCCATGTTTCTAAAAACGTTCACTAGCATAACGTGGAAAATCGGTCTATACAATCTCTTACAATAAAGTCACGTAGTGTGTCCCCAGCTTTATTTTCACTTCTGGAGTTCTGGAGTCACAGTTTCCTGGAGGAGATAAAGGCACGCACGGAGGACAACTTTCTCCAGTTGAATAGCACCTTTCCCAGTCACACTGAACATCGTGCTCGTGCCTCTGCCTGCTCCAGGATTGATTACTGCACTACCCTCCTCAATCCTTGGTAGGAGCCTGTTGAAGCTCCAGCATGTTCAGAACTGTGCAGCCAGGATCCTGACGAGGCGCTGCTAACACGACCACATCCGGTCCCTTCATTAGCCGCACATCCACTGCATAATCCACAGAATCCCGACACATCACTGGCTGCTGTCTCCATCACTTGATTTTAATGTGCATTTCGAAGTTTTGCACAAGCAACAAGTGATGGAAACAACAATCTTCAAATATTTAAATTTGAAGCCTTATTAAGGTTCATCTGCTTACTTGAGGTGTTTTTAAGAAGATGAAACCTATAGCATAAATCTGGCGTATCAAATATAAAGAACATGTGACTGTTTGCAGAGTGAAGAGTTAAGTATTGTCCCATTAGATGCAGGTTGTGTAGACCAAAAACATTTCCTCCGATGAGCAGCTTTAACATCGCTGTGCTGACTTTTCCGCTGCGTTCATGCTAGCAATAGTGCAACTATAATAGTTAGTCAATAAAATGTTTTTTGCACAATTTTTTGGATGGAAACACAGTTAGTGTGTTCGTGGATTCTGTATTATGCAACCTTGTTATAGGGGTAAAAATTAAATTTTACTATGTATTTTACCTGTCAGTGACCAGTGTTGGGCAAGCTTTTTTTTATTAATTTTTTTTATTTTGTACGACATATTACTGTTCCAAATATGTAGCTGAGTTACACTACTTTGAGTTAGGCTTTCCCTGCTGATGGATCTGTCTCTATGGTTACATATACATTCCACCCAAAAAACAACTGATCCTGGAGCGTT
Source organism: Neogobius melanostomus (assembly GCA_007210695.1). NCBI lineage: Eukaryota > Metazoa > Chordata > Actinopteri > Gobiiformes > Gobiidae > Neogobius > Neogobius melanostomus. Next base: position 528,568 of record VHKM01000162.1, read on the forward strand.
CTAGAGGCCACCGGGATGGAAAGCAAATGTGACAATAACTACTACAACTAATATATGTTTGACGTTATTACCCAAATACTGTCCTCTCGCAGGTTCTCAGAAGTCGGTCTCTGGCCCCGCCCTCGGCTCTGGCCCCGCCTCTGGGTTCCCCGTCTACGTGGACTTGGCGTACGTCCCAAACCACTGCAGCGCCAAGAACGTGGACCAGGAGTTCTTCCGGCGGGTACGGGCCTCGTACTACGTGGTGAGCGGTAATGACTCTGCCAGTGGCGAGCCCAGTCGCGCCGTGCTGGATGCTCTGCTGGAGGCCAAGGCCAGCTGGGGCTCCAACCTGCAGGTGAGGAGCATAGGCTACACCTGCACCCTACAACCAGGAGGTCTTTAGGTGCAGGCTGAAAAAGTGAGCAATCAAGAAACAAAAGTTGAGAAGAAGCACAAAATATACATCAAATTAGACTGAAATACACTGCCTCTCGGAAGTACTAATACACCTTGAACTTTTGCACATTTTGTCATGTTTACAACCCTAAACATAAAGATTTTATTTAGAATTTTTTACTGAAAGTTCACACACAAGTAACGGACAACTGTGAAGTGAAAGCAAAATGATACAAGATTCTGTTATTTTTCAAAAAATAGAAAAGTGAAAAGTGGGGCGTGCATAAGTATTCATACAGCATTTTCGGAGTGCATTAAATTGCCTTTATAACATTCCTAATGACTGCAGAATGTTCACACCTTGCCCTAACCATTAAATAGAGGCCACCTGTGTGTAATCTACTCTCAGTATAATTCCAGCTGTTCTGTGAGGGCCTCAGAGCTATGGTCAGAGTGTATTGGTCACTAAACAACATCATGAAGTCCAATAACACACCAGAGAGGTCAGGGATAAAGCTGTGGAGAAGTTTAAAGCAGCGTTAAGTTATACAAAGATTTCCCAAGATTTGAACATCTCACGGAGCACTGTTCAATCCATCATTCAGAAATGGAAAGAGTATAGCACCACTGTGAACTTACCAAGACACGGGCGTCCACCTAAACTAACAGACTGAACAAGGAGAGCACTGGTCAGAAATGTAACCAAGTGCCCAAGATAACTCTGGAGGAGCTGCGACGTACTGCTGCTGAGCTGGGGGAATCTGTAACTATAAGTCGTACTCTACACAAATCTGGCCTTCATGGACGAGTGTCAAGAAGAAAGCCATTATTGAAAGGAGGCCATAAGAAATCCCGTTTGAAGTTTGCTAGAAGTCATATGGAGGACACAGCTACCATGTGGAAGAAGGTGCTTTGGTCAGATGAGACAAACATTGAACTTTTTGGCCCAAATGCAAAACGTTATGTATGGCACAAACCTAACACTGCTCATCGTCCTGAGTGCACCATCCCCAGTGTCAAATATGGTGGGGGGAGCATCATGCTATGGGGCTGCTTTTCCTCAGCGGGGACTGGGAAGATTGTAAGAATAGTTGGGAAGATGGATGGAGCCAAATACAGAGACATTTTGGAGGAAAACCTGCTGGAGTCAGCAAGAGAATTGAGGCTGGGGCGGAGATTCACCTTCCAGCAGGACAATGACCCTAAACACAAAGCTAAATCTACAATTGAATCATTGACGTAGCCACGGGTGTGCCAGGGTGTGCCAGTGCCACCCAAAAAACTGAATGCATTTTTTTTACATATACCGTAAATCCTCTAATGGCCTGTATTCCATTACTGGCCGGGTACAGTGTCCGAGTTCGTAGCTGGCGGAGGCAAATAAAAGCCGGTCTCTAAAACAGGCCGGGGCTGTTATTAGAAACTATAGCGGTAGAAATATTTCCCATGTTCGGAATTTATCTCATACTCGTGTAAACGATAACTCACGTGCAGGAAGTAAACAAATTGGAACCCAGGCCGAGAGAGGGAACGCTGCTGCGGAGCGGAGCTGATCCAAGCGTAACTTTGAGACAGATTTAGCCACTTTTCAATTCAAACCTTCTTGTGGCAAGCAACAAATGTTGTGTGACCCTCCAGGGTTTTAATAAAGTCCTCAAAGCTCATCCAGCGGCTCCGTGTGCAGGTCAGTTCCACACCTCAAAATAACTCCTCCGATCGGCTCGAGCGTCTCGTCTTCTCTCAGGTCTGTTTTATGATCGATCACAAACACAAACGCTCCGTCTAAACTCGCCTTTTACACCAGATAACAACAAATAATCCGGTCCATGGTAAAAAAAGAAGAGAAACCTGCAGTGACATTGATGTCAATGTTCCGCTAACAGCAGTGAAACACTTCCTGTTGTCCCTACAAAATAAAAAGCGTCAATGTTCCAGCCGCTGGGAGAGTGTTTACAATGTTAATTAATAAAGGAACCTAATATTTTAGGTTCAAACGGACACAAATCTCGTTTTTCTTCATTCTACTGGTCGTCCGTTTTGCTCAAATAGAAATAAAGGCCTGTCTCTAATTTTGGCCTGGTTCCAATAAAGGCCTGGTCCTCGATGTGCTTGAGTAAATAAAGGCCCCGGCCTATATTAGAGGATTTACGGTATGTAGCTTTTCCTAACATGTTTGATAACCAGTCGATCAATTTGTAAAAATTGCCACCAGGCGATGCGTTGCGACACCTGCACTGGGCATGTTAACTCGATCAATCAATAAAAAGTGTTATCAGGCGAAGGGGGTTGTGACACCTGCACCTGGCAACCAACCTAATGACCTGACTGTGACCCTCCCGCACAGCGAGAACTGCAGGAGCGATAAAAGTGTTAGTAGCCTAGCTACTACTTGCAGACAAACTGGACTCTGACGAAATAATAAACCTATTCAAGGCCAAGCCACGCCGCCTTGCCTTGTGAAGCTGCAATAAGAAGGTGGGAAGTTCAGATGCTTAAATAATACATGTGATAGTGTGAGTAAGAAATAAACAGGATAAGATAAACAGGTTTACTTATAAATATGACAGGAAATACATGTGAAAAGTTTTAACAACTCATTTAAATCACGTTAAAAACATGTGTTTAAAGGTTGAAAAGTTATTATGATGTTTTTCAGAAGTTGAGAATGTGTTTGATTATACAAGTTAATGCCAGCCACTGATTTTGAATTTTGTAAGTCGGAATTTATTAGTTTTGCCTGCAGGCCTGTAGGGGGAGCCCTTGCCACTCTGCTTTAAGCAAATTATGAAACTGGCAACATTTCCCCCCCTCAAAAAGTTCTATTTGTTGAGAATAAATTTGGCACACCCAGTGTTTGCTGGTGCACACCCAGTGTCTTTTTTCCGGCTACGCCACTGAATTGAATGGTTTAAAAACAACATATTAATGTGTTAGAATGGCCCAGTCAAAGTCCTGACCTAAATCCTATTGAAAATCTGTGGAAAGACCTGAAAACTGCTGTTCACAAACGCTCTCCTTCTAATTTGACAGAGCTTGAGTTGTTTTGTAAAGAGGAATGGGCTAAAATGTCAGTCTCTACATGTGCAAACCTTGTAGTCAAACCCCAACAGACTTGCTGCTGTTATTGCAGCAAAAGGGGGTTCCACAAAGTATTATTTCATGCTGTATGAATACTTATGCACACCCCACTTTTCACTTTTCTATTTTTTGTAAAATAACAGAATCATGTATCATTTTGCTTTCACTTCACAGTTGTCTGTTACTTGTGTGTGAACTTTCAGTAAAAAAATTCAAAATAAAATCTTTATGTTTATTGTTGTAAACATGACAAAATGTGCAAAAGTTGTGCCTCAGCGAGGACGTGAGACATGTGTTGTCATGGCGACGTGAAAACAGGAAGAAACATCCCTCTCTCCTGGTACAACCAATGGGCGCTGGCTGCTCTGCTTTGTGACCGCAACACTGGAGGCCGCCATTGCTCCTCCATTGCTGTAGTACCTCCATTTGGCCGCTAGGCCCCCATTGAAAAGCATTGGACTTTAGACACGTTAAAAACAACTTTAATGCCTGGTTTCAATTTTTTCAACACTTAATATGGCTACATATTCCTCCTGAGATAACCCTGGGTTAGTCAAAAAAATAGAAACCAGGCTGGTTTTCGAAATATATTTTTTAAATCTCCTACTTAACGGAGGTCGGACTGTTAGCATTGGAGCTGCGCGAGCTACACGTCACGCAAGGGCCGAGTTTACAGTGAGATCCCGCCCTTTTGCCCTTAATCCGCCATGATTTCCCCCGCGAACGTGGTCATTGTGGTAAACGGGGAGGAGTGAGGAGGAGCTGTCTATTCTTTTTAACAGTCTATGGGTACAACTTAATTTTTCACCTTATTCTGCGACATGCATTTGTGGTTTCTGTGTTCCACATTGTTTTTCTGGATACTTTTGTACGTCTTTGCCGAGTTTTTGTGGAGGTTTGGTGGATTTGTTTAATTTGAGAGTCCAAAATGGTCCTGAAGAAAGCGGCTTTTTAAAGGTAAACAAAATGCTAGCTTTTCAGCTAAACCCATTTGAGACCTACACATGTCTTCTTCTGAGACACTGAAGAGGCACAAAGAGCCCCCACAGCTGCAGCACAGTGGAGGCGTCACAAGAGGATCTACAGGAAACAGCTGACCAGTGCAGGACACCACGTTCTGCAACAGGAACAAACCCAGGAGGCGGTGCACCGTTTCAGAGGATCAGAGGAGACAGAGGGCAGCCAGGTTTCTTCCGAGTGCTACAGTTTCCCCGACCTCCAAGGTCATGCGGTCAGGTTGACACTCAGTGGCAGCGCGGCTCAGCTGCAGCAGCTCAGGACTAACACCTGAACACTATTTTGTTGTACAGTTGTACAATGACAATAAAGCACTTACTTACTTACTTACTTACTTAAAAAAAAAGTTCAAGGTGTATTAGTATTTTCAAGAGGCACTGTATATACAAACATCTGAATTCAAATTAACAGTGCAAAGCTCACATTAGACAATAAATAACCAATTAGCTCATTTTTGCAGTCAGGTGAGGAAGTCCTGAAAATCGTTTTGACCCGAGTTTTTTTCACCAGTTGAGTGAGTGTTCATGAGCATTTTCCAACTGCAGAAAATGTTTTCCCCTGTTTCAGAGGACCACATGAGAAATGCCCAACATTAAAGCTAGCAAAAATAAAATGCACATGATATTTTATAAAATTAACAAACCAAAATTTAACTTTTGAGATGCTAACGCAAAATTCAAATGGTTAGCTCAGCTAAGTGCTAATTAGTGTTAAAAGACCAGTTTTACATAAAAAGCACATGACACAAACCAACATGGGGCAATGACATCACATCTCAGAAAAACGAGCTCCCCAGTCCACATGAACTATATTGCCACTCAATTATCTTCATGACATTACACGCATAAGCTCTATTCAAAACAAAAACAAATAACTAGGCAGTTCACACATATGGAGAAAAACACAGTCTTTTCTTGTCTTGTCCTTTGTCCTGTACACAGAATCAATGAATTTATTTGAATATGTCCATGTTCAAAGAGATAAAACAATACTCACTCATTTTAACAAACTACATATCCAAAAAAGAATGGGAAGAAGTGTAAACTTATTATTCCCAATCCTTCCTTCGAAACTCACTTTACAACTTTCCTTTACAGCATTGTGTCTGCTTCTATACTTCATCTGATTCACAAAGTTTTAAACTAAGACTTACAATCCTTGTTAACTTACAAGTAAGATTTAGGAAAGATTTATTAAAAATCCCACACACTCCCTTTTTTCATTCTTGCCCTCTGTTCTTCAGGTGACCCTGATCCCGACCCACGACACGGACGTGACCCGTGACTGGTATCAGCAAACGCACCAGGTCCAAACCGACCTCAACGTGATGGTGCTGGCCTCCAGCTCCACCGTGGTCATGCAGGACGAGAGCTTCCCCGCCTGCAAGATCGAGTTTTAGAGAGATCTCCACCAAAACTACCACCAAACAAATAGACGAGAGCTTCCCCGCCTGCAAGATCGAGATTTAGAGTTACCTACAACCAGACCTCCACCAAACTAGACCGTAATACAACAAACGTAAGGAACAAGAGCTTTCGCGCCTGTATTATAAAAATTCTACAGATATCTCCTTCCGGACTTCCACCAAACTGCAAGATTGAGTGTTAATAGCACTTACAACCGTTAAAACTCCACCATAACTCCCAACGAACTGGACCGTAACACAAGAAACTGCGAGTCGAGCGCTTCTCCACCCGTCTGCAAGACTGGATTTTTTTTAGATATCTCCACCCAGACCTCCTACGCGAGAGCTTCCTGGCCTAAAAAAATCTAGTTTTAACAGTCAAAACAAGACACACCTTAAAGCCAACTGGACTGTCTTCAACCTGGGTGAGCGCTGATTCCTTCCAAATCCACTGAATAAGATCTATAAACATCTGAATGGACCACACCTCCACCGCGTTATAATACACAAAATACTGATCAACTAGAACTATCTCGGATTCAGAGCCTCCCCACCTCTGAACCTGGAAGGAGAGAAAGAGAAGAAGATCAAGAACGACCTCTAAAAGTCGGGGGAACATCCGCCCGGACGAGTCCTACACCTTCCATCATACGGGAGCTTCTCCGTGACATCTCTAAAGCCTCTCTGGAATGAATGTCTGACCAGATTTGACAAAAAAAACCTTCACCAGACGGACCTTCTACCAAAACCGTGATGACGCCTGACCACAGTTTCTCCTCCTGGATCCTGCCTAAAGCTTTTACCGGACCTTTCCATGCCAGACCAGACCAGACCAGACCAGACGCAGTGGGATAATGAGGAGGTTACGAAAATGCGTGATCTCCGATGTCTTAACAGAAGCTCGTCCCACACTGGTCCATTGACATGTTCTGAAGAAAAGTTTAGTTTAAATAAGTTGATGGGAGACGAGTCTACGAAATACAAACCAGTTATTAGAAATAGTTTTTTGGAATGTTTTAGACCTTGTTTAGTCCAATCATTGTTCTTAGAAATATTAGTTGAAGCAAGAGCTCATTTGCACCTACCCACAATCGATAAACTCATGGGCTCCCCAAAAGCAGGGGTTCTTCAAAAGTACAAAAACTACAGCTGCAGTTTAGGCTGAAATTGTAAACAATTGTTCTTTTGCTCAAAAGTTTCCCGTTGTGTCCAATTTTATTTTGAGTAACAACATTTCCCTCATTCCTCTGTTCGATAGAATGTTTGCAAATCCTAAATGAAATATGCACAGATTTGTGTTGCATTTAAGGCAGTGAAAATATAATATTTGGTCATTATTAAGGCATTACATCCGACTTCCTGCTCCCTGTACAAACTCTGATTAATCAGTAATAGTTCATTAATTTGTTTATTACTAATTTAGTCCTGGAGGTAGTCTTCAGATAGAAATCCCGTTCAGCTCTAGTTAGGTTATAGTTTTTTAATGACATAGTGTTTTGCCTGCGATTGAGACTGTTTTTCCTTGGACCAGTGTGGACCAGTGTGGCCCAGACTGAGACCCAACTTAGACCCTTGAACCCGGACCAGACTTTTGTATCCCATAATATCCATCTCTCCATGTTCTTTTTTTTGCTTATGCTGATTCAGCTGAAAAACTGGTCAAAGGCTAAAAGTAAAAAAAAAAAAAAAAAAAAAAGCACAAGAAGAGGTTTTTCCGCCCAACGACTGGCGACGTCACTGGTTTTTTTTTTCAGTAGTTATATTTTGTATGAGTTTCTGCTGATGATGTAATGGAGCTCTGCAAGCCCCACCCACATCGTAACCAGTGCCGGTTCCAGAAGTAGAAATCCCTTGTGTTCCTTTAACTGGAAACAGCCCTTGAAGCCAAAAACAAGGTGGAATTTGAAGTTATATAGATTTATTTTCAGTTATATTCAGAGAGAGACATTGCTTTTATTTATTTATTTTAAAAAGGTCTCTGCTGTAATTATTATTTTTTGGATCCAATATGTCACACACAAAAGGATTATATTCGAACCTGGTTCTTTCCATGAATATCATTTTATCCCTCAAAAAGTATCTCCAATATCTCCAACTTCATAAAATGTCTTATTTCCATATGAAAACATGAAATGTAATCGACAGCAAAAGTCTAAATGATCCTTTTCCCTGTTCAGCTATTGCGTCTCGCCTTATATTTTCTGAAAAGTGAATGGAGGATTAGCTTCTTGGAAACCGGTGCAGGTTTTCGGAGATGGGCATGGCCCGCTGAGCTGCATTCGTCCAATGAGAAGTTTGCTTTCTGTAACAAAAAGGGGCTCGGTCACAGACACAACGCGGAAAAATATCGTATGAATGGAAAACATATTATGTGCGTCCAAATGGTATGAAACATATCTTAAAACCCACACATAATGTCCCGCACCGCTTTTGTTAATGATTATCCCAAATTCTGCTTAAAACATTGATTACTTTTGCATCTACAATCCCGAACACTTTGCACGGAGACTGAAGCATGTATTTACTTTCTGCTTTGATGACGCTGCTACTTTCATTCATAAACATAGTGTGTCAGATGCCCTCCCGTCCTCCTAAACACCTCCTTGAAGAGCTGCATGATGAGGAGAAAAGGGCAATGCGTCGGAAAAACTAGCTTGAAGTTTTTGCGATGATATGGCATCGGTGCAGTATTAGACCTTGGGACAATATATACATTTTGCAATATATCACAATATTTTGAGGCACAGTGCAATACTTTATATGCCGATATCAATACTTTTGATGACAGTGTTTAGAATTATAAATAAATGAACTGGTTGGTTAAATGGTTAATTCATTCCTTTTAGAAACAGACTGTGGCTTGCAGACTGTGGTATGTCAGTCGGTCCATTTTCAACACTTATTGACATTTATTTATTAGAGAAAAAGAGGAACAGTGCACACGAAAACAAATGTGAAATCAACGGGAATCAGTCTGGCTTCATCTCAAATCGACAATATCAGAAGGCTTGTTAAACTACAACATTATGTTTATGATTCAACAACCCCCACGATTGCTTTGTCTTTGGACGCTGCTAAAGCCTTTGATTGTGTTGAATGGTACTATTTGTTCAAAACATTGGCAAAATTTGTCTTGGCAATGATTTCATTACATGAGTAAAGACTTATGACTATATGATATGCTTGTGTTTTGACAAATGGTCTCATATCTAACCTGTTCGAGCTACAGAGATCTACTAGGCAGGGGTGCCTTTTGAGCCCCGGCCTCTTTGTCATAGCCATAGAACCACTGGCTCAAAAATTAAGAAACCATGAAAACAAATGTGAAACATAAATATATGGAGAGTGTAAATTAATCATTTATAAAGCAATAATGTTGAAAAAAAGGTTACAAAGCGTAAATGTTTTATATATATATATATATATATATATATATATATATATCGCAGGTAATAATGTGAAATATATTGATTAGAATCAGAATCCGAATAGTTTTTATTGCTATTGTTTGAGAACAGGTTCACAAACTCTGAATTTTATCGCAGTTTTGTATCATATTGCAAGGTAAACAGAGGTTCCCCCATTAATGAGACTGTTTTAACACAGTGCGCTCCAACAATCGATACAACTTTTTTTTTTTATTAAATCAAATTGTGTCAAAGCAAGATGAAGACTTTGGGGAGTCGTGGGAGATATCGTGGCTCCTGGGGTATGCAGATTGCATCACAGACATATTTTTTCCCCGCGCTGCAATGTGACCGAGCCCTTTCCTGGCGAATGCTCCGGAATGTCAACGGCGATGGATTGGTTGTGTCCGTATAATCCGAGTATTCTGCGTTAGATTAGCCGTGTGTCGTGGTCTGCGCAGTTCTCTCCTCCTCCTCTTCGAGCACTTTCTGCGTCCTAACTCCTCCCCCCACGCCTCCTGACCCCGCCCCTTGCCCCACCCCCCTGTGTCCTATAGCCTAATATTATAAAGAATGTACTCATACGCGACGCCTTTCATCTTAAACAGATATTAAAACATATGAATGAGTCTAACATGAGTCTGGGCCTGTTTTTTTTTGCTTGGATTGTTGTGTCGTTGGAGTTGTGAGTATCGTTTAGGATTTATCGATACTACGACTCAAAATAATACTTATCGATTTGAAGTTGTTCCAAGTTGTAGGCAGACTTATGCTGCATTCCAGGCAACTGGTAACTGGGATTTTACAACCTCGGAGTGTTACAGCTGAAAAAGGGCTAATGCTAGTATATGAGATGCTAACGTTATAGGAACATTTCTTCACATATATAATTAAAAACAATTTAAACGTTTAGGGCTGGGTACCGTTAAATTTTTCCCGATACTGATTTAATGATACTTGGTTTTCTATACCTATACGGAAAATATTTGTCATCTAGAACCAGAAAACAGAACAATTATGCTAATTTATTCCATAAGACTATTTCTTTTAAATTTGTGTCATTTATTTGAGCTGAAACAACCAAGTCATTTCCTTTAATGCTGTCCCTGGACCAACAGCATCAACATTTGGATCTAAAGATAGATTTTGTTCTGTGCCCTCTATTGATACTTTTATTTTTTCGATACCAGTAGCACCTAAACTTTTTATTTCGATACCATACTGGTAATGTTAACAGTACCCACCTCGAATAATGTTATATTGAAGACTGTAACGTAACGAGGTAACGTTCACTTCACTGGTGCATTGACTTCACAGCTGGGAGAGCCATTGCTGTCTTCATCTGTATCTCAAACCACTCTCATCATCTCCGAGTTTACATGTTGTAAATAAACACTGGTCCAAGGCATTTTGACCAGTCGGAGGTTGGAAATTTACGAGTTGTCTGTAACGCAGCATTAGCCTGGCCAGCCAGAATTCACGCAGAATCAGTTAGAATTACTCCGAGGTCAAATATTCATAATTCTAGTCATTTTAACATATTGAAAGATACTCCCTGCTGGACACCTGTCGCAGACGGATGGGACGTGTCACTGTGCGTGGAAAGACTTGTGTGTGTGTGTGTGTGTGTGCGCGCGCGCGTGCGTGTGCGTGACGCTGCTGCAGTGAGTCAGCGGTTTACAGCTGTCACTGCTCCCTCTGCTGGACACAGGTAGGACTACGCCTCAGGTTACTCGAAGAAGAAGGTCTTTAGGACTGGAGTTAATACTTGAGAAGATGAGGTCGACTTGACGAGGAAGTTGAATTTTACCACTATATGTCACGAAGAACACCTTTATTTGTCCCTACATTGAAAAAATAGAAAAAAATAAATAAAAACAAACAATTGGCAAAAATAGTTCAGTAAAACAATGAACTAAAGTGTAAACTCAAAGAGATGTATGTTAACATACACTTCGAAAAGAAGCAGCAGACAATAAAGTTATGTGAATATAGGCCTACAGTATGAGACTTGTGACTGTACAAAGAACCTCAAACTGTGCAGTATTATATTGTAGTTTATTTATTTGCCACACATTCCATTCGACACATTGTGTTCACATTTACATTGTTTATATGAGGACAATTACATCCATATGATCGCAAACTTACGAATAGGATCCTCTGAGTCTGACTTAAAGGAACAGGCCACTGTTTTTCCATACTGAGATATGTTCTTACCTGAGCTTAGACGAGTTGATACGTACCCGTCTGGTCTTTCATCGACTAAAGATGTTGTTAGCATTTAGCCTCTCCCAGTATATTCCTATGGCTCCAAAAGGGGTGACGTTAGAAGCGACCAAACTTTTCCATGGGCATGCACAAAGACCAGACAGGTACGTATTCGTCTAAGCTCAGGCAAGAATATATCACAGTATGGAAAAACTGTGTACCCTCAGCCAGGCAAAAAGACCAAAGATGTTGTTAGTGTAGCAGAGTGGGGGTGATACTAAATAGTTGGCTTAAAATAAATAATGTTGCCACAATGCCACCCAGTATAACTGGGAAAATAACTTAAGCAAGGTTCTAACTTAAGGCACACGGGTTCGTCAAAAGGCCGGGCAGAGGCAAATGATTTACAAGTTATACAAGTTAAGTTTGGTTTCTTAACGAGTTAATGTCATGTTTCACTTGAGTCCTTCATTTAAAAGTCGAGTCCAGAGCATATTTACAGGTGGAGAAACGCACAAACAGCTTAGAAACAGACAGGGGAAGCACAGGTGACAACAGGGGAGGCATGATGGTGCTGCCAGGACCCTGCAAATACATTGTAAACATGAGTACAATTGAAACACATTTAACAGGGCCAAAGAAAACGGCACCACTCGGACCGGCATCGGCACCGTCTGAATAGTAGGAACTTAGAAAATGCACCTGCATTGATACTACACAAACTACGAAGGACGCGCTTACCAACGAGGCATGGACGTTGCATTCAAAGTTGCTGGCCTTAAGCCTACGGCTTGACGCTCCCGACACAACGAACAACCAGACAACCCCAGACTAGCCGCTAGCCACGCTGTGTCCTGCAGCAGGTGTGACGTCAGAGAGGTAAGAGGGCAGGTGATACGGAAAAGGCCCTTTTTATAGCGCGGGATTGTCCTAACGCAGGGACACCTACCCCACCTCACTACATTGCTACACTGCCATACAGCATTTGGCCTCTCCCAGCATATTCCTATGGCTCCAAACGGGGTGAAGTTAGAAGAGAAGCTCTTCCACGGGCTCAAAGACCAGACAGGTACGTATCAACTCATCTAAGCTCAGGTAAGAACATCTCAGTATGGAAAAACGGTGGCCTGTTCCTTTTACTTCAAGCTGTTCATATTAAATATTAAAAATATGCAAATGAGGAGGGGTTACTGATATGGGTGGCAGGGTGACTAGAAGGTCCTGGGTTCAAACCCTGGTTCAGAGCCTAGGATGGTTTATACAGTATGCCTCTAACTTTGGTGCCAGTCCATGAGAGACTTGTAACAAGCAGAGCTGTTTTAAAGTCTACTCTCTGAGCAGCTGATCCCAGTGCAGAGACCGGAGCACTGGACTAATGTGGTATTTCCTGGTTCCAGTCGGGACTGGAGCAGCAGCGTTCTGGATGTACTGCAACCGTCCAACAGGTGGTTTAGAGAGGCCAGTGAGCCGCTGTTACGCTAGGACAGCTCTTCTCATTGGTCCTCATGGCGGGGGCTGACATTGCTGCGAGACTACCCCCTAGTGGCTATAGGAGTGACTCCAGGAGGTTTGCTCTAACATGGAAATCAATGGGGACTTTACACGTGTCAATAACAGCTGAAAGGCTGGCTCCTTCTATTGCCTTTTATTGTTTCTAAAAGTTCAGTTTATTCCCGTGACAACTGTAAGAGGAGTGAAATATTTTTAACTATGCTGTTTTATTTATTGTTTGATTGACAGGCCCTGGCGCTCTGAAGGCTTGTTGCTGTTCATCCCAACTCACGGGGGCGCTGTTTCCCGCCCTTTCTAGCAACATGCTTTGCAAGGTGTGTTATTAACGTAAATGGGCAGGAGAGAGGAATGACATAATGATTGTAACTCATAGATGTAACTGTAGTCGCATGGATTTTGAGACAAACTTTACAGATCGGCCTAATATTTGTGTTTTGTTTTTAGCACTGAATAAAAAAATTAAAAAAAACTGTACGTTATGCATTGTATTTTTTCCACACTTAATAAAAAAATAAAGAATTTTGACAATTTGACATTTAAAAAAAGGGGGGGGGGGAGGGGCACGATTCACATAGCCCAAATAAAATAAATTAATAATAATAATAATAAAATGTTCCATAAATTCAGTGTTTAAAAAAAAAGCTTTGATAAACACAACTTCACCTTCCTGTTATGACGCGTCTCCAGATCCTCCGCGCGCGCGTGGCTGTGCGTGGGTGCGTGTGTTCTCTATCTCCCGCACGTGCTGCTCCACGCCCAAAGCCACGAAGCTCGAACTGGACCCTTCACGCGGACCGGAGCTAGACCCGAGTCCAGGTAAGAGCCAGGTCTGACGAGCACGCGCGTTTAGGACAAGGACCGAGCCGCGCACGAGGCTACAGAGATATATGCGACAGTAGCCTTGTGAAGGGTATGCAGATGGTGTCACCGGGCAAGAGTCAAGTGCGTGATGATGGAGCGTGTTACAGTGAGCTGAGCACTCGGTTTAGATTCTATAGATTCTCTTAGACTTTCTGCTCATACATGATACACGTAAACTAATGAAGGATTTGACCTGTCATTTTCACTCCTGCTAATGGATTAAGTCTTTTTGCACTTAACATAAGGAAAAACGTTATTGCACATTTCAGTGGATGACCATTTCTTTCTTATAGGTTGCGTTCACATGACGTCACAACTTTATAAAAAGCAGGTGGGAGAGTAACCACAATATTTACTACTGAAGCATGAGCAGAACTCAGTTACATTTACTCATGCACATGTACGTGAGTAACGTTTTGAAGAAATTGTACTTCTTAGAGTAGTTTTATCATACAGTACTTCTACTTGAGTACAATTATAATGAAGTCTGTTTCTTACTTAATTGTTACTTTTTCCACTATGAGTAAATATTTAAGCGGCAAATGCTTCATTTTGATCTATAAAATAGATGGAGTTTGTCTCGTGCTCCTTGTTCTTTAGAATTATTTAGTTTTTCTGTATTTTCTGACGTTTTCTTTGAATTTTCTTTGTAAATATCTCAACTTCCACAGGATTCTATGTTTTGTTTCAAACAATTTATGGCGTCATTGACAATAAATCCCCAGGCGTTACTCAGTTACTCACAGTACTCAAGTGACAATTTCTCCAAGTACTTTTTAACTTTTACTTGAGTAATTATTTTGGTTATTACTTCTTAGCCTACTTGAGTAAAATAATGTTACTCTTACTTGAGTAAATATATTGGCGACTCTACCCATACTTACTTATTCCACGCTGTCCTGTGAATGTTTACAAGTTATGGCCAATGAAAATACACATACATTTTCCTCCCACTATATATCTATTCACATGAAACAAAAACTGTCCCAAAGTACAGCGTCTTCTCCCTCAGCACACATGGACTAAGGTCATATGACTGTCATAGGTCATATTCCAAATAATGAAAGGACAAATGTTTAAGGTTTGTGAATCCAGTCACTTCCAAATAAAGATCCGGGGAAACAGTTGGACACTTGTTTCCATAAGTGTGTCTCTCCCAGAGAGCCGTTTTGGCCCCTGTCCGACTCACACGACACTCATGTGCCAATACAACTCTATGTAGAGGTCCCAGGTTCAATTTCCACTTGGGCCTTTCTGTGGAGTTTGCATCTTCTCCCCGTGTCTGTGTAGGTTTCCTCCATGCACTCTGGTTTCCCCTATCACTAAAAACATGTACAATAGGCCAGGTTGAGGGAGTGTGTATGCGAGAGCGATGGATGGAAATGAGCCCAATACTACAACCAGGCGAGGCATATTTACATGCATGAGTCTCATGTGTGGTCATTAACATGCACTGTCCCAACCAAATAAACACAATAAATGAATAAATACAATTTAAAACTGGAGGCTCTTTAGAATGTTGTGATGTCTCATGAACTGATCCTCTTGAGTCTTTGAGTAGTTATGAAAGTAACTGTATCCTCTCAAAGGAAAGAGTAACTGTACCAGTGTAGTGTCAGAACAAGCTGCATGTGGAGGGTAGCTGAATGGAACGTTTTCCATCTAATCAAAGTACCTTAGGAGCTTACGTAAAATGATGTACAAAGTTTAAACGCAGTTAACAGATATTTTCTATGAGAAACTTCCGCTGGCATGTATAACGGTACATTGAGCTCTCGACAGAACACCGGGATAGTATTCTCAATGTACTGAGCAGAGACGGAGGCGGGAGCTGCACATCTGTGGTGTTGCCATGGCAACAGAAGCTGACAGATTTGTGTTTTCCTCATGTAAAGCTCACACAGAACCTGAGACAAGTCTAATGCTGTATAAACTTGAGATTTTCTGACACAAAGGATCGGGGATATGGTCGGGTTATTCATGTTTTCAGACTAACCGAGTCATATCCAAAATCACACGGTCTCTCCAGAGCAGACTGTCTCACATTAACACTGACACAGCCATCTGTGACCATTTCAACAACACATGCAACATGTAACAACCGGGAGCTATTTAATCATAAAACAAATAACATCCTGTGAAAGGGCAGATTAACAGTGTGTTAAAAGTTTAATTTGACTTTTTTGGACAGTTTATAACTTTTATTTTCACAAAATCCACAAGTTTAATTGAGGTTCGAACTTAAAACAGAATGATACAACTTCATCATTCAAATGTTTATAACCCTTTTCTCAAATGAAGTCAAAGAAATCCAAATACATTAACCTTCTTTTTGTCCCACGAGGATTTAAAAATGTCCTGTTGATTACGGGCATAAATGTATCTTTTAATATGTAAATTGGCCCCTCTTTCTTTGCCTGAAAATGAAAATGAATTGTATAGATTATCTTCAAAGGACAATGTTTGAAAAATGGATAGAGCCAGGTTTCAAATTCTAGCCTAATTTTTTAACATTAGCTTGGACACAAAGAATTTCCCAAGAGGTCCTGGCTGCAGGCCTCCGCTGTGAGGTCGCTACCGCCTCAGGCTGCACTCTCACACCACGTGGAAAAAAGTCTCTATCCTTCGCTCAGCTTGCTCTACTTTCTTTTCCGGAGGCTTCTTTCCGGTTACCCGGAAATACATCAGACATCTCGGTCCAGAAAAGTGCAGTTCTAGGAACTGCAAAGATACTGCGCAGAACCCTCAAGCTCCCAATATTATTTATATATATATATATATAGATAGATAGAGCAGAGCAGCCAGCGGCCATTGGTTCTGAAAGTGGATCCTGCACCAGAAGCGACCTCACAGTGGAGGCCTGCAGCCAGGTTTCTCTCAGATTTCCTGTGGATGATCAGCGTCTCTACTCCAAGTTCTTCATAAGGGAGCGCAGGCACCCTGTGAAGAAAACTCATCTCAACACTTATCTGCAATCGTATCCCTGCAGTGTCTCCTTTTGACTAATCCAAAGCGCCATCTTTCTCCTTCATCTCTGGACCTTTAACAGCACCTCGTGCAGGGGCTTATCCCCGTCCACCAATCAGCGCCGTCCGTTCCGCCCGCCATATCCCTGCGGACCAATCACAGTGCTGGGTGTGCGTTTTGCCGGGAGTTCTGGAGCAGGAGCAGCGTCATGGCGGGGGGGGCGCTCGCTAAAGTCCAGGCATTTCACTCGAGTGGGCGTGGTCTATCCTGGTTTCCATGGAGATTCCTGTGTACAACGAGGAATGACTGCGCGCATTTAAAAATAAAACAAGAAAATATCCAAAAGCCTTTTCACCCTCTTGCTGACCTCTACCACCCTATGCCATCATGAATATTATCTGCTGTATTTCCAATTTTAATCTGGCATTGCTACTTGAAGGTCATGGTTCGGAGCATCAACCACAACCAGCTATTTTTTCTTTATAGCCTAATAGTTGTTATAGTTATTTCCAACATGTTTATATAAAACAATGAATTCAATTGTATTTTAAAGGGTGGATATTGTTTTGGGTTTACAGAGTAGGCTACTAGACATTTTTGAAGTGAGCTTAAAAGACAAATTACAAAGCTCTAACATAAAATATATAGGCCTATATTTTTGTATAAGAGGCTTTTGCCAATAAAATGTATTCAAATCTGAATTACATAACATTGTATTGTCTGTCAATAATGATGGAAGAGTAGTGGAGTTAAGTTACAGCATGTCCACCATCTCTTGATTGGGTTATGCATTAAGCGTTTGTGTGCCCGTCCCACATTGTGCCTCATATACTGTAAATATTAGACCCAGTGACAGGCTGCTATGAAATGGCTGCATAAAAAGGAGGCCAGAATATGTTTAACACATGGCTGAAGTCAAGTTTCTCCAGCTCTCCCAAGGTTGGCAAAAAATGCATCTCAAAATGCATCAGATTGATGCTTTAAGATATGGAATTAAAAAAAAAAAAAAATCCGGGGGAGCATGCTCCCGGACCCCCAAAGAGGGGGAATATCCTCCTCACCTTTTTCACCCCTGACCTGTTTTCATGCCTGATTATTGAGACCTACAAATAAATAAACCTGAATGTAAAATTGACAGGTGTGCTGGAAGGGGGATCTACGGGCGTGGCCCTGGGAGAAGGCTGTGAGCAGTGTGAGCAGTGTGAGAGCAGTGAAGCAGCTAACATTTTTGCGGAGTCCGGTTGAGGGAGAGCAAAATGCCTAAACCGACAAAAACAGAGACGAAGCAACTGCCAGAAATGGCGGCAGATGAGGATTACGTGAGCCTCAGTCGAGTCACGGAACTCATGGAGCAGCAAAGGGACATGTTCAGGGAAATAATACAACAACAACAGGAGAACTTCAAGGGATTCATTAAAATAATCATGGAAGCAACAAACACCCGAATGGATTCACAGATAAAGGACATTCAAGAGCTAAAAACAAGCCTACAGTTCACGCAAGGTGAGGTGGACACTCTGAAAGAAGGAACATTGAAACTCACGGAGCGCACAAACACAATACAAAACGATTTTTATAAAGTATGTGACAATTTGCATATTATCACGGACAAACTGGAGTATCTGGAGGGACAGAGCCGCAGAAACAACCTGGTCTTTGAGGGAGTGTTGGAGTCGCCTGGGGAGACCTGGGCCGACGCAGAGGAGAAAGTTAAACATCTACTGAGGGAGAAGTTACAACTACAACACCCGGTGGAGGTGGAGAGGGCCCACCGCGTAGGGAAACCCGACGGCGGGAGAGACCGGCCGAGACCCATCATCGCCAGACTGCTGCGTTGGAAGGATCGCGAAGCAATCCTGCAGCGCGCTAAACACCTCAAAGGGACCAAAATCTTCATAAACGAGGACTACACGGAATCCATCCAAAGGAAGCGAAAAGAACTTATGCCGGAGCTGAGAGCTGCCAGGGAAAGGGGGGAGATTGCCTACTTGCGCTATGATAAACTCATTGTACGTCCGCGCACCAGTACACCAAATCAAGTATAAACACCGGGAAAAGCGTATGGATTTTGGTATGTAAAAGCACATAACTTCACATGTCCTGTAATACATATAGTTCTATAGGAAGCATCGACTTGGACCTTTCATTAAGGAGAATTGCTGAAGCAAATAACCAGGACTTTACATTATCACAATATGACTTACAGAACACTGAGATCGACATCGACCCTGAAAATAACTTCTTTACTAGAGCTACTAATGACTGTCAATATTATACAGAGGATCTTTACAATAGTAAACTTAAGAACATTAAGGCATTCACTGTAATCCACTTCAATAGTCGTAGCCTCTATGCAAACTTTAACCACATCAAAAGCTTCTTAAAACAGTTTTCTAAACCCTTTAGTGTAATTTTAATCACAGAGACATGGATTAATAATGACAAAGAAATTGAGTTTTCTATTGATGGTTATGAATTTATAAGTATGAACAGAAGAAACAAGCATGGTGGGGGTGTAGCTATGTTTGTAGACTTCAACTATAGTTATAAAGTAATGGAAAATAAGACTATGGTAGTGGATGATGCACTTGAATGCCTTACTGTAGAAATTACAAGGCAAAAAAAGAAAAATATTATTGTAAGTTGTATTTATAGAACACCTGGCTCTGATATAGATGTTTTTTCTAATTGGATGGAGGAGCACTTTTCAGGTTTAAATCATAAAGTCATGTTTGTGGGGGGAGACCTTAACATCGATCTGTTAAACCCATATAAACATAAAAAGACGGACGAATTTATAAATACTTTATTTAGTATAGGTCTGTTTCCTCTAATAACTAAACCGAGTAGAATCACAACCCACAGTGCGACTTTGATTGATAACATTTTTTCAAATGAAATAGATAGTGATACAGTCAGTGGATTAATGATAAATGATATTAGTGATCACCTGCCAGTTTTTGTATTGTACAAAAATGGATATTTAAATATTAATGATGAAAACATTTATTGGTTTAGAAGGGTAAAAACAGAAAAAACTATTGATGCATTTAAAAAGGAACTATTAGCTCAAGACTGGAGTATTGTATATAGAGAGAATGATACTAATAAGGCATATGATGAGTTTACGCAAATATTTCATAAAGTATATGACAAAAATTGCCCAATGAAAAAATATTATAAAAACAGAAAGTGTAAAGAAAACCCATGGATGTCTAAGGGATTACTAAATGCATGCAAGAAAAAAAATTCACTCTACAAAAAATGTATAAATGATAGAACAAAAGAAGCTGAGGATAAATATAAGAAATATAAAAATAAACTGACAGGTATCATTAGAAAATGTGAACAGGATTATTATAATAAGTTGTTAGATAGCAATAAGAATAATATTAAAGGTTTATGGAATATCTTAAATAGTATAATTAGAAATAAACCAAGATCGATTAATTATCCAAAATATTTCAAAGATGAGGATAACACTTTAAATAATATGAATGAAGTAGTCGATATATTTAATAAATTCTTTGTAGATGTTGGACCGAATCTTGCTGCAAAAATTGCAAATGTTGAGAACTTTAATTGTGAACTGATAGACACAAATCCTCTGTCCATGTTCCTCAAACCTGTGGAGGAAAAGGAGATACTGGACATTGTCAAAGGGTGTAAAAATAAAACCTCGACAGATTACCATGACATGGATATGAAAACTTTAAAAACTGTTATTGAAAGTATCTCTAAGCCGTTAACATACATCTGTAACCTATCGCTGCAAACTGGACAATTTCCTGATGGTATGAAAGTAGCAAAAGTGATTCCTCTGTTCAAGGCAGGAGATAAACATCTCTTCACAAACTACAGGCCTGTTTCCCTTTTACCGCAATTCTCAAAAATCTTAGAGAAGGTTTATAACTCTAGACTTGACAGCTTTATTGAAAGGTGTAATTTACTCTCGGACAATCAATTTGGTTTTAGGAATAATCACTCAACTTCACACGCTCTCTTTGATATAATTGAAGAAATAACTAATGCTGTAGATAACAAGAAATATGCCATAGGGTTATTTATTGACCTGAGTAAAGCGTTTGATACAATAAACTATGATATACTAATTAATAAACTAGAACATTATGGGATTAGGGGGGTAGCTCTACAGTGGGTTACCAGTTATTTAAAAAATAGAAAACAATGTGTGAAAATAGGTGATTATCAGTCGAGTTGTCGACAAATTGTGTGTGGTTTACCTCAAGGTTCCATTCTGGGCCCAAAATTGTTTAATATGTACATCAACGACATTTGTAAAACGTCTCAAGTACTTAAATTTATCTTGTTTGCTGACGATACAAATATTTTTGCATCAGGTGACGACTTACAGCAACTGTGTCGGATTGTTAACTTGGAACTCAAAAGTGTCAATAAGTGGTTCAAACAAAATAAATTATCTCTAAATGTGAGTAAAAGCAAAATGATGATATTTGGCAACTGTAATTCCAATGCTCAGGAAGCAATTCAGATAGAGGGTGTTGTCATAGAGCGAGTGCATGAAATCAAATTCCTTGGTGTTATTATAGATGACAGAATTACTTGGAAAGCTCATATTAAATATATATCTACGAAAATTTCTAGAAGCATTTCAGTAATAGCAAAAGCAAAGCACATTTTAAACATCAAAGCTCTACATATCTTATACTGTTCTCTGATTTTGCCATATTTATATTATTGCACTGTGGTTTGGGGTAGTACTTATAAAAACACATTAAAACCAATAGTATTGTTGCAAAAAAGAGCTATCCGAGTAATTCACAAAGTTGGGTTTTTGGACCACACAAACTCATTATTTTTAAAATCAAAGATCATGAAGTTTTGTGACATTGTTGAGTTCCAAACTGTACAGATGTTATACAAAGCAAGATACAAACTGTTACCGGGCCAAATACAAAGAAGGTTCCAAGAACGTACTGGTTGTTATGAATTACGTGACGAATTAAACTTTAGGACTCAGAAACATAGCTCAACTTTGAAAAGTTTTAGCCCAACAGTTAATGGTGTACAATTGTGGAATAAACTGGAAATGGAGTTGAAACGAAGTCCAAATATCAACCTGTTCAAATATAAATACAAACAAAAGACTTTTGAAATATACAGAGAACAAGAAATGTGTTGCCACTAGGAGGCGCAGTAGGATCAATTATCTATAATCAAGGAAGAGTGTTGCTGCTTGGAACGGTTGTCATTCTATTGCTCAAATTTACAAATTGAGAATTAGGGTAGGCAAGTTATGGATCTGTTGAGAGGGATCCTCCCAACGGGCTCAAAACCTTGTCTTTTAATGCACCACTCAGCATAGGAACATCATCTACAAAATCAGCTGTTAGGGCAGCTGGGTGGGGGTTTGTTGAGGGGGAGTTACTGCCCTCTTCAACTGGCCCGTTCTACACCCTGGCTTTTTAATGCACCTCATTATGCAGGGCTTACATCACACTTCACATATAACTCAATTAAACAAATATAATAATAATGATAAATAAACCCGAATTAAATTATATTAAGGATGGTATTGACAACTGGGAAGTAGCAAGATCTCAGAATATAATATCTATTAATGCACCTTTAATAATGACAATTAATGATAATTAAACCCAAATTAAATTATATTGAGGATGGTAATGACAACTGGGAAGTAGCAAGATCTCAGAGTATAATATGTATTAATGCACCTTTATAACATAAAAGTAGCACATTCTTTTGTTGTTCTTTATTTTGCTGTTGTTTTTGTCTTATTCTTCATCATTTATTGTTACTTTGCCCTATGTTCCTTTGTTTATGATTTGCTACCTTGTAAATATTAAATGTAATGTTACTATTTTTATTTTGGGGTGGGCGCTTATAAGCCTTTGGCTTCAGCCCACTCCCTTTGAGCAGGTTAACTGCTCAAACAAATAAAAAAAAAAAAAAAAAAAAAAAAAAAAAATTAAAAAATGTACATGATTATACATATTTTTGGCACTAACACTAACTAATATAATAATTTTTTTATACTTTTAAATATAGCCTATATATAGGCCTGTCACGATAACAAACTTTGAAGTTTGATATATTGAGGCAGGAAAATATTGCGATAAACGATAATATTGAGTCTTAAGATACCTGATACTTTCAACTTTAAAGCGTGAAAATGACAGCAAACTGGTGTTCTAAAAGTGCTTAATCCCACCCTACAATAGCACACAAGCTGCAAAAACATGAAATATAATCTAGCACAATTTACTTCAGTCAAAAATTATACTTTTACAAAGAAAAATGCTAATAAATGTACAGACGATAAGTATTGAGCCAAAAATGTATTGTTTATCTGTTATTTATCAAACGATAAGTCGATATAGTAATTATCGTGACAGCCCTACCTATATACTATACTATATATATATTTCTAATTTGTATCTGTTTTTATATTTCATTTATTTTAATTTATTTTGATGTTTTTTATTACTTTGGTTAATGGATTTATTTATGGAATTACATGTATTTAAATGTATTCATTTAATTAGGTTCTCTCTAGTAATAATACAATAATAAAAACAATCGGTCAAATGA
The DNA here is from genome assembly GCA_007210695.1 of Neogobius melanostomus. Lineage (NCBI taxonomy): Eukaryota > Metazoa > Chordata > Actinopteri > Gobiiformes > Gobiidae > Neogobius > Neogobius melanostomus. The sequence continues at coordinate 551,998 of VHKM01000162.1, forward strand.
AGACACGTGACCAACGAGTCCACTGGAGGTCGCCATTTCAGCTGCGTGTCATATGACTCTGTCAAGCCTTGTATTGATTGGTTGGCAGCACAGAGAAGGAAATCATTGACGGCTGACTGGCTTCCTCTGCTAATTTTCTCATCTGCCCCACAGGGCATTTTTTCCACCTAGGAAACCTATGGAAACTTAGGGTTTGGTGTTGCTACAGCAACTTTTCACGCAACAACTGCATCATTTTCGTACTGCAAACTCTTCTGTTTAGCGGTAGCTAACGTAAATAACAGAGGTGGGAGTAATTCACTAAATGCAAGTCTCGAGTCATGTCCAAGTCGATGGGTCATGGGGTCAAGTCAAGTCACTCATAAGGACAGCTCCTCTAAACTGAGACTTAAGGTGCGTTCAGACCGAGCGTGCGTCCACGCTCCGTCAGCCTCTAGTTGGACACCAAACATTTCCGCTTCACACTCGTGAGAAACGCCTGTTTGCGGCGCGTGAAGTTTTGCAAGAGTCATAATTAGGAGGCGTGTCATACAACTCAGGCCGAGCGCAAACCGCGATGATCAACTTCTCCTCCATGCTGCAGGTCAGGGGCGCAACTACCGCAACTACCCCCCCTCCCACACACACATACACACATGGCTCTTTGATGGTTGTTTCTTTTTTATTTAAGAAAATAAATACCCTCTGAATTGACTTTATTTTAACGAAAATGTCACTATTTCACACAATATAACATCGATATTTCCCTCTATGGAGTTTGTTATCACAAAAAAACAATCACACGGCCCGATTAAGCTTCTGTTGCTTCATTCATGTAACTTTTCCTCCTCTCCCTCTCTCTCCCTCGCGCAAGAGGGGAGAAAACAACGCAAGCTTCAACGCGATCTCCTCTGTAACCGTGTTTATTATTTCATTAGGACTTTTATTTCTCAAACTTGTTGCCTTATGCTCACTTTGAGCTCCTCGTGGGGGGTGGAGATGACAGTCCCTCTGCACTCCTCTCTGCCCCACTCCAGCAGTGACTTTTGTTTCGCAAAATAAGCACAACTAAAGTGACGCCCGTCCCCAAAGAGGAATAAAAACAAAACACTTCACCACCGCGAACCTGTTCATATCGTTCACTGTAAAGACTCGTTCAAAAGAGCCGGATCGTTCACGACCGACACACATAGACTGTTAAAAAGAACACATCACTATTGGCGCCCCTATGAAAGGCATATATTGCGTATGCTCTTTTTGCTCCACTGCTGCAGGTAACAGGTGACGCTTGTGCTCACTACGCGCGGACATCTTTGCTTACATTTCGACGCACGTCGAAGCACGTCTACATAGGGTTAACATGGAAGTTGGTGGCGTGTCAGCGTTTGGTCTGTACGCACCATCACTGTGGGACTGGGGACGGGACGACAACCGGTTTGCAGTTAAAGCACAGTATTAAAGGCCGGATATTCTGTTTTTGGCAGGTATTTGGTAATAATAAGGTTAAGATTAAGGTATAATTTATTATCCCCGTAGGGAAACTTGTCCTCTGCATTTGACTCATCCTTCGATACTGCTGAGGCGACTCATAAGCTTTCGTTCCACATAGCGCGAACCGGTCGCTCACGTCACGATCTACGTGCACGTATCGACACTACCCCACAGATCTTTCTGTTTTCACCACACACATACCCACAGTTGTTGTGGGCGGGGCTACACAGAGGAGCACGCTGTACAGATCATCATTAAAAGTTTTTAGAGCCGCGATGAGAACAAATGTGGACAAATGCTGTCATCTGGTGGGAGTTATAGAATCATTCAGAGGAGCCAAGCTGTATTAAAACAGAAAAGAAACCACTAAATACAACTATGAAGGTAAGCTACATGCAAATGTTATGCTAACACCAGCTGCGCTAACAGCGGCTAAATGCTTATATCATCAAAATCCCTTTTTAGCACAGCGGTATGATGTTGTGAAATATTAAATCCGTATGACCCGTGTGTCAATAGTGAGGGCTGTCCACTCTCTCGTTGCCAATCAGAGGCCAGAGTCTGTTCACGTCACATCAGACACGGGTCAGCGCTTTGGCCACAGCCAGAGGTCGGGCCCAAAACCTATCCCTGGTCAGACCGGTTTGGCCCTGGCCTTTGTTATGGAAAAGCTCGACAAAGCGGGTGAAAGAGCCATTCGGCTGACACGCGCCTGCATGTGGAAAAGAGCCTATAAGGATCAGTGGGCGACCGCAGTGCCGGCGACCCATCTCCAGATGTGGAGCCTGATGGTCAGAATCACATGGCTTGAGGGTTAACCTATTGTGCATGTTATCGGTTGATCAATCAATCAATGGTTTTGTATAGCCCAATATCACAACAGGAGTTGCCTCATAGGGCTAGACCGAACATTAAGGCAGTAAATAAGACAATATAAAGTTCAGGTGAATCAAGTATCCAGGCAAAGTATCCCCTGTCCTTAGACTCTCCAGCACGGCAAGGAAAAACTCAAAAACCCTGTGGTAGAAAAGAGAAACCTTAGGGAGAACCACAGAAGGAGAGATCCACTCCCATGGACGGACAGGCTATAGAGACCCAGGGCCGGTGGAGTCCCTTCAGCAGATGGGCCAGGATCGAGACCGTCCAGTCCTTGTTGTCAATCCAGTAGGCAGGGTTCCTCCGTTCAGCCGGGTTCCTCTGTTCGAGGTCACTTTTGTCAAGTTAAGTCTTTCTTTAGCCGGCAAGTCACCTCAAGTCGGCGGTAAGCCTAATTCTTGTTTTCAAAATGTGTTTAATCTACTTAATATAAAGTGCTTTCTCAAGATTTAGCCATTTAGAAAAATTTAGGCTAAAATCAAACTTTTTAAAATCTAATGGATTTGGATTTTAAGTCTAATTAATATTTAATCGCCACAAAATGTAAAATATATATATTTTAAATGCTCCAGTCTATGTACAAAATTACTGGGACAACATTTTAAGGAAGGGGGCCCCTTGTAACAGAGTATTTTAAACATGAGCTGCTTTTCCCTGCAGTCTGAAAGATAAATATAAAATAATATTTTTATTTTTTTTAGTTTCCGACAGTTTTTCTGTCAGTGGTTCCCCTCTAATGCCCCAGCCCCTGTATACTCGGATTTGCCCCTGCTCAAAGTAGATTCTGCACAGCCTTCAGTCCAGCTGTCACTGGGCTCTGTGTGGCTGCGGAAAATATCCTCTAAATGCTGGAACTTTCGTGAGAACGCCTTAAAACACCGAAAAGCCCCCAAGATTCCTGTCATTAATCCAGCTCTTACGCATCGTCGTTCTGGAGGCTCCTGTCTGCGCCGTAGCTTCAGTCATTGTTTCGACCGTTTTCCTGTCCTTAATACATGTCTATGAATCTTCACCTCTTCACTCACTGTAGAAAACTTTTAATGCATTCAAAGAAACACGCATTTCCTCCTGTCTTTTCGCGCTGTATTGATTAGAAGCGCTGTGTCGGGAAACTGAAAAAGCACGTGGCTAATGACCATATGTAAACATAGATGCGCCGCTTTTACACAATGAATCCTGATCTTTCAACAGTTACACTCAAATAAATGCTAACTATAAAGTCACGGCAAGTCATGGAGAGTAAGTCCAAGTTAAGTCTCATGTCACAAACAGCAAGTCCCAAGTCGAGTCAAGTCTTTTTGGAGCTTTGGTCAAGTCTCCCACGTCTGGTAAATAATCACTCAACCTCCACAATGGCGCGCTCCTGTGGGCCGAATGCGACGTCACCATTTTTTGACCGATTCTAGGGTCCGTCCATCCCCATCGAAATGCCGAGATTTTAGCGAGTCCCCTCTTCTGCACCACGCCGTAACGCGTTTCTTTTTTTTACCACCGGAACGACACAGAAACGTACTTGTAAATGCAGTATATCGCCTGGCTGATGTGTCCGTGAGGCGAACTGAAGGTACATTTTGCGACTTTCCCGAGTTTCCCCCTGTTTGTCGCCTGTTTTGAGCCTCTGTTGTCTTGGACAAACAGCGGAGAGATCACGCTGCAGTACCCGCCCCCCTGCACTCCTCTCCGGGCTATGTTCAGAGCAAAACGTCGGTGCCTGTGCAGCAGCTGGAGCTCTCGGTCCTAAAGCGAAAGGAGGAGAATTGGAGTGGATATTTTGACATGAACTTTGTTTCCCGATTTTAAGCATCATCACTGTTCTGGGGCTGACGAGCTAACACCGGGAGGAGTGACGCAGTGATAGCCGCCTCACGAGTACTCCTTTTCGGCTGTGGTTTCTGCAGAGAACCGCCGTCTTTACGGTCCCATCCTCATCGAGCTAAATCAGCTCAATGTGGATACTCACTGGTGGCACCTAAACCAAGTGCAATCGACCGGACTGGAGGAGTACAGGCGGTCTTTTATTTGGACTCGCTCACTGCGTTTCACCCTGAGCTAACGTGCTAACAGCGGCAGAGGCTAACAGCTGGAGCCGCCCTCAGACGCTTGTTTTTCGGCTGCGTTTCTTCATCGGTCTGCTGGGTTTCCTCAGAGCTGCTGCTGGTCCTGGTGCAGTGGTTATGTGAGTGTCTAAAGATGTGACTGTACGAGTCAGAGCAGAGCCTAGGTTTTAGTTATAAACATTCCCCGCACCACTGCGTAGAGTGCACACTGCATTTTAACTAGTTTTATCCTACACCTAAATAACAGAGAGAGAGTCAGTATTTCATCTATACTGAGTCGCCTTGGTTAACTAGTTTGTTCCTAATTTGTTCCTGGTTAAGACCTGTTTATTTGTTTAATTTGTATTCCAATGGAACCCAAACTTTGACTTGCAAATTTCAGCTGTGGGTTGGTCTGGTCCTAGTCTTGTTTTCGTAGCTCAGACTTGATTTAGTCTTGGCTTGGACCTGGTTTAGTTCCAAATTTGTGTTTGAATAACTTCCTTGTAACAGGATTGCAATTGAATCATAATCACAATATCAATGCTAGTAAATATAGCCGCAAGCGGCGATTATCGGCCCTCGCCGACTGCCCTGCCTAAAACAAGGGGGCGCTTCGCGCCCTTTTGTCTCCCTCAATCTAAAATTATTGTATTGCTACTGCCTTTATGTTTGTTTTTAACTTTTTTCCCAAGGGTCTTAGTTTTAGGATTTTTGGAATGCGCTAACGCGCACTCCGCACTCAATTTTGACATTATACAGAGAAAAATTAGTATGAATTTGTATCACACTATATCTGCAAACTGAAGCATATTTTTACATTTTACTTAGGGCTGCGGCTGCGCCGCAGATCATCCACAAAGGTTATCCAAAGTACTTTGGTTCCTCACTTCTCGCTGAATTATGGAGTTTAACATTTTTCCATCAGAATAAAATGGGACGTTCTGGTCATCGCTACGGCAACACGGTGAAAAATATGGCATGGGTGTAATTTACTTTTCTGATCGGAACGACAAAATAGAATTTTTTGCCAAATTATTTAAATTTTCGTAAAACTAAAATTTGTACACTCCATATAATTCCTATAGGGGGCGCTATCGCGCCCAATTTGAATTTTGCCAAATGAAAGTGTTTAGGACTGTGACTTTAACAACTGATACCAAAATGAGCGAAATCGGGCTTCATATGTGCGAATGGGAGCCATTTTTTGTTTGCGAAAAATCTCAAAATACTTTGTACAGTTTGCGGCTTCGCCGCATAAAAACCGTAAAACTTAGAAAAGTAATTTGGATAAATTTTAAAGTTCTACTTCTCAGGATTATTTTCCACCCAAAATTAGGTCGTTCCGATAAACGCTCTTAGCCTGGCTAACGCCAGACTAAAATCACAAGTGATATTTAGTCTGGGGACCACCAATTAATTTTCTCGTAGGAGAGGTGTGGTTTACGATTGTCCATAGCCGTTTATTGGACACTACGAATGTCTCTCATGCGTCTGCACGTAGCCATAGCCAATCGTATCATGGTATCAGATGACGTATGACTTACCTGCTGTAAACTTTTGAGCTAAACTATTTAGAACACGTTCTAAAGCTTGATCGAAAGATGGCATCGCGTCTGCTACTGTCATGTTGGATCCGTAAATATTTCTTTATTTTTTTATCCCTAAACAAACTACAAGCTTCCGTATGTCAAATAGCGCGTCATCGTCTTACCGTCCCTCCTCGTTCTGTGATTGGCGCCCAAATCCATGGAAACATGTCGGCCATGGTCCCCAGGCTGTTGTGAAGTTCGAAAAGATTCGAGCGCACACAGCAGTCTGGCGTTAGCCAGGCTAAAACGCTCTAGGAGGAGATAGATTTTGTACAAAGTGAAAAATAAAGGCGGATTCCCGCTTCGCGGGCTGTCATCCAAAATGGCCGACACCCAATATGGCGCACGGCGTTGCCGTAATAATATTTTTTGCTCAACTTGTCATGATGCACGTCTGTACCGATTTTTATGATTCTACGACAAACTTCCTTTTTGGCCAAGTCCTATCTCACAATGTTAAAAAAAACGGAGGTGGCGCTATTGCGCCACTATTTTGAAATTCAAAATCGGGTACCATAAACTATATATTTTCGGAAAGTGCTTGCGCATTCCTACCTCATGGTAGAGGTCCTGGCCCAGGGCTCTCAGTCGCCCATTGACTTTTATGGGCTCTGTCCAATTACAATGTTCGTTTTCTGCTACATGTGCACGTGCACGACGAGAGGAGTGTGTTAAGGTGCGTTCAAACCAAATGTGCGTCCACGCTCCGTCAGCCTCTAGTTGGACGCCAAACATTTCCGCTTCACACTCGTGAGAAACGCCCGTTTGCTGGCGCGTGAAGTTTTGCAAGCGTCATAATTAGGAGGCGTGTCATACAACTCAGGCCGAGCGCAAACCGCCATGATAAACTTCTCCTCCATGCTGCAGGTCAGGGGCGCAACTACCGCAACTACCCCCCCTCACACACACACACACGGCTCTTTGATGGTTGTTGTTTTTTGTTTAAAAAAAAGACGTAAATAAATACCCTCTGAATTGACTTTATTTTAACGAAAATGTCACTATTTCACACAATACAACATCGACATTTCCCTCTATGGAGTTTGTTATCACAAAAAACAATCACACGGCCCGATTAAAAGCAATTCTTTCATTCATGTAACGTTTCCTCCTCTCCCTCTCTCTCCCTCGCACAAGAGGGGAGAAAACAACGCAAGTGAAAGAGGCGTTTTGCTCCAACGCGATCTCCTCTGTAACCGTGTTTATTATTTCATTAGGACTTTTATTTCTCAAACTTGTTGCCTTATGCTCACTTTGAGCTCCTCGTGGGGGGTGGAGATGACAGTCCCTCTGCCAATCCTCCAATCCTCTCTGCCCCACTCCAGCAGTGACTTTTGTTTCACAAAATAAGCACAACTAAAGTGACGCCTTACCCCCAAAGAGGAATTAAAAAACGATATGAACCCGTTCATATCGTTCACTGTAAAGACTCGTTCAAAAGAGCCGGATCGTTCACGACCGACACACATAGACTGTTTAAAAGAACACATCACTATTGGCGCCCCTATGAAAGGCATATATTGTGTATGCCCTTTTTGCTCCACTGCTGCAGGTAACAGGTGACGCTTGTGCTCACTATTTGAGCCCAGTCCCTGATTGGTTAACAAGGCGTAAATGAACGCACGTGTAGATTGTGATTACTTGAGTGCATGAAGCAGTGGGCGGGGCATCGTTGCTCTGTACCGCGCTGTTCTCACTGGTTTTGACGCCCGTTAATCCTCATCTGCTCGCATTTGGAACGCTTCATACGCACGGACATCTTTGCTTACATTTCGACGCACGTTCCGTGCACGACGAGAGGAGTGCGTTAGTGCATGTTTGAGAGGAGGGGAGCGCTTTGCGCTCGTTTTGTGCGTTTTGTTCGCACTTTGGGGGAGTGTCCAATTACAATGTTCGTTTTCTGCTACATGTGCACGTGCACGGAACGTGCACGACGAGAGGAGTGCGTTAGTGCATGTTTGAGAGGAGGCGAGCGCTCCGCGCACTTTGGGGGAGTGCGCTCCGCTTCGCTCCGCGCAATCTATACAATTACAAGAGCCCCTTCGCCAGCCCTGATGGCGCTCGGGCCTAATAATTACCTACAGTAGATCATATAATATAGCTTACAACAAACAAGCAACAAAACAGTCTGTATTGGGTCATTTGTGTCTAAAAGCGGCTAACTCCACAAACACATTTTAGATAAAGAAAGCAGAGGATGTGTCCTAAAGCCACCTGGGACCCATAAACAAATGGCTCTCTTTATAAGATACTTAAAGAGACAAAGAGTCCAGTCAACGATTTAAAGGCCCTATACTAAGGCTGGGCGATATGGACCAATGGTCATTTCCCGATATATTAAGGTTGAATATCGATATACGATCTATTTTTTCTGCAAAGTGAAAGTTGTGAAATGAAATGTTAAGTAAAAGCCAAATATGTGTAGTTTGATTGAAAACTCATTATAAAATGTAAACAAACACTGTATATCAAAGCTCCGTAAGGTGCATATTTAAATAAAACAAACACAAGTTCTACTACTAGGGAAAAAACCATCAGGTGTACTAGCCTGGCTAACGCTAGCCTGGAAAAATCCAGACTCACCGCTGTACTAGCGAGTGAGTGGTCACCGTTGCGTCAAATCCATTTCCCACAGCGGTAGATACGCAAGCAAACAGGAAGCGGAGTAAACCAATCAGCGAAGGGCGGGCGTCTGCCATTGATGTGGTGTTATTAGCGGTTTTGCGTTAATATTTGCGCAGGATTATGAATCACGAAACTCACCTACTGTCGTTCGTAGATTGTTATTGAGGGACTTCCGCGTCCCGTGAGTGACGCTGCTTGCTAACAACACGTCACGGCAAATAAACTAATCTGATTGCACGGGATCGGTTTGATTTTGCGGATACATCCAGCGGGGGCGGGGTGACCAGACTGATCCCCCGCTGTATACAAAGATACAGAGGGGAATCATTCTGGTCCCACCAGGCTAGGCTAACGCCAGACTGCTGTGTGCGCTCGAATCCTTTCGAACTTCACAACAGCCTGGGGAACATGGCTGAAATCATTGCATGGATTTGGACCAATCACAGAACGAAGAGGGATGGTAAGACGATGACGCACTATTCCACATACGGAAGCTTGTAGTTTGTTTACAGATAAAAGAAAAAAAAAGTGTATTTACGGATCCAACATGACAGCAGCAGACGCGACGCCATCTTTGGATCAAGCTTTAGAACGTGTTCTAAATAGTTTCACTCGAAAGTTTACAGCAGGTACGTCATACGTCATCTGATACGATGATACGATTGGCTATGGCTACGTGCAGACGCATGATGGGGGAAGGGAATCTTTTTTGTATAGCGCTTTTTATATGACACAAGTCACACCCAAAGCGCTTCACACATGAAAGGGAGGGGGGTTCATTCACTCCATAGACATTTGTAGCGCCCAATAAACGGATATGGACAATCAAAACCACACCTCTCCTACCAGAAAATGAAGTCCCCAGACTAAATATCATTTGTGATTTTAGTCTGGGGTTAGCCAGGCTACAGGTGTAGTGCCTTTGAAGCGTCACAAATACTTCCTGAACAAAGAGAGCCTTCACAAACACAACTTTGAGGAATAGCATCTGCACATTGAAACTAGGAATACAATGCATATGATGTATGTGTATAATGTTAAAAGTATCAATACTTACTATTGTGGTAGAAAGGTTTAGCTATATAGGTCATAAAATGATATACAGTAACTCTGACAGTCAGCTCCATACGTTTGTTATACAATAATACGCTTCTTCCGGGTCCAAACTGTTGACAGTTTCATTGACACAAACGGCAAAAAACAAAAGGCCACAAATGTTTTACACCTAATTAGAATAATATTCTAGCTCACAATTTCACCAGGCAAAACTAAGATATTTTTTAGGGCCGGGACTCGATTAAAAAAATTTATCTAATTAATTAGAGGCTTTGTAATTAATTAATCGCATATAAATATTTGACCTGAGAACAGTGAGAAGTAAGTTTTTTCATAAGGATTTTTAGTATACCATTGAATAATGACTGAATACATAAGCTTAAGCAACAAAATATTGTTTATTTTTGTTCAACCAAGTCCAACAGACCAGTGCAATATTGCCATTAATTGTGCGTCTGGAGGAAAAAAGGAAACTGAAGTGTGGAAAGCAAAGTGTGATTAATTTCGATTAATATTTTTGATCGCACTAAACCTCATGTAATTAATTAATTGCAATTAATTGGAGAAAGTCCCGGCCCTACTATTTTTATATTTAGAAACGTCACTTAACAAACGTATACTGACGAATACAGACTGCTTTACATGGACCTAAAGTCGGCAGAAACTGAATATCTGTCTCTAACAGTTTGAAATGTCCTTGTTGTCCTGCAGTACTTTCCGTCGCCAGGAGGCTTTGTATATTACGTTATGTCAGACCTGTAAGCTAATCACTGCTAATACTAATCACTCGTTAGCATTTTAGGCAAAACTACTTGTGACAGTAGAAAAGGCAGCATAGATGAGTAGTTAGTTGGTAGCTTTGCAATCGGCATTAAAGGAGCAGGCCTCTGTTTTTCCATACTGAGATATGTTCATATTTATCTGAGCTTAGACGAGTGGATGCGTACCTGTCTGGTCTAGTCAAGCAAAAAGACCGAAGATGTTGTTAGCATTTAGCCTCTCCTCCTCCTCTATGGGGTCAAACGGGGCTGAAGTTAGAAGCGACCAAGCTCATCCACATTTTCCCTATTTAAATACGGATACGTGAGTAGTTACACGATCCAAGTCTAGTTACACAAAATTAAACGTGGATTTTCTAAACGGATAAAAAGGGGAACTATATTGTAAGGCGTAATAACACCTTAGGAGCACTTCAACGTCCGCGCAGTAATATCTTCAGAATTCTTTAGGAGTGAAGATATTACTGCACGGAGGTTCATCGAAAATACCAAAGTTATGATCTAACATGTACAGTGCAGTTTTGGCTGAATTAACCACATTCTTTTGCTTTAAGTTTCCCATTTTGTCTAATTGTCTTTCCTCTGTTTGATGAAGTGTTTAAGAAATTAAATCTGCGCTGACATTTTTCTGCGCTTGTGGCATTCAAATCTAGTATTTGGGCATTAAAAATGGCTTACCTCTGTCTGCTAGAACCTTAATCCTTCTCTTCTCTGGTCTGTCTGTCCCTCAGCCCACTTCACCTCTCCCACCGTGAGCCCCTCAGCCCCCCATGGACCCGGGATCCTGCGGAGCGCCCAGCAGCGGAGTACCCGGTGGAGCGCCCAGCCTCGGGGGCCTGGAGTCCAGCCTGCCTCACTCGGAGCCGCCCTGCCTCATCGTGGAGGACTCTCAGCCCGACAGCCTGGGGATCGAGGACGACCCGGAGAACAGCTACAGAGCCCTGCTGGCCAAGAGGCTCACCACTCTGCAACCGCGAGAACCCAGCCCGGTCCTGGTGCGGAGCTAACAGCTGACCGGTTCTCTCTTTGTAACCCGAAGTGTGATTTAGACTTAACGCTTTATGTCAAAACGCTGCTGAGTTTTTAGTTATTTTTGTCCCTTAACATCTTTGCTTTAGTGCCAGAGTAAAAAAAAATGGACCAAACTCTCCCTTTATGCTCGCTGTAGTTCTTTAGGAAGTGACTCCAACATGGCGGCGCTCCCTGATCTTTCCCACGCTTATTCATTCACAAATACACCCAACTTAACCAAGCACAATTTCTCCAGTTTTACTCAGATCTAAAAGCTTCTCGACTGGAGAGTTTACAGCCTATAGGCCGATGTTACACCTCATTTGAAAGCTAAGGTCTGCAAAACTCACCTAAGCTTCTTCCTTGTTTTTGTTGCATTTTTTTAATCACATTTTCATTACTTTTATGTTGTGTTTTTTTGCCATTTTATCACATATTTGTTGCTTTTTTGTCGCATTTTTGTCACGTTTTCATTGCGCTTTTGTAACGCTTTTTTTTTTTGTGTGTAATGTAACTGTGATCAAGCCTCAAAAATGTGACGGAAACGCATCGAAGCTACAAAAGCGCAATGTAAACACCACCATAAAGGCCGAAAACGTGACAATCATAACGAGGAAGAAGCTTAGATGACTTTTCCAGGTCTTAGCTTTCAAATGAGGCGTCACACCAGTCAAGAAGCTTTTAGATTTGGGTAAAGCTGAACTAGAGAAAATGCACTCGGTTAAGGCGTGTGTTTTAAGAATCTCCACTTTAGTCGCTCCCACAGATGACAAACTTTACAAGCTCGGACTCATTACTACATTCGGAAGGTTTTTTCAAATGGATTTTTTAATATCAAATTCCCTGCCTGATTTATTGAGCTGAACAAAAAAATCCAAGGACATTTTTTTACAGATTTTTTCAGGTTCAAAATAAGTTTTGACGTTGTCAGTGAACAATTTCCCCTACCACTAAAAACATGTACAACAGGTTCCCCAGGACTTCTGATCTCAGTGTGACTTTCCTGGTTAAATAAAGGTCAAATAAAAAAAACATGAAACAAAACTTAGTTGAGATAAATGGTCAACTATAAAAACTATTAGGGCGTGCATGTATATAGATCACCATAAAATGTTAACTAAACGAATTCCTAGTTTAAGTTCCAGACTTCTTTATAGTGGAATCAAGTGCTCTTTTATTCCAGGAGCTGATCCCACCTCCCGTCGGCAGCAGGAGTTCACAGAACAGCAGCCAATCACAGCCTCCCGTTCCAGGTAACAGCCAATCACAGCCTCCAGGTAACCAGGGCGTACGTACAGCTGCACAGTTTAGTCAAAATATCGGATTGCTGTTGTGACTAGATTTACGATATTGGGCTTGTTCCTGTGTGGGTGGAGTCTGTGGTATTTACCGGTGAAAGGAGTAACATTTAACTTTATTTTGCAGAAATGAACCCCAGTTTTGAGGAGAGCGAGATTTTAGACGTCTCCGACAAAAGGTGTGTGAAAACGTATGTTTTTCTTATTTAAGGGAGATCGGGTTGGGACAATGGACAATATCATCGTCCATCGTGATGGACGAGCAACATCACGATGGAGAGCAACCATCGTGATGCCACGCCCCATCCTGTCAGAAACACACATGGATCTTCTGTGGGCATTGGAAACCTACAAACTTTGCTGGGATTGCACTGTAAATTAAATCTCGAATGTAGCTAATATGCACGCTAGTTTAAGTAGCCTGCCAGAAGACATGATGTGTTAGCCGTAATTATTAAAATAAAGACGCAGTTGCTCCATTTCTGACGCGCGGGTCTCTCTCTCTCTCTCTCTCTCTCTCTCTCTCTCTCTCTCTCTCTAAAAGCAGCTGCTGTTTAACACCGCGTGGTTTCGCGTTGCTTTTCGTACGGAAACTAAACCGTTTTAAAATGCCGCGATGGATCTCAAATCAGAGCTGAGAGCGCATGGGTTTGGATGTTCTCACGAAGGGCCGAGAGAGGAGAGAAAGAGGCGGTGCAGGAGGTACGAGGCTACAAGCACACAGACCGAGCGGTGCGTGGAGCAGCTTCAATACCGTAGGCTACGATGCAAACTTCTAAATATTGTCCCGTTCACCCACTGTTTCTTAAACATTACGTTAAAACTGAGCAAATGCAAATAATAAGCTCTGAATTACAGCTGTATTAGTGTGATAAGAGCCTTGTTATTGAGGAGCAGATGACGCTCTGAATAAGTCGAGTTTTAACGCATTTCTGTTGCAAAATTCGTGTTCCATGACTCTGTTCAGATCATGTTTAGTTTAGATACATTTATCCTGCAATCTCACATTTCACATAGGCTATGTAAATGTCTTTAAAAAATGCTTATAATGAGAGATGGACGATATCATCGTCCATCACGGTGGTTCACTGTAAACATCGTCAACTGACAATTAAGGGGACATCGCCCAACCCTAAAGGGAGACATCTACTGCAAAACTGACTTTTTCAGTTTTCAAGTTTTGGGCCAAATTGGTCTCTGAACATGTAAGCTTTTACATGGAAACTAAAAATTATTCCTAGTCATTGCAATAACATGTTTAAATATTGCACTGTTGCAATGTTTCTCCGTGTAGGAAATCGGAATTTCAAGGGCCATTTTCTCAAAATGCTTTTTTCTCTCATTGTGGCGACAACATCTCCACTTTAGTAGCTCTTACAGACGTCACACTTTCCAGCCTTAGACTTAACAATATTTTCAAGATTTTTTTCAGAGGGATTTTTTAATATCCAATTGATCCTGATTTATTGAGTTTTGAATGTAAAAAAACACAAGGCGAAATTTCAATTGATTTTTCTACTAAAACAGCTTATTTTATAACTCAACGAGATATCCAAAATCCCATCTGAAAAAGCCTTTGTAGCTCATATACCAACAAAATAAAACCATAAATTAGTCAATCCGTTATTAAGATTTCGTCACATTTTTAGACATAAAACAGCTTTTTTATATGAAAACTTGCAATACATTTTTTTTCTCAGATATGTCAGTAATTTACAGCAAAAGTTTCAAATTGATGTATTTAGATTTAAAAATGTTCCCTATTCATCTGCAGTGTCTCTCCTTAAGGGAGACATCTACAGCAACAACTGACTTTTTCGAGCTTTAAAGCGATGGTCTGTAAGTTTAAATGTTTTACAAATGTATAATTTCAAAAATTTGTCCTCGCTCTCTTCTTTGTACAAACTAGGAGTGGCTTTCTGGTCCAATCAGGACAGGAGGAGGGTGGGACTTGATTGTTTACTTTCAGAATTACTCTCACTCTCTCCTCACTTTGCAATCTCACAGACTATCACTTTAAACCGTGTTGTATTAAAGTTGTTCTTGGATGAAAAACCCACCTGGGGCCTCATTTATAAACAAAATGAGGCCAAATGGTTTCTGCAGGTGGCTCTTTTCTAAACTGTGACTAACGTGTTCTGTGTGTGTCTCCTGCAGGACGGACTCTAGAGGAACATCTCAGTGTCTGACACATGAAGGTGACGCCCGATATATAATTAAAGCTACACTGTGGCACATTGGGGGTTAAACTATGGTAGTGTCCTGTGCTTGAAATGGGTTCCTACAGACAATGCTGTTTCTGCTGCAGGATATTAAAACAAAGCTCATGTTCTGCCATAGAAATAAAAAGGAGAAGTGTATTTTACATATAGCCGTTAGCATTAGCCTCCAAACATCGCAAATGATGAACGATCCAGATGTTTTCAGCTGTTGTCAAACATTCACCACATTTAGGTCAAAGCCTCGTTATAAATCATGAATGAATGTCATGAATGAATGTTACATGAACTGAATAATCTGTCATTTACCAATTATTTTTAGTTTTGATGGAACATTTTGAAGGCCGTCTGTCACTTTGATGGATTGAAAATGAAGCATTACTGAAAGTCCAAGAGCTCTGCTCTCTCTTTGACTCTCTGCACTCTCACTAAAGCGCAGCTACATCACTGTCAAACGCCTTATGGTTTTGCTTTGTATTTTGCACGGTAGCTAAATAGCCTTTACTGCCGCGATTCATCCAACACGATGCACATCAGAGCTGAGAGAGCTGTAACTTGAATAATCCGCCAACGACAGAGAGGAGAGGAGAGGGGGAAGGAATGATGAAGGTCAGACCGTGGGCGTGTAGTGCAGGCTTCAAAGACGCACATGTGAACGGCTGAATATCACCCTCTGTGTTTCTTAAACACTATGTTAAAACTAAGGAAATGCTAAAAAGCTCCAATATGCATTTGTATTAGTGAACTCGAAGCCTTGATATTGAGGAGCAGATGAGGCTCGGTAGTACAGATGAGGCTCGGTAGTACAGATGAGGCTCGGTAGTACAGATGAGGCTCGGTAGTACAGATGAGGCTCGGTAGTACAGATGAGGCTCGGTAGTACAGATGAGGCTCGGTAGTACAGATGAGGCTCGGTAGTACAGATGAGGCTCGGTAGCACAGTGGTTAGCGCTCGTGCTTCACAGCTAGAAGGTCCGGGTTTGATTCCCGCCAAGGCCGGGGCCTTTCTGTGTGGAGTTTGCATGTTCTCCCCGTGTCTGCGTAGGTTTCCTCCGGGTACTCCGGTTTCCCCTACCACTAAAAACATGTACAATAGGCCAGGATGAATGAGAGTGTGTTTGAGAGTGCGCATGGGGGACGACGGATGGAAATTAGCCCAAGGCTACAATCCGGTGTGGCTTGTTCATTAACTTGCACTGTCCCGACCAAATAAACTAAAAACTAAAAAAAAATAAGTCGTCCTCCTCTGAGACTTTCATGCACGAGTTTGAACACATTTCTGTTGCAAAATTTGTGTTTAGTTTAGCTCGCCCGCCTCCTGAAGGTGCACATTGTCGTTGTGTCCTTGGGCAAGACACTTCACCCACATTGCCTCCAGTGTCTGCGTACACTGGTAGCCCCCTAGGAGAGACCAACAGGCCCGGTTTGAACCGTGAGGCCGTCCTTCCGTGGACCCACCACCTGCAGAAGGAGCCATGGGGGCCGGTGCTATGTGACCTGGGCAGCTCCAACGGCTGCCCCCATGACCCGGCAACGGACAAGTGGAAGAAAATGGATGGATGGATGGATAGTTTAGCTCCATTTATCCTGCAATCTCACATTTTTCCGAAAATAAATAATATCTTTAAAGACCTAAAAAAATGCATATGAAAGGTTAATAAATGACGGATGAAAATAGCTCATGATGGATTTTTTTTATGACCATCCATCCATTTTCTTCCACTTGTCCGTTGCCGGGTCGTTGCACCAGCCCCTATGGTGATAGGATCCTGCAGGTGGTGGGTCCACAGAAGGACGGCCTCATGGTTCTAACCGGGCCTGTTGGTCTCTCATAAGGGGCTTCTGAACCGCTCTTTGTCTGACCCGTCACCTAGGACCTGTTTGCCCTGGGAGACCCTACCAGGGGCATCAAGCCCCCGACAACAGAGCTCCAGGATCATTCAGGCTCAAACCCTCCACCACGTTAAGGTGGAGGTTCCAGGAGGTTTTTTTAATGACCCTGTCGGTCAAAATGACTGAGAAATGATCCCGAGTGAAACCACTGGTACAGACCTTTTACTTTAGACACAAATGTGCATCTAAAAGTGTCTTCTGTGCTAAATGCTTACTGTATTCAGTCATTGCTTTTTGTGGGTCAGATACAAATCCATTGGCCACTCAACTGAATCTTATGTCAATGGTTAAGAAACCACAGAAATGATATAAATGTCACAAAGGTCTGAGGAGAGGCCGCTCACAGGAAAGACCCAGGCTCTAAAGGAAGATTTTACCCAGACCAACACCCAACATGAAATATAGGATTTGTAGTCTATTGTATTTATGGGGCAAATGTTCCGCATTGTAACAGGAGTTCTCCTGGCTGGTTTTAACTCCTCACTGCCCCGTGTGAACCCACAGAGGGAGCGTCACAGTTCGGCTTCCTGGAGCTGAGCCAGAGCCAGGACTTGGGGTCAGAACCGGCACAGGACCAGACGGGGACCAGACCAGGTACCACAAACACAGGCTTTTGATTTGAGCTGGTTGAAAACAGCCGTGAAAATGATCCTGTGGAGTTGTTGAGGGTTGGTTTTGATCTTTCGTCTGTCCTCCGTCTCTGACCTTGTGCGGTTTTAGACGAGCCCAGCGGGTCTTTCCCCAAACCCCAGCTCAGACCGGGTCCCCACGTCTCTGTGGACGTCCTGCTGCACTCCCAGAACCAGGAGCACGATGAGATGCTGTCGTCTCAGGAGGATCTCTTTGACAAAAAAGGTCAGATATTTATCAAACATTCAGAGATGAGTGAATTTAAAGTTATCATTGTTGAGATTTGATCTTAGTTTTAATGTAAGAGTAATCTCTCAAACACTCCCTTTTATAATGTTTACTTGATCGCGTGCCATACTTTTCCAGGAAGTAATTCCAACATGGCTGTGTTGCTCCCTGGTCTTTCCCACGCTTATTCATTCACAAATACTGACATGTTTGGTATCCACGTGTAGCACGAGATGACGCTGTAATCCAAATATGGTCATTTTCTTTGTGGGAAACCGCAGCGGCTAAAGACGGGAGAAATATACACAGGGCTCATGTGCAGACAAAGAGACTAAACTTTAAGGCCGTTTTCTCCAAATGAGGTTTTTGTTCCACTCTTTAACCTCTTAAAAACTTCTCGACTGGAGTTTACAGCCTATAGTGTAACGCCTCATTTTAAAGCTAAGACCTACAAAACTAATCTAAAAATGTTCCTCAGGTTGTTGCCACGCTGTTGTCACCTTATTGTTGCTATTTTGTTGCATTTTCATTGCTTTTTTTGTCACGTTTTTTTTTTGTCGCTTTTTTGTCGTTTTCCCACGCTTTGAACCTTGCGGCTTATACAGCGGTGTGCCTAATGTCTAGATTGTTATGATCATACTGAATATTGTGTCAGTCTATCGCTGTCTTCCTCCATCTGTCCTTTGGAGCGGGGCAGCAGGATGCCCTCCCACAGCTAACGTGGCTTCGAGTGCAGAATAAATGCCTTTAATTCTCCCACCGCTGAAATATTATGGAGAGTCCAGCAAAACCCCGGTATCAAAAGCCTCGAGCGATTCACCACAAACCCGGGAGGCTGTGTGCGCTAAACACAGGCGTTTAAAGAATATAATCGAAGTTTGTAACACACTTTGATCAAAGTAAATGTACCTGTAGGCCATCGTTCTCTTGGTAAAAAAAGACCACGCAAGAGAAAAGTCCAGTATTTCCAGTGGCTGATGGCGCTTCAAATGTGGCTTATAGACCAGTGCGGCCACAAGTACAAGTAAAAAAAAAAATCTTTATACATTTTGTGGATGAGGCTTATATTCAGGTGCACTCAATAGTCCGGCATTTACAGTACTTTTTTCTCACGAGTTTACTGCATTTTTGATTTGATGCTTTTGTTTGCTGCGTTTTCATCCTCATTACATCTCGTTTTTGTCGCTTTTTTTAATGCTTTTTTTCAAGAAGCTTTTAGATTTAGGTAAAGTCGAACTGTAGAAAATGTGCTCGGTTAAGGTGGGGTTAGGAGGTTAACAACATCTCCACTTTAGTCGCTCCTACAGACTCCACACTTTACAGGCTCCCACTCGACTACGTTTGGAAGGTTTTTACACACAAGGATTTTTACAGATCGAATTCCTGACAGATGTATTGAGCTTTGAACCAAATAGTTTTTTTCACTAATAACTAGTTTATTCAAAAACTACTCAAGATCCAAAATCCCTTTGAGCAAATCTGTCACAAACAGACATTTAAACCTGGCTCTGTCCAGTATTTAGATTTTGTCGCAGAAAATTTCAGCCATTTTTATGCGAAAAGAAGATAAGAAAACGTGCAATACATTTTGTTCCTCCTCATATTTATATCCGTAATCTACAGCAAAAGTTTGAAATGTATTTCTTTGAATTATAATTTTTTTCCCCCATACCTGCAGTGTCTCGCCTTAAACTGACTTTAATTTTTTGCCAGTTGTTACAAGCCCTTCATTAATTTGCTAACAAAGTGACATTATTTCAGAATCAATACCAGTGTGAAAGAATCTGTTCCTTGTAGTAAGTTTCTGCTCAAAAGGTAAAGGTCCTTGTAGAGCGGTCGTGGGAGGGAGTGGTAACCGTTATCTATCTCCTCTGTGCTGCATTCAGGTGCCGCCCCAGACCCCGTCCTCCCCAGCTGCACCCCTTCTCGTCTGGCTCTGCTGCATCTGTCAGGAGGCGTTCAGGGGACTCTTGTCAACAACAGTCTCTCACAGTAAGGGTTCACATGAAACTGCCAAAATGCGGGTCGTAAATGTTGTCAGACAGCAGTACGTTTGGCTTTAAGTTCGTCAATAATAGAAATACGTGGACCCCTTTAACTCCTTTGACTCTGGTTGTCTGTGTCTGCAGAGGCTCGGTGGACTTCGTGGCTCCGACGCCTGATAACTTCACTCCGATGATCGTGCCCAGCTCCCCCACAGAGCTGCCGCCGCACAGTACTGTACACGTTTATTATTATTCCATTATTAGGTGTAAAAGACATGTAAATATGTTCATAAACTCGTGTGTTGCAGCAGATGAACCCATGGACACCTCTCTTCCTCCCACCGGCCAATCAGAGCGCAGAGAGCCTGGCCCCGCCTCCTCCACACCTGTGTCCCAGAACACACCTGGGTTTGAGCCGGAGCGCCCCCTGTCTGTGCCCTCGCAGCCCGACTTCTCTCACGTACGTCAGATGGACTTTAACGTCACTGCAAATGGAAACGTTTTGTAGTAACACAACACAACACAACAAGTTCCAGAACTACAGTTCTGTGTTCTGAACCTATCACTGCGCATGTGTGCTTCAAGCCCCGCCTCTGACGCTCAGGAGGAATCACAGAGAACCTGAGTTAAATTAATTTTATACCAGTGTTTCCCCTACCATTATTTTGACTGCCCTGCCATCAGCGCCCCCCTCTGCCCTGGCAGGATGGTAGCTAATTACTGATTACCAAATCTGTTCAGCTAATCCCTTAGAAACTAATATATTCGTAGAAAACCTGTCAGCATTTTATCACAAACTACGCCTGCTCATTCCAATCCGAGTCCGTGTTTTTTCGGATCCAGTCTGCTACTCAGTGACCGAGCAGCAGGCCCAGGCCATGCAGTTGGGTTTTTTTAAGGCTGCACCAGAAAACCTTGAAACAGAGACAGGAGCTTCCGCTACAGCGCGAGTAAGTTTAACTAGAGTGATTAGATGACAATACAATTCACATTAAATCCCACTTTGTAAAAAGGAAATCCAAGCTAAATGTAACAGTGGAGTTTTTATGTGAAGCTATTGGCATTATACAGAGCACAGACCTATTACACGGAACTCAGTCATAAATATTAAATATGAATATGAGGAAAATCCTCATTGTGGGGTCACGGTAGCACAACGGTTAGCGCTCGTGCGTCACAGCTAGAAGGTCCCAGGTTTGATTCCCACCTGGACGGAGCTTTTCTGTGTGGAGTTTGCATGTTCTCCCCGTGTCTGCGTAGGTTTCCTCCGGGTACTCCGGTTTCCCCTACCACTAAAAACATGTACAATAGGCCAGGATGTTTGAGAGTGCGAGTGTGGGACAACGGATGGCAATTAACCCAAGGCTACAATCCGGAGTGACTTGTTCAGTGCTTAATTTGATCCCCAATTTTCAGTTTTTCAGGGTAAAGGATCCGGCAAATATTTAGGAGGATCCGGCAAAGATTTGATCTGATATAATGGTGTTTAATGAGAGAGTGAACAGGGGTGGGAGTCAATAAGCTTGTCTTCTTCCCACTCCTTTTCGAGCCAGAATGTAAATTATTTTTTCTTTCTTTTTTTAAATTCTTTTATTGTGTATATATATATTTTTCGGCTTTTTTTTTCTTGGCTTTTTTGCCTTAGCTCGAAATAAAACTCTAAATAATAAATAATAAAAGTGTTCCAGCAAATGTTTGGCCTGTTGCTGAGTTCATCCAAGACGCAAAGCATAGATGATCTACTCAGGCAACAGAGAAGCTTCATTTGAATGTTTACAGCCTCCACAGTTGTGTTTTTGCCGCTGTAGCTCAACGTAGCATTAGCTGAGAACTCTGTCCTGACTCCTGTCATAATCAGCTGTAGTAGGCATGCAGATTATATCACTCTACAGCACTATTACAAATTACACTGGTATAACTCGACATGATATGACCCAGTCCTAGTTCTCATTAACTCTGTCTCTTTTCAGGATGTGTTCGCTCCGACCCAAAGCCAGGGCGGCTCCTCTCAGAGCCTCAGAGCTCCTTCAGCCTCTGCCGCCTTTAGCGAATCCTCCTTAAACGTATGCATCAACACCGAGCCGCGAGACGATGATGAGGAGGCCACGCAAATCGAGCAAATGGAAGACGAAACGAGTCCGCTCAAAGCTGCAACAAATTCTCAAAACTCCCAGCTAAAGTCCAGTCAAGTGGGTGGTTCGCAAGGCGTCGCAAATCAGGCGGAGAAGCTAACTGTAGAAAGTCAAAATAGAATGTCGAGTCAAGAAGTGAAAAATAGTCCAGAAACGCCAAAGCAAGGGCCAAATTCTAACCGCAACAGCCAGGAATGTCTCATGTTGAATGTAAAGGATGCAAACAGTGGGAACAAGTTAAGTCCAGGAAGTGCTAAAGCTAACAGCCAACCTACCGGATCTGTAACAAACGCGATTGCAAATGAAAAGGCAGTTTTAGATGCGTTGCAAGCTAAAAGTATGAGCAAAGGGAACGCTAAAGCTAACAGCCAACCTGCTGGGTCCGTAACAGACGTGACTGTCAATGAAGAAGCAGTTTTAAATGCATCACAGACTAAAAGAATGAGCCAAGAAAGTGCTAAAGCTAATAGCCAACCTACCGGATCTGTACAAGAGGCTGTATCTGGATCACAGAGTAACGTTTTGAATGTAGTTAATGATAAGAAACCTAGAAATTTGAGCCAAGGAAGTGCTAAAGCTAACAGTCAGCCTACTGGGTCCGTAACAGACATGACTGCAGAGCACAAAGCAGTATTAGGTGCATCCCAGGCGAAAACAATGAATGTAGATAATGAGAAAGTAAGCCAAGGGAATGCTAAAGCTAGCAGCCAACCTACCGGATCCGTAACAAACACAATAGCAATGGAAAAAGCAGTTTTAGATGCGTCACTAGCTAAAAGAATGAGCCAAGGGAGCGCTAAAGCTAACAGCCAGCCTACCAGATCCGAAGCGGAGGAAGTTCGAACGTCCCAAAGCAAAAAGCTGAGTGCAAACAGCGAGAATGCGGTTCAAAACACGGTTGGAAGGAGCAGAACCATCGGAGGAGCGGCGTCGGGGACTGAGAGGGAGGTGAGTCTGGGGCTGGCGCTGTCCCAAAGTCAGATGTCGACTCCTGGAAACGGAGGAGGAGGCGGTAAAATAGCCGCCGACGGAAGAGCAAAGGGAGAAGCGCCGGGAGTGAAGAGTCTGGACAGTTCAGGAGGTGAGGCTTTTACCCGGGCTGCTCTTCAGGGCGGTGCTTATGACCGGAGAGGTGCAATATTGGCAGTGCACATGTGTTTAAAATCAGTCATCATGCCATCACTGCAAAATCTTTGTTGGAATTTTATGATTTTTTTTTTTTTTAAAGCAGCTTAAATGTTTTTGTTCATTTTAATGCAGCGTTTCTGCGGGGCGTCAAAAGCAATTGTTCAGATGGATTTTGGTTAATCTTCTATTAACCTCTTATTAACCTCCATTAACCTCGCTCGGTTAAGGCGGGGGGCCTTAACCGAGCACATTTTCTCCAGTTCAGCTTTACCCAAATCTAAAAAGGCGTTGTTCCACATAGCGCGCACCGGCCGCACACGCCACGATCTACGTGCACGTATCGACACTAGCCCGCAGACCTTTCTGTTTCCACCACGCACACACATGCATTTGTTGTGGGCGGAGCCGCATAGAGCCGCACGCTGTACAGATCGTCATTAAAAGTTTTTAGAGCCGCGATGAGAACAAATGTGGACAAATGCTGTCATCTGGTGGGAGTTAGGGAATCATTCAGAGGAGCCAAGGTGTATTAAAACAGAAAATAAACTACAAACTATGAAGGTAAGCTACATGCAAATGTTATGTTAACACCAGCTAAAGCTGCGCTAACAGCGGCTAAATGTTATTAACGGCAAAATCCCTTTTTAGCACAGCGGTGTGATGTTGTGAAATATTAAATCCGTATGACCTGCGTGTCAGTAGTGAGGGCTGTCCACTCTCTCGTGGCCAATCAGAGGCCAGAGTCTGTTCACGTCACATCAGACACGGGTCAGCGCTTTGGCCACAGCCAGAGGTCGGGCCCAAAACCTATCCCTGGTCAGACCATTTTGGCCCTGGCCTTTGTTATGGAAAAGCTCGACAACGCGGGTGAAAGAGCCATTCGGCTGACACGCGCCTGTATGTGGAAAAGAGTCTAAAGCTTCTCGACTGGAGCTTACAGCCTATAGGCCAGAGTAACTCCTCATTTGAAAACTAAGACTCACACAACTGATTGTAACTTTTTTGTCACATTTTTGAAGCGTTTTTGTCATGTTTTTGTCGTGTTTTTGTTGTGTTTTTGTTGCTTTTTTGTTGCGTTATTGTTGCTTTTCTTGCACATTACCAACTTTTTGGTTGCGTTTTCATTCTTGTTTTGTCGCTATTTTGACGCTTTTAGATTTGGGTAAAGCTGAACTGGACAGAATGCGCTCAGTTCAGGCGGGGTTTAAGAGGTTATCAAGTGCCTCCTCCCATGTTCCTCCCGTTCCTGACCGTGCTGCGTGTCGTTCATCCAGAGATTTCCTTCCACTTCACACTGCCTAAAGAGGGCGAGCTGATTGGTCCGTCGGTCAGCGCCACGCCTCCTCAGATCGGCGCGCTGCAGCAGGCGGTGAGACACAGCACTCCCATTGGTCAGTGTCTCTCATTGATGACCTCACAGGCTGCAGAGGCCACTCCCCTAACACCCTCTCTCTCTCCAATGGCAGAGGTCCTCTCACTCTCTCAGAACTCCGACGTCTCTGCGGCGGGCAGCGACATCGCGGCCGAGGGCGGGGACGCTGATGGGAAACTGAGTCTGAGGATGAAACTGGTGACTCCGGTGGAAGAGGGCAGCAGCGAGCGCTTCAGTCTGCAGCGTGAGTACACTCGCTCCTCTGTCTCTGTCTGCATTGTTAGTTTATCGTAAGGATCCCCCTTTAGCTGAAGTCAGTCAAGTCATTTAATACCAAATTTATAACTGTGCATAACGTTAAAATCATGCTGACGGTAGCTCCTCAGTCCACACTGTGATTTCCAGTTTCAATCCAGCACGCCAAAATAAAAGGACACAGCTTATTCATTAGTTCAGCACAGCAGGTACTTGCTACATTACAAGAATATAATTAAATACACACATTTTAAAGCAGTACTAAGTAACTCTTGCCCCTAGAGGCCATAAGCGCAACTGCAGGTGTCTTGGCAAGTTACGATTTTTTTAACGTATTAAATGTCTCGGAGAGTAAATACTACACTGACAGAAAAGGTGAAGGGAGAGAGGGGTGTTGTACATCCAGTTATACAATGGGAATATTTTTTTCACTCAAACTTGGCTGTAAATACTGTTTAAAGTGACGCTATCCCGCAGTTAGCTTTGCCCGTTAGCCTGTTAGCTTCTTCTCCGTGATTCTATTAGTGTGTATTGGTTGCTCCGCCCCGGTGGCAGTCAAGTTGCAAGCATGGTTTTCTGGCCAGAGACACCAGGGGGAGATGAAAGACCCTCCAATCATCCCATTAACACTTGTATTACCCCCAGAGGGACTACGGAAAGGATTTATTAAGGTAAACGCGTTACTTAGTACTGCTTTAAGTGTCACTGCTAAGCAGCATGTTCACAATAAGGACCAGTCTGTTCAGAGCCAGGTTTCCATTTGTTGCAGCATGAGCAGATAAACAGTGGATTTAAAAGGATAAATCGCCCGATAAGCACTTTAATAATTGGAAAGAGACGTGAATAAACCAGTAGGCTAATGCAGCAAACGCTTAAAGTTTAGACATTTGCCCCAGCAGCAGAGTTAAAGTTAGCATCTGACCTGTTGACCTGCTGAACTAATGAATGAGACGGTGATATTATTTTGGCGTGCTGGATCAAAACCGGAAATCACTGTGTGGGCTGTGGAGCTAGCTTAATTCTAACGATATGCACAAAGTCAATTGTGCCCCAATTAAGGCCTTAAAGTGCAAATGACACATTAAACACACTATTTGCTCAAACTGATTATTGAGCAGTTTTAGCAATAATCAGTTATCAGATTTTCTGGCCACAAAAACGTAGCCAGTGATTTCCACGGAAGTCCCTCAGTAACTACGAATGGTGCACGGGAGAGAGACAAAAATACATGGACAGTAGGTGAGTTTTGTGATTCATAATCCTGTGCGAATATTAACGCAGAACCACTAATAACACCGCATCAACGGCCTGCCCTTCGCTGATTGGTTTACTCAGCTTCCTGTTTACTGTCTCCTCACAGAGAAATTACCATGGAAAATCATACACATCAAAAGTCACAAACCATAAACCTAAAGCTTCAAATGACCACAAAATTATGAGATTGCTGATTTATTTCTTAAATATCCCATTGTCTAAAACATGTTATTGTGAACTCTCTCCTTCAGGGCCCTCTCTGACTGAAGACGACCCCGGCACTGGCTCCAAAACTACAGCCAAAAGTACCAACAGGTGAGATTCAGAAGTAGGGCTCGGCCATATGACAATATTAGACAGTTCTACGATCTCCAGAGCTGACCATCTGTCATACTTGTAGGATCGTTTTATCACAATCCAAAGAATGTCTCCATTGTTGACTCTTTTCCTGCTGCTGTCTGTGAAGGAAACCCAAACCCTGAACTTAAACAACGTCAGAAGCTGATGCGAGTTACTCATTTGGCAGCGAGCTGCTCCTCTACTGTGCGCATACACGACCAGGCTCCTCCCTTTAAACCCAGCGTTCTGTCTCTAATTCAGCAATACTTGATGTCAATGTCTTTCCCTCTAACACTGCTGCTCTGCGTGGATTCCAGCGTGTGTTTAATTATTTACCTGGAGTGTGTCTTTTGTCCATATGCTATGTCCACACCACTTGCTTCTCTGGCGTCAAATATGCGCCCAAAGCCCCTAGTTTGACGCTTGTGCTTATTGAAGTCAGACGCTCTGGCCACGTGTCAGATCAAAGTTGTGTTCTAAAGCGTAGCCGCATATTGGAAGGAGCTCTTGCCTGAAACACAAAACTACTGCTTTGCTACTGCCATATCCTATGGATCTTTAACTATACCCCCATGGTCTACGCAGGATCTAGCCAGTATATAGGCCTATATCCAGCCCATATGCTTGAAAAAAGGGCTAGTCAAGTGGCTAGTCTAGGTTTGCCTGTTAGCATGTTACAATTGCCTACAGCTCATTGTTTAAGATAAGATAATCCTTTATTGATCTCAAAACGGAGAAATTCACTACAATGGAGAAATTCACAGAGAAATTGTTGATTAAAAGTCTGCAATAAACCACAAATGTGTCAAGCCCGGGTCAGTGTGTGTAAGGCTGCTTTATGTAGTTACTGGCTTTATTGATGTTAATAGTGCGTAATACTTCCCAAGATCGAATGGAGCTAGCTGCCAAGAAGCTAGTTAGCTCCGGGAGCTAAACAATCGGCTACGGCCACTTGTACATGAAACGTGAGCAATAAACTACAAAATTAACCAGCCCGGCTCAGTGGATGATCATTGTTAAACGGTTGCTTTATGTAGATGGTGGTTTTATTGACTTTATCCTGATATATCCACAAACGCAGACTTTTCTACAACCGTATCAAGAAATATCTCTGTCCACACCATAGATGGTTTGCAGAACTGATGAAGCAACGTCCATCACCATGGGCTCATTTATTGGTCAAACAAATAACGCTGCCATGGATACGCGCAGCTTGGAGAAGTAAATATCCAGATTTACTGTCCACACCTCTCCGTTTATACAGCGTTCACAAAAGTCTCCACTTTGCAGAGCGTTTACAAAAGTATCCAAAGTAATGACGTCATTTATCTGGGTGCGTGTGGCCAGAAGGCCCAATTGCAGACAAATATCTGTCTTTATAAAAGTATCTATGTACGTGTGGACAATAGGGGTGGGAATCTCTGGGTACCTCACGATACGCGATACATGGCTAACGATTATCTCACGATATGCCGATACTGCGATAATCGGTATATTGCACAAAAATAACCAACGATACATCACGATTTAAAAAAATCATGCTGCTTTTTACATTTATTTTAACATACTACATATTATGTGCTTTTTACCACTTTTATAAATGATCCCTGACTTGCACACTGAAAATGGGTCTATAGATCTGTCATTGACTTTACATTTAAATAAACAAGAAACCACAGTCCTATTTAAAAAGTAATAAATCAACCCCAAATTAATCATCTTTATAATTATAAAAAACTATCATTAAAATGTGTGACAGTGTTTGGTCCAAGTGCTTAAAACTTTTGGGGCGACGGTGGTGCAGAGAGTAAAGCGGGTCGTCTTGTGACCAAAGGGTCGGCGGTTCGAATCCCGCAGGTGCCCACTGTCGTTGTGTCCTTGGGCAAGACACTTCACCCACCTCGCCTCCAGTGTCTGCGTACACTGGTGTATGAATGAGCGTGTGAATGGGTGACTGGTTCCTTGATGTAAAGCGCTTTGAGTGCCTAAAGCAGGTAGAAAGGCGCTATATAAAATGTGACCATTAAAACTGTAGTGCTGCCCCCTGCTGTTCTGACTGAATTCTTGATCATTATTCACCTCTATTGACTGTGAAAACAGTGGAGCACTGCTGCCTCATTAATATGCAAGACGTTGCTCATTAATATGCATGACGTAATCAAAAGTATAGCTATCGGAATAGAAAGTATCGGTATCTTATCGTCCCGTGAAATATCGCGATATATCGGAAAATCAATATATTGTCACACTTCTAGTGGACAGGGCCTTAGCTTGTAGCATTAGCTTTCTCTGGAGGGAATGTTCAGGGCATCATCAAAGCCCAAACACATTCCCAGCGCAGATCCAGCTACTGAAATAAGTTTTCTTGTCGCCGCTTTTAGGTAAAAGAAACATTGATGTGTGTCTTTGTAAAGGTCCCAGAGCTGCTGTAGCTACTGTTCACAACACGGTGAAGCTAAAATCCTCCATGACTGACTGTTTACATCTGCAGCATGGGATTTGCACCGGTGGCTTCACTCCAACATCACTGTTGGGGAAAGCTCCTGATTGGTCGACGCTCACGATTTTCTCCAAAAAGTTCAACAATTCCAACTCTAGCGTCGGCCATTTTGGAGGCGCCGAGTGCATGTCAAAAGCTTCCCACACGCGAAAAGCTTCAAAACACGCAGCACAGGAGGCGGGGGACGGACTGACTCTCTTGATGCTCACCGAAGCGCGTCCCCCATGTATTTTGAATGTAAACCTGATGCTATGAAGGCATTAGCCGCATTTGGTGTGAACCGCCCATTACAGTTCAGTCAGGCGCCGCATCCTTCTCATATGTTCAAGTGGTTAAAGTTAGGATAAGGTTAAAGAGCGAGACTTATAAGGTCAGTAAAGTTCGAGAACACTGTGGTGATGTTTGCGTTGGTTCTGTGTCTGCAGCAGTCCGTCAGTGTTCAGCCGTGTGCGACAGGTTCACAGACGGGAGCCGGACGATTCTCCGCTCAGGTACAAACTCACTCTAAATAATAACGTAGACTGTCGGAGCCTTGTTTTCTGAAATATGTCTCTGTGCAGAAGCCCTTTGTTCAGCCTGCCCAACAGCCAATCAGACGCCTCCGTGCAGGACGCAGAGCCACGCCCTCACGCCTCAGCGGCCAACGAGAGCAGAGGGAAGAATCCGTCCCATCATGCACCTGGAGCGGCCAACAGTCACGACAAGGTGCTACATCCACAGGGTTTTTCATAAATAGTTTTGTCCTGAAGAAACTGCTCTACTCTTATGTTTTCTGTTTACACCCAGACTGACCCCGAGACCCCGCCCCCCAGGAGGGCAGGCCCCGCCCACCGCCGACACGTGCGCACTGTCCAGGAAGTCCGCACCACGGTCACGCGCATCATCACCGACGTTTACTACGAGGACGGGAAGGAAGTGGACCGTACCGTGACCCAGGTCAGATCCAAGACATTCCCTCGGGACATGGACAGTATTTGACTCATGGGAAAAATTGTTTGGAGATTTTCCTGCAAAAACTTAATAACATGTTAATGTAATAAGCCGCACTCACACTTTATTTGAATGGGACAATGCATATTCATGAACAGACAACCAGAGCTGTAATTCTGCCAGATTTAGCTCAGAGCTCATTTTCGTCCACTGTCCCATGGGGTAAAAACATACCACCAACACAGAACATGCACGAGTACGACAACACATGTATGACACAGTACACGTGACAGGACAATACACAAAAACTTTCTCCTGTCTCTACTCGACGCTGACACACACCACGCACTGTTCCCACAATTGCGAAATGAGACTGACACAGGGCAGAAGGAGCACAGATCGCAGCCTCGCCCAAGACTGTCCTCGTGCCAGGCGGAAGATCTAGCCCTTTATCTTTGTGTCATATGAATCAGCCTCACACTTTCGAGCCTCAGGTCTTCTTTTATTCATTTCACTCAAAAGTAAACAAAAAAATCAAGGCTGTATGACTGTCCTAAACTCCTGGTCTGATCCGGGTCTTTCCCTCAGGAGTCGGACGAGCCGGTGGTGCAGTTCCAGGTGATGGATGTCAGTCCCAGTCGGACAGGCAGCAGCTCCCTGACGTCCGGCGACCTGGCCGACATCAGCTCCTCCACCTGCACCACAGGGACCACCTCCAGCTCCGCCGCCGGGACCACGTCCAACGAGAGGCCCGAGTTCCTCCCGCCGCCCAGCAGAGGCGCCAAAACCACAAGGTAACGCTTTAAAACATACTGAGAGAGCGACTGGGAAACAGGAACACCTGCACTTTGATTCACACCATGGTATCGGACGTGTGCTCTGTATCATTGACTGCCCTGAGCCAAGTATCGGAGTTAAATTGGAGTGGGAAAATTAGTCAAATCAACACTTGATTGAAGCAAGAGTCCAGGGACACGGATGGCTCATGTTTATGAAAGACACAGTAAATAAATAACATCTAGATCAGTTAAAATGACTCATTCATAAGATTTGCATCAATATTCCAGTTCAGATTTACAGTAGTTGAGTATTTAACAATTCTTCCACTTTGTCTGAGAGGGTTCTGACTTATTTCAATCCATGAAATCTTGTTTTATATTGTCAATGGGTTAAGGAAATGACCCTTTTCCTATTGTCAGATATATTTTCTTATTTTAAGCAGGATTACCTTAAAACAGGGTCAAGCTACAGTAACACTGTCTCAAGAGCCACATGCAGCTCTTTAAATTATTCCGATAGGCGTATCACAATTAAGACGTATTGCGATGAAAAAATCCCATGTACACTAACCCTTTAACTTCTCCACCAAAACTCTGAACTAACCACTTCCTCTTCACTAGACTCTTTCTTTTCCTCTCCTTTTTTCCTCCCTCATTTCCTCATTCCCTTGCTTCCTCTCCTCGTCCCTTGCTTCCTCTCCTTGCCCCTTGCTTCCTCTCCTTGCCCCTTGCTTCCTCTCCTTGCCCCTTGCTTCCTCTCCTCGTCCCTTCCTTCCTCTCCTCGTCCCTTCCTTCCTCTCCTCGTCCCTTCCTTCCTCTCCTCGTCCCTTCCTTCCTGTCCTTGCCCGTTACTTTCTCTCCTTGTCCCGTGCTTCCTCTCCTTGCCCCTTGCTTCCTCTCCTTGCCCCTTGCTTCCTCTCCTCCCTCCTTGTCCCCTCATTCCCTCGGCCTCAGGAGGGTCGGAGTCGGAGCTGGTGGAGGAGTGAAGCGTAAAAGCGTTGGCTCTGGGTCGGTCAGTCCCAGAGGTAAAGCCAGAAGAGGGCGCCCTCCGTCACGCTCCTCCCCCACGGCAGGTAAGCCCCACCCCCTCTCCTGAGCCTCTGTTCTTTGTTCTGACTGCACTCTTTCCGCCTGACTCATATTGTCATCAGTATTTCCACATTGTGTTGCGGAGGTCTCCCTGGAGTCCCTTAGGGCTCGGTGCTGGGGCCGCTCCTATTATCAAAGTGCTTCCTCATCCTGGGTCACTGTCCCTTTAAGACCTCTGCCGCCTGCATAACGAACACAGTCTCAATTAAAACTTGGAGTGGATTAACTGGCTTTACAATGACGGCGGTTATAAAAGGTCTTGTTTGGAAGAAAAATGTTACGAATTTTTCTTCCAAACTGTATTTGAGCGTCTTTTGAGTAATTTTCACTTGCCAAGTGATAAAATCTGTTCTGGAACAAATATTTTTGTACATTAAATATCTAACTTGAACTGGAATGAGATATTGTACGCTTACAGCTTCCCCTAGTGGCCTTGCTTTAGAACAAAGACTATACTCAAATAATGTCCTGAGAATGGTCCTGGATAAATTTGTGAGTTTTAACAGCCAACCCATATTGCCAGGTGATTTTTCTAAGACCCACTAAATTTTGTTTACTATGACTATGTCAAATCTGAAACCAGATTCTGAAAGAATAGACTGTCTACTATCATCAGTTAAAAATGTTTGTTTCTAGCTTGTTTCGTTCTTCCGTAATCACCAGTTGAATATACAGGGAAAACGCCCGTTTCTGACCAAAACACGTCTACGTGATCGGGCGCATCCAAAGAGCACTGCTGACCCAATAAAATGTCTACAAGTAAGATCTTTACATGAAAGTTGCGTAAGGCTTTACTGCGTCCTTTCCCACTGAAAAACATAATTGACGTTTAAAGATGTCAATGGCAGTCAATGAGTTAAGGATCAGTTTCAGCCAATCTCTGTCCATTCCCTTCTCTGTAAATGAGTCTTAACTGTGCTCCCTCCTCAGAGTGCCCCCTGCTGGTCTGGCCCAGGACTCACTCTCTCAGGCCTCCGACTCCTCGCCGGGGCCTCAGTCCGGCGGCTCCAGTTTCGTGGGCCTCCGAGTCGTAGCCAAGTGGTCGTCAAACGGATACTTCTACTCGGGCCGCATCATCGAAGACCGCGGCGTCCAGGGCGGACCATCAGACTCCGGGGGCGGGGCCAGTACGGGCACGGCGCCGGGGGAAAACCGGTTCAGGCTGCGCTTCGACGACGGCTACGAGTGTGAGCTGTGGGCGCGGGACATCCTGCTGTGTGACCCCATCCCCCTGGAGACAGAGGTCACCGCGCTGAACCCCGACCAGACCTACACCACAGGTAAGACCTGGACCTGGACTTAAGGGGTCATTACACTTTAGTAGCTCCTACAGCCTTCAAACTTTCCAGTCTTGGACTTACCAGGGATCTTTCAGTCTAATTCCTGACAGATTTATTGAGCTTTGAACCAAAAAACAAGGAGAATTGTTTTTTTGTTTTTTTTTTACAGATTCTTTTCACTGATAACTAATTTATTAAGAACTAAACAAGATCCAAAATCCCCAAGTAAATCTTTTTCACCAATTAGTTGTGTCAATGAACTGTTTGTTTCCATAGTTTCTTGTTGATTCCCATGAAAAATGTCAGGACTGTAGACCCTGACCTGGTCCTGTTCCCGGTGTGCTGCAGGAGTGGTGAAGGCCCACCGCATGGAGGGCTTGGAGCTGCAGTACTGTGTGGAGCGCGGCGAGCAGAGGGTGTGGTTCTCCAGGGGCTCCGTCATCCTCAGCCTGGACCAGGGCAACAGGCTCCGGGAGCACCACAGTCTGGGCCCCTACCAACCCCCCACCGGCCTGGGCAAGGCCTCTGACATCAGCCTGGGTAAGTACTGCTCACACATCAGCCAGAATCAGAGGGACAAGATGTGAGCGGTGTTGTTTCTGACAGCGACACCTTTCCTGCATTTTTTATGATCCTGTGTAGCTTGTTTTTGTTTGCCACCGTGAGATACCCGAAACACACGGTGATATTATAAACAAGGACACTTTCAATCAGACTGACATAGACCCGCTCAAGAATGTGTGGGCTCACTCCAAAGCCCCTGAGCTTCCTGATCATATACAGTCTCTGGTTGGCATATACACTCTCTTAGTTGACGGACACTCAAAAGGTTTGTTCCAGTTTCAGTCAGTTTCTGTAAAGTAAAAAAGAAATGACTGTAGGTGGATAAGGAGCCTGTTGTTAATATGTGTGAAGATTAAAGGAAGATTAAAGCTTTTGACACAGATTCCTCCACAAAAGGCAGAAATGTCCTGATTGTGAGTGAACCTCTGACGAACCACTTTCTAACAGTCTCATCAACGAACACTCATAAACGTCTCGTCATGTTTTAGTCAAAGAGCCATTTTTTTTAGTTTGTTGTCATCACGTTTTCGTTAAGGAAAAAGGGAACACAATTATTTTGTCATCGCGATCTAAGGTGGCCTCAGAGTGTGTGTTTATGAACCCGTGTGTTTGACAGATAACCTGATGGAGGGGAAGAGGAAGCGCAGGGCGGGTCAGTCGGGTCTGAACACCCCCACGAGGTCGCCCCGAGTCCGGACCAAACCCACCTCAAGTCCCAGTCCCAGTTCAGACCAGAGCCCAGGTCCGGCCCCCGGCTCCAAGAGGAAACTGGGCTCCGACAGGACTCCTGCTGCCAAGAGGGGGCGCCGCGGAGCCGGTAAACTGGACTTTTAGAACGATTACAAGTTTGAATTTACTCAATGTTTTTACCAGATTCTTTTTATTTTCAACATTGTTAGTTCATTCATAATTCATTTGACATTTATTTTATGGCCATGGTTCTGTTTTAAATAGTCATATTGTGAACTAAAATAGTCGCATTTTATGTAAAATAATCTTGTTTGTTTTTACCAATATAAATGAATTGTATGAATTTTTACCTCAATCTTCAATAATGAATTTTAAACTTTTAAAACGGTTAAATCTGGTGTTGTTTTTTCACATTTACATAAAACCGAACCAGGAATAATAATACTGCATTTCAGGTGACTGGGTACTGGGGTTTTTCCCACTTGAAAATTCCAAGATCAGACTTCAAAGTGTTCAGCTGAATAAATAAACCTGTACGTAAACCACGCGGCTAATGCTACAACTGTTAGCTAATAGGATACTAACATTCTCCACTCTAACATGCTACACTCTGATCATCTCTGAGTTTACATGCTGAAATCGTTCGAGCGGCTTCAAGACATTATCCAGAGTCGGAGGTGGGAAATGTACCAGTTACCAGTCGCCTGAATGTAGCATTGGAGCCTTGCTTTATGCCCCGCCCCATGTCTGAGTCACCCTGACCTTTTCAAATGTCCAAACCAAAGCATTCAGTGATGGTAACGCTGTGTCTCAGACTGAAGGTGCAGTTCAATAGGGGCAAATAGTTTCTCGCCATGTAAATACATTGTATCATTAAAAGTGCACCGTAGGGCTGCACCATTATGACCCCCCAAAGAAAGGAATTGTGTTTATTCTTTCTTTCTGACAGATATTGCGATTCAATCTGCGATTTTTATATTTTATGTATCAATTGCTTTGTATAGCCCAATATCACCACAGGAGTTGTTGTCTCACCGAAACAATGCAATGTCCAAGCAAATATAGTGTCCAGGCAAATAAAATGTCCATGTCCAAATGATGTCTGTGTAAGCTCTCAGTCGTACAGGAGTTGTCCATCTTTAATGAAGGTACTTGAGTCATCTTCTGTACTCAGTAGTTGAAGTCTCGAACGTTTCGCCTCTCATCCAAATGTCCAAATGAGCATCAGCAACTCCAAAACCCAGTGGGAGAAAAGAGAAACCTCTGGGATAGGGCTGAAGACGGCGATACTAAACTCCAGTCATCTGAAACGGAGGCCACTCTAGAGCGGCATGGGATGGGGGGGACACCATGGGAATATTGATGAACGGACTACAGATAAAGGAAATATTGTATAATTCAAAGACAAAGTATGTATGTACTGCCTATTTATGTCTTATTTTTATGCAACTGAGCTGCATATAAACTTCTAAAACTGTCGTTAAACATCACGGTGCTCATTTATTATATGCAGCAACAAGACGCAAATCCGCAAGAGGAAACAGAGAGGCATTTGAGGAGAGTCAGAAAAATATCTTAATTTGTCAGTCTGAAATAATCTTTCTCCCTCCTGTCTGTGACTTGTGGTGCTGTGCTCAGGGAGCAAATGTCAGATAAAACGTAAATAAAAAGTATTGCCCAGAGAGACTTGGACACAGGGACTAATACATTCCATCAAAGTGTTTAAATTCTGCCTCGTATCAAAAACCTGCTGAAGGGATGTAACTATTAGATGTGACTTAATACAATGAAACGCCCGTACGGCATTGTTGAGTAGAAGCCCCGCCCACAATGTGTTCCGCCATGAAATGATAATGCCGTGACCCAGTCAGACCTGTGAGACATGTTGTTTCTTGTGTGAGAATAGTTTGCACTTTGTGAGACACTCAGAGTTTTGTTGAATCGGGTTCAATTCCCACCTGGACGGGGCCTTTCTGTGTGGAGTTCTGCGTAGGTTTCCTCCAGGTACTCCGGTTTCCCCTACCACTAAAAACATGTACAATAGGCCAGAATGAATGAGAGTGTGTTTGAGAGTGTGCACGGGGGACGACGGATGGAAATTAGCCAAAGGCTACAATCCGGTGTGGCTTGTTCATTAACATGCACTGTCCACACCAAATAAACCAATAGTGCGCTGCAGAGCAAACAAACGTAATTCTCCTGCAGTGACTTCTGACTGGTCTGTAGCCAAAGGCGGTGAGGCTCGATAATTGTGATTGGTGAACATGTTGGCGGCGTAAGACATAAAAACACCTTCAGCCCTTTGGGTTTAGGTCACCGCAGCAGCTCAAACCATAATTTCAATGTGATAAAAGTCAATCACACATCCCTTCTGTAGAACCGGGCCTCCTGTGTCTTTACTAAACATGTCAATAGCATCACTTTTAACTAAAGTCCAAACAAAAGCATTAAAATTACTTTGACATGTCTTGTACCACTCACTGACTGTTGAGCTGAAGGACCAAACCCAGATGTGACCTGGAGAGAGCCCTTCGCCGCCGTCTCCGTCTGAACTGGTAAATGTGCAAACATTTATTTAGCTTTAACCCGGTGTCGGTCACTGGTGAAGGGCGCGGTGTCTTTACAGGGGTTTGTTCTCAGGCCGTCCACAGGGGCCGCTCTTCTCTCTCCTGTTCTTTCTCCTTCATGTGCGCTGCATTTAACCCCATGTGCGCTCCCTCTCCAGTCCAGCAGGCGGCGGCGCTCAACACCTCCGACAGTGATCTGGCCCCGGCACCCTGTGACCACACCCCCGGAGACTGCGGCGTGTCATGTGACCTCGCCACCACCCACGGGCCTCGCCCCCTGAACCCCGCCCTGTTCGAAGGCTTCGTGTTCCTCCTGACGGCGTCGTCAGAGCGAGATCGACTCAGCAACCGCCCTGATGAAGGTGATGATGGAGGTGAGGGGCAGAGGAGGCGGGGCTAAGGGGCAGGGAGAGCGGATCAAGGGCCTCGCTACTTTTTGTGAAATTCAGACTTTATTTAGCATTACTTAAATGTACATGTTTAGTATAGTTTCTTCTTACACTGTTCCCTTTGGGAATCTAAAAGCAATACATTTGATTTGAACTGGCATTAGACCTAAATTTCCTGGAAAATATTGACCTTGTTTGACTAGTTTGTACTGCCTTAGCTTTTGATAATCCAAAAAAAAATCCAAAAAGCAGCAATATTTGGCTGAAATTGTAAAAAAGAAAAGAAGAGTCGACAATGAGCTGAAGATGTTTCTGTTTCCGTCCAGAGCTGGTGCAGACTGGTCCCTATAACAAAGCCTACACCGAGTCTCAGCTGCAGAACGGAGGAGGCATCGTCCTCAAGGAGTTCAACCACCAACAGGTCAGAATGGCTTCAGTTTTACTAAAGCAGGAGGACTCCACCCTGTGCTCTGCCCCGTTTGCTGTGGGGTCCCCGGGGATCTGTCCTCGGACCACTCCTCTTGTGCCGTTTCTCCTCTAGCTCAGACAGACTTTGAATGGACATTTTAGAGCTTTCTACCATGTTACAAAGTTGTTCTCATCAAAAACAGACCTGGAGCAGTATTTGGATGCTTTTAAAATGGGGGTGGACAATTACTTTTCATAAGGGGCCACATGAGTAACCTTAATTTAGTTATTTGAGGGCTGCACCAACAATAACTTGAACTGTAGACCTACAAATTTCTTCTTCTGAGACACTGAAGAGGCACCAAGTGGACGCGTCACAAGAGACGCTACAGGAAACAAAAAAAGGGACAAACGAGGAGGTATCCGGGCGAGACTCACAACTAAGCCACCCATGCCTTCTATCGTTCTGGCTAATGGACGTTCAGATTAACTGCTAAGCTCTTCCCAGAAGATGGTGCTGCATCGTTTCAGAGGATCAGAGGAGACTGAAGGCAGACAGCCAGGTTTCCTCCGGGTGCTACGGGTTTCCCCGACCTCCAGAAACATGCTGGTCAGGTTGCCCCTCTGTGGCGGCACAGGTCCGTCGCAGCGGCTCAGGACTAACACCTGAACACTATTTTGTTATACGCTTGTACAATGGGGGGTAGGTACTAATGAGCTTTCTTGCTTCTTGCCTACTCCTTTTGAGTTTTTATTAAAGTGCAATGAGGTAACCTTGCAATCTATGTTTTGTAAATTCCTCAAATAAACTTACGGTAACTAAACAATGACAAATAATGCACTTACTTACTTACTAAATATTTCCATGTCAATTCCAGAGATATCAGTCTTAGATCTTAGTTTACCACCACAGATGCTCATTTTGACCTTGACAAACAGATGAATGGCTTTGTAAAGTTTCCATGATGGTTTTGCTGTGTCCTCTCCTCAGTGCGAGGCGGCGTACCGCTCCCTCCTCATCGCTGACCAGCACTGCTGTAACAGGAAGTACCTGCTGTGCGTGGCGAGTGGCGTGCCCTGCGTGTCTCACCTGTGGGTCCGAGACTGTTGCCTTGACAACAGCCTCCACAACTTCAGGAACTACCTGCTGCCTGCAGGGGCAGGGCCAGAGGGCGGAGTCAAAGAGTGGTCAGTGCTACACCTGGACACTCCACATAGACAAAGACGATTCCAGACTTTAAGGCCAGATGCTGCGGGAAACGTTTGAATGTAGAGACATCCATTCGAAACTTTAGAGCGAGGTACCGATTGAATATTACAAAAACATACTGCAGGTTTTCAGTCATTTAATTAAAGCTGTGGTAATCACATGATTATCTTGTAGAAGATTAAACTTCATTCAGCACCATAGATCCACATTGAAAACGTAAGATTTGTTAAAGAACAGAGCCACGTTCCTGTTGTGTGTCTGAATATAGCACATTATCCTCCAGCACGAACCAGGAAGTCAGAGGCTAAATTAGCATAGCATTAGCGTTTCACCATGAACTCCGGCTGAGACGAGCTTCTAATGAGTTTAGGCAACAACTGAGAGATTTTATTCTAATACCTCCAACTTTCACGCTTTCATTCAGGTAGTGCAGCTTTAACCGTTGGGACTGTATGGTATGCTTTTATTTGACAGGGACAGTGCTCAATAACACATTGGCAGAGCGCGTTGCAATTTCCTTACTATCTGTCATAAAGAGAGAGGAGCCAGTGCTCCTGATGAGACTGATGGTGACTTCGATTTACAACAGGAGTTTTCCTCTCATTCTGATCCGAGGAGCGAGAGGAGGGAGAAGTGTCTCCTCCTCTGCCTTTAAACCCGTGGCTTTGTATCTGTCACATGCAAAGATTGTAATGTCCTGCATATGAATGATCTTCACTTTAATGAGAGCTTAAACCAGCGCATTCACATTTGTAGATACCAGTGGTTTGACAGTACGAGGGGGCGGGGCCTGATGTTCAGAATGAGCTGTCACTGGGACAAAGCAAAACACTCAGCTTTACCCGTTCACACACACATATTTTTGTATTTATTTAGGACAAGACATTTTTAATAGCCTATCAGTCAGGCGACCACAAATGTGTTCAATGTGGAAAACCTGCTTCACTGTAATAATGGATGAAATAGATATTAAATAGATATTTTATGTTGTGATATTCATAGTGTCAGGGGGTTTGTGACTCGTCCCCTAAAGCTTCAGGAGGTACACCGCTCCAAAACGTGTAGGAACCACTGGCCTGGGCTATTTCTGTGACACAGTCTATCTGGTCCTAACATGTCCTCCTCACTCAAACAGAGAAAGAGATCGGGGTCACAGGGGAAAGAGATGCAGATGCCCCGCCTCAGGTCGACATAGGGCTGGGCGATATGACGATATTAGACCGTCTTACGATCTCCAGAGCTGACGATCTGTTATTTTTGTGGGATCATTATATCATGGTTCTAAGCACTTCTGCACAGTTGACTCTTTTCACCGTCAGTGAAGTAAACCCAAGCCACGCACTTACTGCTGCACAATGTGGGACGCTAATGCGAGCGTTTGTCAGCGAGCCGCTCCTCTACAGCGAGCCGCTCCTCTACAGCGAGCCGCTCCTCTACAGCGAGCCGCTCCTCTACAGCGAGCCGCTCCTCTACAGTCGCATTCACGACCAGGCTCCTCAATCTGGAGCTTTAAACCCAGCGTCTCTATTTCAGAGGTATTTATGTCAGTGTCTTTCCCCCGTAACGCCGCTGCTCTGCTCAGCGTGTGTTTATTTATTTACCTGGCGACACATGTGTGAAGAAGCGAGTGTGTCCTTCGTCCTTACAGTTCTCTCATTTGTTTCATTTTAATCCTGTGTTCACAAATGCAACGTTTATCCATGTCTTTGAAAATATAAGAGTTGTCCAACTTTGGTGAATTACTTGGTCAAGTAATAATTTAAGGTAACAAACTGCCTCCAGTTATCCTTTAACACAATAGAAGACACAGTATGTTATCGCTTTAGTAAGACTCTTATTGTGAAAGGGTCAGACAGCAACAGAGCGCTGTATCACAGCAGCTTGACGTCATGAGAGAGACGTCTCAGAAAAGATGCCAAACAGCAACAGACACTAACAACAAGCCTTTACCGAACTTAGTGTTACTATTTTACCTTTATTGTCTGGAGTTTTATTGTGTTTTTAATGTATAGAGTTAGTTCTAAGTCTATTTTTCCTGTGTTGATTTTCACAAAGTTGAATAAATTAGTATAGTGATTCAATCTTTTTCTTCTTCAGTGTGTAATTTAAGTTATTTTTGTTACTATAAAAAAAATTGTGATAAAATCGAAATCGGGAGTTTATAATTCAAAAATCAGGATATTCTATTTTGTTATATCGCCCTCCCCTAAGTCGACAGCAAAAAAGTGAGAGAGAATCACAAAGAAGACAGGGAGAGAGAGAGTGCAGCTGACATCCATGTCTCAATAAAGTTTCTTTCAAAGTTTGACATTAATCCTGTCTAGTCTCATTCAGTCCAGTCCTGTGTAGTCCTGGTATAGTCCGAGTGAACCTGCTCATAACAATGGCAATAAAACCTATTCTGATTTTGATTTAGTCCTAGTGTCAGTCAGTCCAGGTCTAGACAAGAATTGTGTTGGTTTTGAAATAGCTGTTTAAATAAAGCTTTATAATAAAGTTGAATTTTTTTTAAGTGAGGGTTGATGACGCTTTAGAGTAAAGATTGTGCTAAGTTTTGCTTTGGTTTGTTGTTTGACCAAACTGTTTCAAACTAAGAAGTGCTGTCAGTCAGTAAAGCTGTAATATACAGGGAAATAATAATAGTGCTTTTTCAGACACTCAGAGTCGCTTTACAATTTTGTTCATTATTCATTCACTCCATACTTGGTGGTGGTAAGCTACTATTGTAGCCACAGCTGCCCTGTGTGCAAAAGTGCAACAAAAAGCAATTTTTGAAAACAGCTAAAGGATGAGATGAAAGTGTTTTTGATCACTTAAAATACAGGAAATTACATCTGAATCTTTAAAACATTCCTGGGGGAGGACCCCCAGACCCCCAGTTTAAAGAATTATCTGGACCTCACTATTTTTTAAATCCTGGCTACAGCCCTGACACCGATAAGAAAAAATGTCCCTATTTTTCACAACCCAATGTTGGCAAGTATGGTCACAACAGTGTGTAACAAGTACACAACTATATTTCTTTACTTTTTATTTATTTCATGATGCAACAAATACAGCACAGAACTACAGGGTTCAACGTAGGAAATGTAATGTTTAAAAATGTAATGTTGGGAGGTTAAATTAGTTAGATTTGAATATTTTATACCCATAATTCCGACCAAATAAACGAATAAGTGAAGCAGCAATCTCTTTCAGGAGGAGCCATACAATCTGTTTCAGAGCCCCATCACTGTTTTAAAGTTAAAGCCCCAGGACTGTACCGTGCTGGTGTTAATGTGGAGGAAAGTTCACTGTGAGACATTTCTAATCCTCCTCATCTCTGTCTGTGTCTAACACTTCCTCCTGTCCCCGGTCTGTCCCCGGTCTGTCCCAGGCATCAGCGCTGCAGCCCCTTTAAGTCCCTCCGAGTCCTGCTGCTGGTGGAAGACCAGGTCCAGTTCTGGTCAGAGCTGGTCCGACTGGGAGGAGGCACAGTCCTGGTCCGGTCTCCACACGACCAGAGCGGTGAGTGTCGCTGATCAGAGCGGGTCAGCCCTGGGTCAGACCTTCATCCTGGACTCATTCTTGTTTCTGCAGGGCATGTACTGTACAATAGGCCAGGATGAATGAGAGTGCACATGGGGGACGACAGACGCAAATTAGCCCAAGGCTACAATCCAGTGTGGCTTGTTTACATGCATGAGACCCATGTATGTTCATTAACATGCACTGTCCCGACCAAATAAATAAATTAAAAAACATAGAAATGGCAGAAGCGACATTTGATTCTAGCGTATGCGGACAGTTTGCAAGTCGGCTAGTCAGTTAGCCTGTTAGCTTTAGCCATCAAATGATCCAGATGTTTTCAGCTGTTGTCGACCATCGACCACATTTAGGTTAAAGCCTCGTTATAAATCGTTAATGAATTTCTGTAACTCTGACCAGGCTTGGATTGGGGCAATCAGGAAAGATCCTGATGGT
The DNA here is from genome assembly GCA_007210695.1 of Neogobius melanostomus. Lineage (NCBI taxonomy): Eukaryota > Metazoa > Chordata > Actinopteri > Gobiiformes > Gobiidae > Neogobius > Neogobius melanostomus. Next base: position 594,545 of record VHKM01000162.1, read on the forward strand.
TTATGTCAACACAGCAAACATGATCAAACTGTCAAACACGTTCTTAAGGATTGTCCAGCGTAAAGAACTCAACGAGCAGAACTGTTTTCAACTGTTGCGCCTTTGTCTCTGAATAATTACGTTAGAGCCAAATCCTGACAGTAATGATTGAAGACTAAGAGGGCTCCTGGACTTCCTTGTAGCCATCAGGCTGTTGTGGATCTGATCTTATAGGCTGCGTTCACGTGACGTCCCAACATTCTAAAGAGCCCACTATAGTTTAACATTGAGGTGGAGGTAACTGAAAATTCCATTTCAGTAAACATGGTGACAGACAAAATGCAGATTTCCGAGTCTTAGTTTGTTGCTCATTTCTCTGTAATTCCTGGCCCAATTCACATGAAACAAAAACGGTCACAAAGATCAAAGTCCTCTCTTTCCGCTCATATGAACTATGGTATAATTATTTCCTCATTAAGGCGTCCAAAAGTGGAGACAGTATTCAAAAAACATGAGCGTGATGTTGGTCAGTAGAAGAATAATAATAATGTGGCAGGTTTATGAATCCAATCACTGCCACATAATGATCAGGGAAAAACTGTTTCTCTCCCGTAGAGTTGTATTGGCACCTGCTCCAACTGAAACAGAATCCTATAACGTGAACACAACCTATTGCGTTTCACCTAGAGAGGCAGCAATATGCCAGGACGCACCTCTGCTGGAAATCACCTGGAGAAGAATGAATTGATAGACCTTTGCCATTTTACTTTACATGAGAATTAGCCGCAGAGCTAAATGCTAACACATATTCAGTCTGCCTTTTGAGGGTTAGATACACATCCACTGGCCACTAAACTGTCCCTGCAGGATTTCATGGGACATTTTTACACCAAAATCAAGTCTGTCTGCATTTTACATCAGTCACCACTTCCTACGTACAAATACAGCAAGTAAACTGATTAAAAACTTTAGTTGCAGGGAATCTGCATTGAATTCATGGCGTTTGTTTGATTTTGAGTTGTGATCCTTTCAGTGTTTAAACTATAATCTACTGTTTTTGAAAGGTATATTTAAACGTCCACTAAACCAAACCTGATTTCTGAATACAATAATGGAACCTGGGTTTAAAGCATTTCTTTTATTTGAATGTCTCAAAGTTTGAATCACTGGGCCATGGTTTTGTCATGTTCCGAGCTGAAGGCTAAGTCTGTGTGTTTTCCCAGAGTTCCCGGCGGACTGCGCAGACGTGGCAGTGTTGGGCGCGGGCCTGGACGTGGCCGTGGACGTGCCGCGGGTGAACGTGGACTGGCTGGTGCACAGTGTGGTCTGTGGAGAGACGCTGGACTTCTCCGGGTCTTCGTTTGGACTGGACTCTTCCACGTCGTCTTCTTCCTAAACCTCCGCACCACACGGCTGTAAATATTTTATTATTAAACTCTTTTAGACTCCACACGTGTCTGTGCTTCTCTTTAAATCTAGACTCTTCAAAGTGAACCACACGCCGCAGGTTTATCCTTTTATTTCATATTTACACAGTGACACAGGAAAAGTCTAAAACACCACGCTCCGCCGGGATTGGTCCGTCCTCAGACACTGAAAAAGAAAAACTTAATTCAGTAGTAGCAGTGGCAGTATTTTATTTTTTACTGATTTGACAGGGACAGTAAAAGAAAGCATTGCCAACTGTTATGTAATCTGCAGCCCCAAAGTATAGAACGATGAAAAAGCGTCAGACAGTCCAGTCTCACACGTCCATAACTGTCCCTTTCACTGAGAGCAGACTGACCCAGGGCAGGTCCTCTGCAGTCACCGCTGACTCCAGCTCTGGTGCTCTCTTTCATTAGTGTACTTTTGTACTAACTGACACATTACAGACAGAGCTAGACCATTAAGACACTTGAATATACTTTTTATAAAAGAGAAACTGATGAAGTTATCAAATGTCATTTTATATTTTGAAAGTCCTAAAGCCTTTAACATCGCTCTGTTACTGTGGCCTGGCCCCAAACCATTGAACAATCCGACATATGAGATCAAATCATACATGTAGATATACAAGGCCTAATCATACGGAAACTATTTACATTTTTCTGACATGGGAATCAAAAATATCCCCAAATACTTCAATTCATCAACCTGCTCCACTGGAACTTTATAGAGAAATTCACCAAATGAATTTAAAATCTTGAGAGTGTGCCTCCGGAGCAGGTGTAGTACTTGTTGTAGTAATAGTAGTAGTAGTAGTACCTGCCCAGCGTGCCTCCGGAGCAGGTGTAGTACTTGTTGTAGTAGTAGTAGTAGTAGTAGTAGTAGTAGTAGTAGTAGTAGTAGTAGTAGTAGTAGTAGTAGTAGTAGTAGTAGTAGTAGTAGTAGTAGTAGTAGTAGTAGTAGTAGTAGTAGTAGTAGTAGTAGTACCTGCCCAGCGTGCCTCCAGAGCAGGTGTAGTACTTGTTGTAGTCCAGGCGCAGTAGTAGTTGAGCGAGGTCTGAGTTGATCTGGTGGTTTCTGACGCTCGACAGGATTTTGAACAGAAGAGACGACTGCCTCCGGAAACCCTGGAAGACACAGTACATGGAGTATTTACAGGAGGTACAGTACATGGTAAATCACACAACATACCAGAGGTTACATTAACCAAAAATTCTTAATTTACAGAATATTTTTAGCTTTGACAGAAAATGTAGATGGCCGTATAGATTTCTTTAAGAAAAAAAATGCTTATGAGAGATTAATACATGACCGATAGAAATAGCTAATGGATTTTTTTTACAACCCTGTCAAAGTGAAAGTGCTAAATAAGATTACAGCATTGGATTTGAAACCGAAATGATCCCCACTGCAACACACTGCAGAGTCTGTAGTTCAGGAGTGTTTCCACCTCATGTTGAAGTGTTTACGTCCTGGGCCACAGACAGTGAGTCATGGGCAAACACGGGGCAGTGCTATTTGGGTTTATTTTGCTGTGAACGTCCAAATC